>CM060248.1:69105702-69705702 GCA_030684275.1 Acipenser oxyrinchus oxyrinchus | reverse complement strand
ATAGAAGCCACTGTTAGCACTTTTGTTCCAAAGCCAGGGTTTTGAGGATCCAGCGCATTTAGTCTGTAAAACCTTGTGAAAGTATGGGGCGTGGCCCATACTGCAACATTGCAAATGTCAGTGACAGATGCACCCTATAACAACTCCCAACAGGTAGACATACTTCTTGTGGAGTGACTAGTGACCTTCACAGGAGGGGCAAGTTGGCTTGTTTATAAGCAATCTTAACTGTCTCTGCAATCCAACTGGACAGCCTCTGCTTAGGCAGGGCTTTACTGTGGGCCTTAGCTCCACAGTAGATGAACAGCTGTTCAGATTGCCTCCAACTTTTAGTTCTGTCAACATAATACGCTAATGCCCTAACAGGGCAAAGTGCATTGAGCTAACGCTCCCTATCCGACTGGAAAGGAGGGGGATGGAAAGCCTCCAGCTCCACCGATTAGTTGACATGGAAGTTAGAAATACATTTGGGCAAGAAAGCAGAGTTCGTGCAGAGCATGACCTTGGTCCTAGACTCTGTGAAAAACAGACAAGCTTTTGCCACAGAAAAGGCTTGGATCTCACTCATGCGCTTGGTGGAGGTGATGGCAAGCAAAAATGCTGTCTTTAAAGACAGATGCTTTAGCTCGGCTGAATGCAGGGGCTCAAAGGGTGGCTTCATGAGTGCCTCGAGCACTATGTTAAGCCGCCACTGAGGAACCTTGTCCTTAAGGGGAGGGCACAGCCTCCAAGTCCCTTTCAAAAATTGGAGAGTTGGTGCAAATTAGCCAGTCGTCCAGATAATTTAACACTCTGAGTCTCAGAGGGGCCAGCATAGCATCCATGCAAGGAGCTAGTGAGAGGCTGAATGGCAGCACACAGAACTCATACGCTTTTCCCTGGAAGGAGAAGTGCAGGTACTTTCTGTGGCCTGGTAGTATGGGGACATGGAAGTAGGCATCACTGTGGTGAACCAGTCGCCTGTCCTGACTGCACACAGCATCTTGAACTTTCTGTGCCTCAGGAACAATAGCTGTATGAGATCGAGAATGAGTTGGAGACTGCCATTGTACCGAGAGTAAAAAACAGACTCCAATTCAAGGGGGTCTACCACTTAGATAGCCCACCTCAGTAACAGGGTCGTCATCTCCTGGGACACCACCAGGGCGTCGTGAGGGTTTGTGACCATGGTCACGACCACTCCCGCAAAGGGAGGGGGAGAGGCCCTGTTTGAACTGGAGCTGGTAGCCAAGCTAAATCGAGCTGAGCACCCAGATGTCATTGCCAATGTGCCAGGTGGTTCTGACAGAAGGAGCCCTGGGCCTGTGGCAGCAAACCCTCGGGGCTGCTGCCACAGGCCTCTGAGTCCTCTGCCTGCAAAGGGCGGCAATACTGGAGGCGATGTCCCCTGTTGGATGGAGAGTCTCTGGCAACCGGCTGCACCATAGGGGGCTGCTGTGGTCTGGGACGCCACTGCGGCACAGGTCGCCATTGAGGTGCAGGTCTGCGGACTTGTGGCGCTTTCTTTGGCAGCAGGTGAGCCAGCTCCTTGGTGAACTCTCTGACCTGCTGTGACGTCTTCAAGAGCTTGTCCACTGCCGGGCCAAAAGTATGGCCTGGAGTGACAGGAGCATCAAGGAGGGAACCCGTGCCTGGGATAGCTACAGCTGCCTTCGAGCAGAGATCAACGCCGCAAGGCCTCTGCCCAGTGCCTGTCCATTAAATTTGGACTGCAGTGTAGCCTAGTACGCTACAAGGGTGCAAGTAATGTTACCCATGCGTGTGGCGAGGGCCTCTGCCGAATAAGCCTTTATGAGCATGGTCTCAGTGACCTTGCATTGCTTATTTGGGCAGAACACATCCTTAGCCAGGACTAGCAAATGTGGAGCCTGAACTAAAGCGGTGATCGACGACTCCACCGGGGAGGAAGCGGCCAAGGCCGAGCTTCTCCGCCTCGTGTACCTTGTACAATAGGTCAGCCGACCGCAAAACAGCCAAATCCATCACAGGGTGACCCTACGAGGACTGGACCTCATGCAGAAAGTCTGGGTGGACAGGCGGACCAGAGGTTTGCATAGCCAGAGCCGAGGGTTGATCAAATATCGATCTGCTGGGCTTTCTCTGCTCAGGCCAGGGCACATGTAGCGCTATGGTGGCACGCTTTAACAGTGCTGTGATTTCCCCAGAAAAGGGAAGGGGAACTGAAAAAGTTTCCGACTCAGTGTCCTCAGTCTGAGGCTTGAGTTCCAGCCTGCTCCATGTCCTCAATAGGCTCCTCTGAGGCTGGAAGAGACAGAGTCCTCCTGCTGCCACACAGTTCATCCTAAACCTGCTGTTCCATCATTGGAACCGGAGGTGTGGGGGGCAGATGGAGCAGTGTGCTTATCTAACAGGCTAGGCAACAAAGACTGCTGCGCAGAGATCGCTTGCCACATTCTGTTCATCTGCTCTTTGAAACCTTCAGAGGGTGGGGCCTGAGAAGGCTTCACCTTCTTTCTCTTGCACGGGAGTGGAGAGGAAGAGGACGAGGACAAAGAGGAGCTTGTACCCTTCGAGCGCCGCCTGCATGAGGCGTGTGCAGGGTGTGGTGAGCCTCTCTGCTCCACAGAGGGAGAGTGCTATCTTTGAGCCGGGGTGAGAGAGTTTGAGGGCTCCTTTATCAGGTGCGCCTGCCGCCTCTCAACCGAGCATCTTCTGAGGGTTGCAGAACTCGCAAAAAGAGTGATCCTGCATGGCTTGAGACGCATGCTCAATCCCTAGGCAGGACAAACAAAGTGTATGCCGGTCCTTTGGTGGGACGTTTGTATTGCACTGGCTCAGTGGAAATGCAGTAATTTTTTTTTAATTTTTATATATAGTACCTACAGCTATCAGTGCAGGCTGATAGTACAGCTGCAGTGACAGGCAGACAGAGTACTGTCACAGGACAAGGTGCAATGCACTAGACCTGGGTCTACCGCTACTAAGTGCGGTACACAGGTGATGCACGGACTGGTATGGTGCACGGTAACAAATGCATGTGCCGGTGCGGTACCAGTCGGTGCTGGTGTGGCTGTGGCTCGGTGGGGTACCGAGGCTGCCGTGACACAGTACGGTACACGGATGTGACCAGTGAACAATGCACTGGCCGGTGCAGCCGGCTCGGTGCAGTGCACAGGCAACCGTGGTGGTATCAGGCAGGGCTGGAAGCAGCTGCACAGACCACTGGCAACAACAGGGGTACCGCAGCAGAGCCTGTGTGTGCCCGCTTGATGGCCTGAGCTAAAAAGCTTTCACAGCGTGGTGCTAAAAGTTGCCCACCACTGCGGCATGAACACAGAGACAAGCTCTCCGATCGGAAGGCTCCTTGCCAACGGATCGGTCGGTTTAGCCAGCCAGCTGAGCACCAGAGTGTTCGTACAGGAGTGTGAGTCAGCAAACACAATCTGTTTCCAGAAAATGCTGCTAGCTGAAAAAAACAGCAACTCACATAGTGCACCTAGAAAAGAAAAAGTGGAGAAAGCGACACACAGGCAGTTCCTACCACTATACAAATAATCCAGTAACAACAGGCACTGTACAAAATAATATATACTATACACAATACAAAAACGCACACACCAGCCTGAGCCCAGACTATGTAGCACCAATACAAGACTATCTGGATCTCTAAAAATCTCCTCAGAGGCACACAATATTGTGTTTAACTGGCCATTTCATTTTTTTGAAGCATTGGAATCATATTGTTGTTAAAATCTTGCAATTTCCTTTTAATGGTAATTCATATATTATGATTATTTTCAGCCATGCAGTGACTATCTGGAGGATGGGGAACTCCTCCACAGTCACTTTAATAGCTGATTGATCTGATTTGAGAACTCAGCTCATTAAAACCTATGTGTAACTTTGTAAAAGAGTGCAACAACAACCATCAGACAATACTAAAGAAAGATTAACCTTTTCAGGTTATGACAGAATTCAAAAGCAGTACATGAACACAAATAATCTGCCTTTGTATGGTACAGTATATACCCAAACCTCAAAATTAGGCCTTTGGTCCATATAGTTACTGGTGCATTTTTGCCCCATCTGCAACTTTAAGATATCCATGAAGTTAATAGTACAACAGTGACCTTTGTAGAGTGGACATGCAGGGGGCAGTGCTTGTACAGTTACTGAGCTGTACAGAGAGAACAGGCGAAAAAGGAAGCTCCATAGCAGGGTACTACCACACGATAAAGGATCAGAAATAGTTTTAATGCATTTTTCCAATTTGAATGCATTTTCCATGTGTATCTGGTAATCTGATAAACACAACTAAAAGTATGTTCCCTGGTTTCTATGGAGATTAAGATCTGGACCATTGCTTAGGCCATGGCAGAGCATTGCCATAGTTTACTTCATAAGTTACTGAACTCTGTAACCCTGCAATATTACCAGTTGCACATGCCAAATTAATATTCAGTTGATGTTACAGGCTGTATGCCTTAATACTTTAGTTGCCCTCACTAATTGGTTATTTTTATATATATGTTGCCAGGATTTTGCTGGCAAAGTATTTTGGAGTGACTCTTGCTTGTTATTAGCATTCTTTACTGTAGTCCTCTCCTTCAATTTTCCAACATGTAAAATCCAGTTTGTGCTTTGACTAGATGCAGTAATTAATTCACTAAGGTGCCTCAATATACATTAGTCTCCAAGGATCCAGGATAAGCAAAAATAACAAAAGTTTTCTTACAGTTATATTGAAAAATCCTTCATGAAGAATCATAGCCCTTAATCTTTGGGCTCGCCAATAAGATTCTCAGTCCTCTGTAACGAGGGATAAATGAGCAGAATAATGGACATAGCTTTCTGTCTGCATCATGGAGTGGTTCAGCATATCCTACTGAAATATCTGGCCCACTGGCATCTGATAATCTCTAGATCAAGTTTTTAATCTATTGATGGTTGGTTTGTTGATTGATTCCTATAGTTTAGCTTTTTATAAAAGACAGAGATCAAGGTCATCCCACCAGTCCAGGGATGGGTGCAGTCAGTATAGAATCAAATATCAGTAGACACAAAAAATAGCCATGTGCTAAGAATTATGACCTAATTTATCCTAATTCAGCATGAATTGTATAACACTATTGTACCAGTATGCACTATTCCACGCAGAAACCTATACCACTTGGTTTTCATTTGCAATTGTTTATTACTCAGAACGTTAGGTTATTATCATAACCCTGGTTCCCTGAAATAGAAATGTAACCATTACAGTATGTGTATTTACCACCTAAGGACCCAAATCCTGAATATGATATGCCAAAGCTGCTGTCTGAGCCAGTGATGCAGTCATGGCCTGCCCCCAAGGGCACAAAAGGACTGCGCTCACAGATCTCATCGTCATTTTTCCTTCAAGCCTGCTGCAATCATGGACGCAGTGACCTTGAAGGTTAATGGTTACATTTCTATTTCAGGGAACAAGGTTATGATAATAAACTAACGTTCCCTTTCAAGTACAAAATGTAACCATTACTGTATGGACGAGCGTACGAAAGCCGTCACAAGGGCAAGATTGCAGAACAACTGGAATGCTACAAGGCTAAGCCAGAGGCTGCCCTGTGCTTTGCCATATGGAACCCCAGTGACACGTAGCTAGGGTGAAAACATTGAGGGAGAAACTCACCTCTTTGCCTGTGTTGGGAAGATGCTCTTAACACTCCATTTCCAAAACCAGGGTTTTGAGGATCCACGACATTAAGTCTGTAGAACCTAGTAAAGGTATGGGGAGTAGCCCACACTGCTGCATTACAAATGTCTCCGACAGATGCAGCCTGGAATAAAGCCCACGAAGTTGCCATGCCCCTGGTGGAATGGGCAGTGAGCTTTTCTGGAGGGGGCAAGTTGCCGAGCTCATAGGCAGTCCTGACCGTGTCTGCTAGTCACTTCAACAGCCACTGCTTAGACAGAGCTTGACCATGGGATTTAGCCCCATAGCAGACAAAAATTGGTTCGGATCGTCTCCAACTTTTCGTCCTGTCAATGTAGTATGCCAGGGCCCCAACTGGGCAGAGCGTATGGAGCTGTCGCTCCTGTCACTGGAAAGGAGGTGGATGAAAATCCTCCAATTCTACAGATTGGTTGACATGAAATGTCGAGATTGTCTTTGGCAAAAAGGCAGGATTGGTATGGAGCGTAACCTTTGTCCTGGCTTCTGTAAAAAATAACCAGGCTTTCGCAACAGAAATCTCACTCACCCTCTATGCAGAGGTGATAATGATGTGGGAGACATTTGTATTTGTAATTGAATATACTTGTTAAAATTACATTTCCATTCTTAATCTATGAGACCTGAGAAGCTGTGATGTGAATTAAGTTTGTCTCCCCACCTCCCTTCCCCCAAAACAGCCTAGATCTACTTCAAAGGACTAGATATTGGTAACAGGGTTGTAAGGGTTAAATTGGGGAATGGTTTAGATTACCTGCTGTGCTGATCATTACAGTCTTGTATAAACAAAGCTGATTATTATCTTTTAATAAACCCTTAGCGGTCCATTTATTCAGCGCGTCTCAGGCGCGTCAGGTCCAATTTATTTTCACACCCGCAGTTTATTTTAGGCGCTGTTTAAAAGTATTTTTTTCACAGTAAAACAGGTTTAAAAGGCACTGCTTATCAACAGGACACTCAGTACTGCATCTCCAGCCCCCCGCCCGCCCGCCCCACCCCTTGTTCGCTGTATTTCACATACCTCTTCATAGTAGTGCATACCGATAAATCATCTCCTGATCACTCGTTTTATCACCAAACTCCTCAATAATGCGATCCAAGTCATTATTTTATTACTATAACATCTAAAAAAAGCTCTGCAAATGTCTGTGATATTCTTTGAGCGCTGGATGCAGAAGCATCTATCTTGTTTGTTTATTTCCGTGTTATCTATGTGGTGGTGGGGCTACGTGTATTCATGAGATACACTCCTTTTTTCCGCTTCTCTTGGCTCCTATCGGTCTCACTAGGCCATTGAATGGTTTTCTCGTCTTTTTCTGGAGATAAAACGACTATAGACCTGTTTTTTTACGTCTTTTTGATGATGTCAGTCAGGGTCCGACATTGGACCGGAAAGGGAAAATTGCATTGTCAGACCAGGTCCGACATAGGACCGCAAAGGGTTAAGAACGTCTGTCTGAAAGCCAATTATCTTCATACTGTAAAGGGTTAAGAAAGGCGACACCTGGTGGATACGAGATGCCATGACATAAAATACGAAGCTATGATTTCAAACCTAGTTTGATGAATGAATAACAATTTAACTGATTAATTTGTTTCAGAATAACTACTCTTATAACTACTATAACTACTCTGTAATAACTACTCTTGCGGACACAAGTTTAAGAGTTGTTTAAGTATGTTTTCCCAATAAAATTGAAATGTTTATTTTGTTTTATTTTCCTTTAAATATTGTATAATGTGTTTAACATACTTGTAACAGTGATTTAATTAGAAGAATGAAACTGAAATGTGTATCCTTCTATGATCGATATAACTAAAGTTATATCAGAATGAAGTTTTGTTCTATACATTTCTCTGTTATCTCTCCATGGAGGCGGGAGAATCTTGTGTTAATGACACACATTGTTTGTGTAAAAGGAAGTGTCATTCAAACCAATGAAAGTGATTCTGGTCAGGGATTAGCTTCCTGTTTTAACCGGAAGTGATTAAATCATCAAAGTAAACTTCTCTTTGGGTGCTATATTTGAAGAAAAACAAGGATGAACTTGTTCTATTGAAATCTTGGACTCTTTTGTTCCTGAAACATCTCACCATGAAGTGACCACAGAGCTGATGCTTGAATGGGACTCCATTCAGTGCCGTAATGCTGACAACCTCCCAAAATGCGGACTCTACATTCAAGTGCAACTCCTTGTTATGAAGAAGACCAACTGCAACTCCTTGTTACGAAGAAGACCAACTGCAACTCCTTGTTACGAAGAAGACCAACTGCAACTCCTTGTTATGAAGAAGACCAACTGCAACTTTGTTTTTCAACAACAAACACATCTCCAGAATAAGCATTACGTTTAAAAGACTTTAAGATTCAAGTAAAATACTATTTATTTGTATTGGACATGCAAACCAGAAGTAAAAACGATTAATACAATGCAACCCTTTGCTAAGATTAACAAGACAAACAATGCTACGTTGATGAACAATTGAAATTAGATAATTGTATGTATATGAAAACAACAACTACGAACGTCAGAACCATTTCAGCATTGATAGTTTGTCTACACGTTTGAAGTAAGTAATATTACAACTAATGTTTCCAAACGTAACTTGATAATGCAGTGTTCATCCCAACCTACAACAGATGCTGCTTAACACTGTTACTGTATGTAATGTGCACTTTGTTTAAATGTTTTATTCCTGCTTGTGTCTATACTTATAATTCTAGTACTTCTATAGTCTTTCTGTGCCCTCGGGGGCGGGCCATGGCTGTGTTATTGGCTCAGAGAGCAGCTTTGGCATATCATATTCAAGATTCGGGTCTTTAGGAGGTAAATACCTATACGGTAATGGTTACATTTCGTACTTGAAAGGGAACTGTCCAGTAAGAATCTTTTTCAAATTGTAATAGAAGCAGATAAGCAGACAACAGGAACAAAATCAGATTTCATAGTCACAGAAGTATGATTTTAATTGAAACTGTAAACAAGAAGAATCTGGAATTTGGCAATTTACAATAAAGCCTAGATCAGGCCAGTTTGTAAAACAACCACAACCATAGTGTGAAAAGTATTGTTTATTTATGAAAACCTGTACAATATGGTACATTACATGAATTAATCATGTAATGTGCCTGTGACAGGGTGACTGGGCGGTGACGTCAGGCAGGAGCAGGAAGGTAAACACACACCAGGCAAGTACTGCAGTTAAAGTAAATGGAGACGCGGCTGGCCGCCGTTTTATTTAAATACAAAAATAAATCAAAAGTTTAAACAAAAAGAAACTGTGCTCACAGAGCAAAAATAAAAAGGTTAAACAAAACAAATCACGAACACAAACAACGCGATCAGGCTGGGCAACAGCCTTCTCTGATCCTTAAGGTTATTATGTTTCGTTTTAGCTTTTTGCTCACTCGTTCCTCCTCTGAACTCCCACTCTCGCTCCTCATACCCCCACCGCGAGCTGGAGAGCTGCAGGCTTTTTATATTCAGGTGATTAGCAACAAAATTAATCACTTAATTCATTCGGGAGATGGCCACCTTCTGCACGAGTTTACTAATCAATGCTGTGGATGGGGCTTCCCATCCACACGACTAAACAAACTAAAAACACACGGCTACGCTGTCATATTTATAAACAAAACAATAACACAGCGGTACGCCGTCACAAATACAATAAATAAATCATAATAAACAAATACAAAATAACACAGGGGCGGAGGGGGACCCCGTTCTAAAATAAAATAAACAAATCAATGTACAGGGCTGCTCACCCTGTTACAGTGCCATACATTGTAAAAATGTCTGAAATCAAAATCACTGTTTGAAAATTAATACATATACCACTTAAACACAAAGTAAGATTTGAAGTGACTCCATCTCTGCAGGGGTCCTAAATTGTTAAGGGAAGATATGTAAAAATTCCTCAATGGTTACCGGCATTATTTCTCCAAGAACGTTAGGGGTGGAACTCTGCAATGAAGTCTGTTCTCCAGAATGGTCCTTTAACGTGGAACCTTGTGGAACACCTGTATTAAATATATAAATTTTGGATATGGAAGCACAACCGAATGCCAATAATCAGCCATATATCAAGGCCTGTCAGATCTCCAGTCTTGCTCATTGTGACATGAAACTAACACATCTTACATGTTATTCTTATTTTGCCCTGTACTGGATACAAAAGCAGAACTGTTGTAAACTTTGTTATTTGTTTGACTTTAAACTTCATATGGACAGAAATGCCCAGGAATTCAATTAAACCATCTAGTGGACTTGATTAATGTTTGGTGGCTTCCTACTGTCTGGTACTCAGTTAATTCAAGTCCTGCCTGCTGCTATTTGGAGAAACTGTACACCTTTTTATTAAATATCCTACTTTCCAAGTTCATTTCTGGAACTTCACCTCTGGATTGAATGTGGTTTCATGTCTGAGCTGGATTTAATTTACAGGTCCCTGAGGTAAGAGGCTGGATCGTAGGGCAGACCATCTGCAAGTTCCATCAGATATGCAGATGAAAAAGTTTACAATCATGTCACTAAAATAATGGAATCATTTGCCACTAAACCTCATTACCCCACAACATCTTTCAAAGCAATGACCCCAATAAATCATTTTCCCTGCAGGTCACTTTGTTCTGGGCACTCAAATACTCTCTGGGCTGTTCCTGGCCTGTCACTCAGATGAAGGCAATCTAAGATATGGATTGGCTTTTCCATCCTGTCATGTTTTAGAAATAGATATATTATTAATACTTTTTCTCTCCCTTTTTCTCTTTCTGTGCCCTTTCTAAGGCTCACATCTAGTCTTTTATTTTATTTTAGATACATTTATTGTGACATCTAGTCAATTTTAAAACTCCCTGGTGATTCTGAATCTGTCTTCTATATACAAGGCCCTTATTATGTACATTAGGGAAATATGTATTCAGGGTAGTGTAGCAACTACTAGACACTGCAAGGGGATCAGGTTTTTAAGAAAAAGCAACAGCAACATTTTTTTTTTTATGAATACATGCAGAAAGAGATAATCTGAAACCCAAGAGACACCATAGTAACTTAGAGCACCATACATTAGTGAGTTTAAATACTGCAAACTGTTGGTGCTAAGTGCCCCAATTTGAATAAAGTCTTAGTAGTTCAATGATTAACTATATGTGGCAGGGCAAAAGCCCTGCTGTGTTAATGTATGTGTTGGTGTAGGGAATATTGGGTTGGCAGGGAGGGGGTTAAATTTCTCCCTGTCAAAACACGTGGGAATGTGGCTGGAGCCAACAAGAGTGCCAAGCGCCACAGTCGCCACGTCTGGAGTGCCCAGTGCTGATGTCAGCATTGCCGCTGCCAGCGTCACCATTGCTCCAGCCACAGGTGTATAAAATAGCTGTTCACGGGTGTTAGTCAGGATTAGTAGGATTAATGTTGCTCATAGAAGTGGAGGTCTGTGTTCTGTGTACTGTACCATCTTGTTTTCATTTGTGAGTTTTTGTAGAACCTTTTGTTTTGGCCCTTGTGTCATTTATTTTGTTAAGCGTGTTTTGTGAAGTATTTTATCTGTGTTGTTTTTGTTTATTTGTGAATTAAAATAGTGCATTAATGCATTTAACTTGCACCTTTCTGTGTCTGAGTCTCTATCCCTGCCATTACTACGCCACAGTACTCCATAAGATTTACAATTTAGTTTTACATATTTAAGAAGTTGTTTCCATGAAAATGCAAAATTCCCCTCTTATTTTTGTTTATATTTGTTCACATTCCCTGAGCAACAGCTGAACTTGCAGATGGTATCCATAAACTTATACAGCTGCAGATAGACTAGTTCTCAAAGTGAAATAAAGGAGGAAGGTTTCTTGAGTGTCGAATGTATTTACCATTAAATCACAGTTAAGCATAAAACAGAACATGATTATTGGCAGTTACTAAAACAATTGTAATTCCTGAGGGGGGAAAGGTTGTCTTTTTGCAGGAGAGAGACTAAAACTTTGGAAACCCTGCTACCATTCAAACAGCTAGAACAAGCTGCTGAACCAAAGACAGGCACCTATCAGCAGTCTCAGCTGTGTTTTTTTGACTCTTATAAAAAGTAAAGGTGGTAAAAGCTGAACACTGGCCTGAATACTAAATTGAAACCAGGACATACAGTATACATTTAATATCATTTTTCTAGAAACTATGTTTTTATTATATATTTGGAGCATTTATTGCTTTGCAGGCCTTTTTACACAAAAATAAATGGCCAGTGTTGTAAATTACACTTTTCACAAACTAGCAATTGCTATACATTCAATTATGAAAGCTTGTCCTCCCTAACCTTTTACAGGCAACATTGATTTTTGCTTTCACCGCTCATGATCAAAGTTAGTAAATTTCCCTTTGTCTCCTTTGGGAATCAATTGACAAGCTGAAAACCAGCAGAGGAGAAATCTGGTAAAAATGAAAATGTCAATAATAATGTGCTATAATTTAGCCCCACTTGGATATTTCCACCAAAAGGCGTTCCCAAGCAGACCATTAAACGTTCTCCTCGCACAAGTGAAAAACGAGCTCCAGGTCTGACCAATAAGCAGTTCCTGAGTTATTCTACTGAATATACTGCAGACTTTACCTTTGTATTGCTTTAATAAGCATACATATAAACACATTAATAATGTACCTTATTAGGGCTGCTCCGATTAACAGATTAATCATACCGATTAATCAACTAAATAGTTGATTGCAGATTAATTTTATCTGGCTTTTTTTTTTTTTGGCGGGCATTTTGAACTCCATTTCTCAACATCCCTTGCTGAGAAAGAGTGCGCGAGAAGGCTTTGCGTGTCAGTTCATATCTGGTTTGTTGCTGCTATACAACACAGATTTCTTACATTTTCTACAACGTCCAGAACGATCTTCAATGTCTGCTGCCAGATTGGAAAAATACGTCTGCATTTACTACAATCAAAGCAGACTTTATTCATTTTAAAACTGTGTTGGATGTACAAAGTTAATTTCAATGGAGTTGACTGTGCAGTGCAGCATTTATTTTTCACGATTCCTTCATTTGGCCTGGCATGGTTTCAGGCGAATAAATGTATTTTACTAGTGTCACAAGCTGCGACTAACGTTTTGTTTTATTGATGTTAGTACTGTTAATATTACATTACTGTTCAGGTTGTTTAAGTATACCGATTTTTACTAGTTTATATTGTGGAACATGGGTAGGAGAGTTGTTTTAACCGATGTTTACCTGTTTCATGGTCCTGATTTTTTTTTGTTGTTGTTGTTTTTTAAGGACGAAAATCTGGAAGCCCTAAATATAATGTAAAAAATAAATAAAATAAAGGTTGTTCATAAGGAGTCATAAGTTTTACATATGGTATGTCTGCATAAAAAACAAACAAAAAAATCCATTCTCAGTTCTTGTGCATTATATTTTGCTATTAAACTCTTTCATGGATTGACGTTGTTCTGTGAAAATGTGTTACATTAACTGAAATAAAAACGCTTTTAAAAATTCCCACTGGGCTTTTGTTATTTTAGATTCTATTGAATTTTTAATGTATTAATATGCAGGACAGCCTCTATAAGATCGCTACCTTTATTAAAAATATGCAGGGCTAACCGATCAAATATTTTAATCAAGTGGCAGACCCATGCCAGAGACACCAAAAGGCATTGTACTGAACATGTTATGATGTCATACACGTTTAGATTTTAGATGTTTGTTTTATTTTTTATGTACTGTGCCATACACTGTATCTACAGCTATGGCCAAAGGTTTTGCATCACCCGACAGAATTAACAATTGTTGCTTCATAAAGTAGAATGAAATCTGCTGAGTAATGTTACGTTAATTAAATACCACTTTGTAGTTTTCCATATACTTAACGAAAAACTGACAAATTTAAAAATGTGACATTTCAAAATCTAACATGAAATACTGTACTACTATGATGGCTTCCGGTAGACTTTTGCAATATAATTTTGTAGTTTCTTTGATAACATGATGTTAAATAAAATATCTAAATGATGCTAATATAGTTTATTTTTTTTTATTATCTCTCAATCCTAAAAGTCCAGGTAATGCAAAACTTTTGGCCATAGCTGTATGGTATTTAGGTCATTACAATTATTGGAAATTTTAATAATTCCCAAACCCTTATACAAATAGTATGTTAGCTAAGCCAGCAGGTGTCACTGAAGAGTCATTTAGAAAAGAGTTTTAAAACTTCAAAAACATAATAAAAGGAAATAAAAGTAAGGATTCAAAAGAAAACAAGATCAAGTACATTGAGCAATTTACAGGAAAGATAACAAATAACTGTAGTTCTTAAACAAAAACAATCCTTCTTGTGAAAAGAAAATGCTGAGCTAGTGAACCTGCTGGATTCATTATGCCAAGAAAAGGGCTTGAAATAACTTGAAAAGCCAGATGGAGCTAAAGCCCTTTATCCTAACTGGTGCCAAGCAATGGTCAACTAGTCCCAACAGGCCTTAAAGTAACTCTGCTAACTGCCAATGGTTGCCACACATTGATATTCTCTGACACATGAGCGAGGACAATACAAATAATGCACCAGTGACTATACTAGACTTAGAAATGAGTGCAAGAGCTGCCATGCATTAAAATGAAACTGGATCACCCCAACCGGCCAGATGGAACGGACGTGAATCCCAGCTTGGAGGAATCTGGCAGCAATCAGATGCACACCTGTGTCTGAACATGAATATTTCTTTTATTCTCAAATTATAGAATACATTATTTGTGTGCCAATTTGTATTTGTGCACTGGGTGGGTCTGAGATTGCCAATCTGACAATACATTGTTGAGCTGAATGCCTCTCTGACCCATGTGCTGGCATGTGGAGTTAATGTAGGCAATAGTGTGTGTCTACTTACAGGGAATTGCAGAGAATAAAGGGTACTAAAGAGAGAACTTGGCAGAAGCTTCCTACATTTTTACAAAGTGTGATAATTGCTTGATAGGGTACTGTAGAAATCAGCTTCCCAGGGCTGAATAAGCCATGTGTGAATGAAGCAGTTTACTTTTATTCAGCAGTTTAACGATTTCTATGAGAGCTACCTTCATCTCTCAGCACCTGTTGTTTCACTGTAGTCACTGATGCTAAGTGGAAGATGCCAACTCTTAGCCTTCTTATTTCCTCCCCCTTCAATCACGACCTGATTAGGAAACTGCATGAAAAGTGTCAACTAGATTATAAACTAAGTTTATGTTTCAATAAAATGGACACCAAAAAAAAAACTTGTGAAATACTAGTCAATGTCAATTAGTCAAGGGACCTTATAGAGGAAAATGTAATTTACAATTTACAGTCAACGTGGCATAATAGTGAATGAATCAAATTAGTAAATTATTAAATGATAAAATATCGAGGTAGTACTGTATGCTGGAAAGACGCCTACGACAGAGAATGGTTTTAGGGTGGAAGTATTTATATAAGCAGAATGATCAAAATAGGTTCACATGAAATGATATGTTTGTTTTTATACTGTCAATGTGATTATATTGTCATACTTACACTGGGTATCCCTGCAGGCTCCAGTCCATTCTCTCCACTCTCAATGTTGCTCATGTCATCCTCTTCTGTTGAAACACTGCTGGTGTCTTCCTCTCTGGGGTGTTCAATTTCTGTGTCAGTTGTTATGCAAGCCCTTATCTTGGGTTGCTGTCCTCTGGGGAGTTAAGTCATAGTAAAGGGTCAGGACCTCAGTGTCCCGGATCTCTTTAGGTAGTCAACTCATTGCAAAGGGTTAGAGTCTCTGCAGCAGAAGTCTTTGTTCCTTGCAGTCACCTTACTGTAGAGAGTCAAAGCCTCTGCAGCAGCCGTATCTGCCCTCTGGGAGTCAAGCTCCCTCCAAATGTGAAGCTTCTTGTGATTGCAATCCTCTAGGATTTGGGATTTTGAGTGACACCAAGCTGCAGAAGCTTGAGACGTCATATTATTCCAAAATGCTGGTGCTCTAGAATTCACACCATAGAAACCTGTTCAGTCTTGAGGCTTTGCCTCACCCAGGACAGCTGGGATTTCTGGGTTCATGCTCTCAAACAAAACTGTTGGTGTCTCAGAATTTAGATCATCCCAGATCATTGGAGCCTGAGACCTTACCTCATTATGGCTAAGGGGTTTGACTTCTTGACAAACTGGCCTTGGAGATTCAAGTCCATCAGTAACTACTCGAGTTTCAGTGTTCACTGCACTATTAGGTGCCGGGGTTAAAGAGGTCAAGCCTTTACAAAGTACAGAAGCTACAGTGTTCACCTCATTACTGAGTGTGGTAGACAAATACTGGACCTCCTAACTTAGTGCTGGCATTAAAGAGTTTGCCTCATCTCTTGGTGCAAAAGGTAAGGTGTTCACTTCATAAGTAGCTGCTGGAGATAGAGACTTTACTTTCTCACTTAAAACTTGAGCTTGAGTGTGTATTTTATTACTAACTGCTGGATGAATTAGTGATGGTGCCTCAGTATTAAATACTGGAGTTAAACACTGTGTATCATGAGTCATAGACAACACTTCAGCACAGCTGGCTGGCGTTAGAGATTGGAACGCTTCAGTAAGTACCGGAGCTGAAGAATTGAGTGAGGGGGACCAAGAGTCATCTTCCATGCAGTGCGTCGGGTCTGGTGGATTTATTTGATCGCAAAGTGTGGGACTGTGCAGTTTTACCTCATCACAATGCACTGGAGTTAGACAGGGCATCTAATTGATAATTACTGGAGCTGCAGACTGAACCTTGAGACACTCACTTGGGGTCGAGAGTGTTCCTCTCTGCAGACTGCTGTGGCACCGGGAGGTTTTGCCTCATCACCGCTGGCTAGAGTTAAAAACTGCACCTCTTCACTAACTGGTGAAGCTTTAGATTGTACCTCAACACATAGTTCTGGCATTAATGTATTCAGTTCATTACTGAGTGCTGGAATTACAGAGTTTACATCATCACAGTTGCAGAGTTTGAAACTGCACCCTACCACTACCTGATGAAGTTGTGGCATTGACCCCCTCACTAACTAAAGTGGGGAACTGTACTTTATCAGTTTGAGCTGTAATTATCAAATTCAACATACTATTACATTCTGGGGACAGAGCAATTTCAGCCATGCAGACTGTAGTAACTTCATTGTAATCCATGGGGCTGTGAGGTTTCAGTTCATCACTGTGTATTTCATCGCTTAACATTGGCATTAAAGAGTTTGCCTCACCATTGAAAAAACTGTCTACTCCACAGACTGCTGGGATTTCATAATTGGGCTGAAGTCTCCAGAATTGTTCTTGAGAATCCTGATCTTCTCCTCTCCCACATTTATTTTCTCTCTGCACTTCTTTCCTCTCCATTCTGTGTGGTTCTCCCCTGGGTGACAAAACACGTTAGTTAAGCAATAAATCAAAACACACTGGCCAATTTCATGTCCTAATATAATTAATAAGTGTTAAAAGCACTTAACAAGCCTTAATTTGCTGTGCTACTTTGTGAGGAGACTATTGTGCAAAAATGCATCACATTTTGAAAAATAAAAAATAATAATATCTCTAATGCCAAATCACTATGTCTTATATTGTGGAGTTACACAGCGCTTCCTCCAGTTTCACCTGACGAAAATGCAGCACAAATACATCAGAGGTTTCCTTGATGAAATTAATCAATTAATTAATTTTTCCATTTATTTATTTTTTTTAAATACAAGGTACATTTTTGGTACCAAAAACTGATGATACAGCAACCTTATACTTAGGCTTGCTACTTTTCGATATTAATCGGTAAAGTTTGTTAAACGTCGAATTCCCAAAAAAATATGAGTATAATATAAATTTATATACGATAAACGTCGGTAAAACCACTCGCTATTTTTTTATTTTCTTACCAAAAATAATCATTTAGAAATCATCTCTAGTTTGTGTAGTTTTTATACTTGCTGTCTGTCCCGTCTCCGTTCCACTCTGAATGGCTGGGAGCAACGTTGCCAGATCTGAAATGTGGAAATATCGTATTGGACCCTCAAAATTATCGTATTTTCAGAAAAATTATCGTCCACTGTAAAACTTTAAGAATATATGTGTTATTTTTCCACCCTTAATATGTGACACCATATTACCTGATAAACTGCATCACAAGCTCTGCACTGAACTACTTGACACTGCACTGATCACAAGTCATTTTGTTTAACTCTTTGTTCTATTGCAACTTCCCTTACATGTTTGAATTTAAAAAAAACGACATACAACACACACGTAATCTTGTGGTAACGCCCACCTAGTTCAGTTAACATAACGAGACAGATCCTATTATAATACAGAAACGTTAAAAAAAAAAATTTAAAAAAGGTTTTCTAATCGTTTTATCCTGATTTCACTTCAACGTTCCAGCGGGGGAAGCTGATTGGCTGTTGGCACTCAGTCATTTTCTAAATTATAATATAACGGTATAATTTTACTCACCAATATTACATTTTGTCGAATTCCACTTCGGAATCGCTGTTATTTTACTGACCTAAGCTTGGTCGTCACACGTCTCTACCGCACCGCCTCGGGGTAGCCAGTGTCAGTCGCACTTAATTAACGACATACGTAGTGCGTACCTGTCTCCGTGGAAACTACTAACATCGCGGGTGCGTTCACGGAGATCATTCTGTGCAGGATATGACCAATTTAGCCAATGATCTTCTATGAACTGGTCAGATTCTGCACAGAATCTGCGCATAATGCTCTCCGTGAACGCACCCAGCGTCTCAGCAGCCGGTGACGTCACATGAAAAGCCTCAGTAGTACACAATGTACTGTAGTTGGCTGCATATCTGTGCTGCTGAAGCCAGAGACGTGTTGACGCAGCTCATAATCTGCGCAACTGAGTGAGAAAAGTTTTAAGGAATTTAAACATGCCTGAATTATCGTATATTTGGCCTTTTTTGCAATTATTGATCGTACATGGGTTGAAATTATCGTACAAATACGATAATTATCGTACGTCTGGCAAGGCTGGCTGGGAGTCGCTGTCCGTCATCTCAGTGGTTCGGCGTTAGAACTGTAGTTTGACCCTGGTCTGTCAGATGTCATTGACTGAAGCAGTGCTAGAATGCTCTCATTTGCCAGCTACAGCCATTCAAAGCGCCTTCTTTGAAATTAGCGGGTTAAGGTGTACAGTATGTAAGCTTTTGCTTTAGGTATACGTTGACAGTTACTAGTTTGATTTGAAAATAGGGTGCAAGAGAAAAACACTATATGAATATTGTGCACAATACCCTGGCTGATGGCTGACATCTCTGCGGCAGGACAAAGCCTTCCAGTGACTGAGTCCGGCTGTGTTGAAGCACGAGAGGGGGAGCTCAGACTAAGTGCAAGTTAGTTCTGTTCAAATATCTAATGTTTTGTTCTGTGCATATTATTTTTACTCGTAAATGTATGCTATAAAGGTCTGTGTAATACACTTTTATATGCTGCGTTTACTACAGTTTATTTGAGACCATTTTTAAATGTATAGCTCAGCTGTGACCAAACGTTATTCCAAATAGAATGTTGGTAACCATGGTTTTGTTTCATGTTGAATATGATAAAGGGGTTTCCAACGGCATAAAAAGTCCGGCGGTTTTTTTTTTTTGAGCATAAAGGTTGATTTCACCCATTCTCTGATTGAATTGAAAAATAAAGAAAAAAAAACGGTAATTTTTTTCCAAAATAAACGTCGATATTAATCGTCGATTTATTACTATTATTTGTTTATTTAGCAGACGCCTTTATCCAAGGCGACTTACAGAGACTAGGGTGTGTGAACTATGCATCAGCTACATTGTCACTTACACCTACGTCTCACCGGAAAGACGGAGCACAAGGAGGTTAAGTGACTTGCTCAGGATCACACAATGAGTCAGTGGCTGAGGTGGGATTTGAACCGGGGACCTCATGGTTACAAGCCCTTTTCTTTAACCACTGGACCACACAGCCTCAATTTGGAAAAAAATAAATAAAAATCAAATAGTTGCAAGCCTACTTATAATTTAATGTGTCTCACATTTCTGTGAAGAAAAAACTGTTCCAGAATTGATGTATGTAACACAGGAGTAGACTAAAGTGGTGTTTAGCTAATAAGGGCATACAATTCAGGCACCTTATATTCTACCATGTTAAACTGCTTAAGATGGGTACAGTGACAGCAGGCCACTGCAGGTCTTTATATTTGTTTCATGAAAAACAAATGTTCAACAGCCAGTTGTTAAATCAACTTACAAGCTAAATCCCAGGGTGTCACAATACTTGTTGAATTAGATATTGTGTGATGCACTGTATAATAATATATAACATGCACAGAAAAGTAAGGTATTTTTTGTTATACTGTTCACCAGTATACATAGTAAAAGGCTTGGTTATACACTAAAGGAGTTTTTACTTCTGTTTCTTATTTATTTAAATACTATATGTCAAGGACTTTTTGAATAGCATTTAATGAAATTCACAGAGTAAGCTTTCCATTTGCTCCTAGCATTAAACTTCAAACTCTTCATTCACTTTCTTTTCAATTAAGGATCATTTCAGTATGTTGTGCTGGCAGCAGACTGGAGTTGCACCATTGAGAAGGCCCTAATTTCAAGTACAGTAGAACCCCAGAGTTACGAACACCAAACTTATGAACTGACTGGTCTACCGAACCCCACTTTCAACCGGAAGTATGCAATCACTCAATCATGAATGCAATGCAACCAGATAGGCACTCCTATAAGCGATGTGCTGGTCATGGAGAAGGCAAAATTACTGGACCAACAAATGTATCCAGAAAAGTGAGGCAGATTGCAAAGCAAGTACTGGACAGGCACTTTTACTAGGAACATTTTAGTTTTAAACAAAGCACAGTGTTTTGTTTTTTTTAAGCCAAGCTGCATGAATGCATTTTGTTTAAAACAAGCACTACGTTAACCCAGGTTTTCATGTATGTTTAAATCTGTGTTTTTACAGATGCAGCTACAGTGGCAGGTACGTTTTTTTACACTTAACATAGCTTGACTGTCGTTGAAGAGCAAGGCGACCTGCGATCATCGCTGTTGTGTCGTCGTGCAGTTTATACTTTCTACCAGCAATCGTCCTACTCAAACTGCAGTCGCTGTCAGTTCAAATCAACTGAACTCTGACCTCATCGCTATGGTTATTACAATGCCAAAATGAATGACCGATTGTTTATCGAGAAGCTGCTCAGTGTTTATCCCTGCGTATATGCGGACTATAAAGATCAGATGAAAAAGGAGAACGCATGGGTATCAATTGCTAAACAAAAGCAATCAACTTGTGAGTATTTTAACCTCACTGAAAGTGTAACCGGTAAAGTTTTAATTTTAATACAGCGACTGCTGTTTTAAACACTTTGTATATTACGAAGTGTCCCATGTCCAACACGTTATTATTATTATTATTATTATTATTATTATTATTATTATTATTATTAATATTACTGTGCTACAAGATTTTTTTTTTCAATATAGGATAATACGTCCAATATTTTCTGTTATTATTATTATTATGATTATGCAACAAATCTGATAAAGGGATTCAAATGATTGCTAGTAAACTATAATGCAACCATGTTAAATAAAGTAAACTCTTACTTGGCATTTCCGATGAATAAGGATACGATTTTGTCACGGAGGTCACGGAAACTAAAGGGCTGGTGACTGTGCAGTGTGTGCGCATGCAGTCTGTGGAGAGGAGAGATGTGGAGATGCCCAACAAATCTCAGAAGCTATATCTTCACTAATGAGTTGGATTGTTTCAGACCCTGTTGAGACTGCTCATAAATGTTGCTTGTTTTTTAATTTTCTTTTGTCGTTGTCGCCCCACGGAACAATGTTGGCTGGTAAAATGTCTGTGTGGCCGGTGGATCTTTCCATCCACTAACCATTGTATTGTAACAGTATGTAAAATATCCCGTTAACTACCCAACAGGAAAATGAAATCTAAATATTATCCATGCACAAAACTGCGTAAAACGTAAAAGGCAATGCAATTTGGCAAAAGATACAAAATAAAAAACTTTCAGTTTCTAGAATTAAAACAGTATCCAAAGTCAGTATTCAAAATTGCACAATATATTGCTCGATAAGGCCCTAATGTCACAGTTCGCATTTTTCTTTTACTAAGAACCCGATTAACAAATGTATTTCAAACACTCAATAGTTATAAATCACAAATCCACAACCTGTACCCTCCCTCTCTCTCTCTCTCTCTCTCTCTCTCTCTCTCTCTCTCTCCTTCCATTCAGAACGTGCTTTGCCTGGCCAGGCTTACTGCTGTTCAAGTTTAAAACAGCAGCTTTATGGTTCCACATTATGTGATACTCACAAGGTAACAAACGCTATTTGCATGCTGCATTAAGCACTATTGTCATTATTTTGAGATCTGCGCATGGGTCAGTAGTTCATTGCATTTTGTCCCTGTGATTACTTACGCTATTATTAATGTATTTTTTAAAATGTGAACTTATAATGAGATGTACTTTTAAAACATCAAAACACATCTCAAAATAATGCAAAATTCAGCATGACACCATACTTAATACTTTTAGGAGGTGTTGTGAGTCAGCATTTATACCAGATAAGATTCAATTACTTCCGGATTGGCTAGAAAGTGAACAAACCCGTCACAAGTCTGTGCACAGTGAAGTATAGAAATATTTTGGTTTTGAGGTGGCTGATCATGGAATAGTAAAACAATATAACAAGACCTTGTTTTTCTCCATGGATATTGTGATATGTGTGACTGGCCTTTCGGGTACTCAATATATCCCTTAATCTGGTAAGCATTCCTTGAATCTCAAAACCCAATCAATTTCTGCTGCCTACAAGGTCTATGATTAAGTAAGAGAGTGTACTTCAGAACTGCAGGAGAGAGGGGTGGAGGGGGGAGGTCAATTTAAAATGACTAGAGCTTGTCAGGAGTGGATTTATAGCTTTTCAGACAGCTGGGGCATGCAATTGATGGGTGACACATAATCAGCCCTTATCTCACCTGAGAACTGGATTGTATCCAATGGCTTGTAATCCTGCTGGATTTCACTAATGCATGCCTCTCCTTCACCAGACAGCAACCCTGCCTCTCACAGCTTCCCTTTCTCTGCTGTCCTCTCTGGCTCTCTCTTGACCTTGAAGCCATCTGTAACTGCTCCAATGGCTGCAGTTTCTGTAACTACTGGCTTTCTGGCTGCTCTCTCCTCCTCTGGAGTTTTAGGCTTTTTAGATCGAGATTGTGGGTGCTAGAGAGTGCTGTAAGAGATAGCACTGTCAAGGTAGGGAATGGCTGTCATGGATAAGATGTTTGGCTGCATGAATCTAAGCCAACCCTTACAAGCCTAGAGTGGCACTATCTTTCGAAACAAGACAAGGCCATATTTCTGTATTTTCTCCTGTCTCAACTGCACTCTTAAATGCTGACTTGATTTAAGCACTGAAGCTGCAATCTGAACACTGTGTCCAACATTTGTATGGTGTGTGTGTATATATGCGTATACAGTGCCTTGCATAAGTATTCACCCCCCTTGGACTTTTCCTCATTTTGTAGTGTTACAACCTGGAATTAAAATTGATTTAATTGGGATTTTTACCATTTGATTTACACAACATACTTAACACTTTGAAGGTCCAAAATATTTTTTATTGTAACACAAAAGTTAATTAAACAAAATTGCATAAGTATTCACCCCCCTGAGTCAATACTTGGTAGAAGCACCTTTGGCAGCAATTACAGCTGTGAGTCTTTTTGGGTAAGTCTCTACCATCTTTGCACATCTGGATCCTGCAATTTTTGCCCATTCTTCTTGGCAAAATTGCTCAAGCTCTGTCAAGTTGGATGGGGGCCATTGGTGAACAGCAATTTTCAAGTCTTGCCACAGATTCTCAATCGGATTGAGGTCTGGGCTTTGACTGGGCCTTTCTAAGACATTCAGGTTCTTGTTTTTAAACCACTCCAGTGTAGCTTTGGCTGTGTGTTTAGGGTCATTGTCCTGCTGGAAAGTGAACCTCCACCCCAGTCCCAGGTCTCTTGCAGACTGAAACAGGTTTTCCTCTAGAATTTCCCTGTATTTGGCTACATCTATCTTGCCCTCAATCCTGACCAGTTTCCCAGTCCCTGCTGAAAAGCATCCCCATAACATGATGCTGCCACCACCATGCTTCACTGTGGGGATGGTGTTCTCAGGGTGATGAGCAGTGTTGGCTTTGCGCCACACATAGCATTTTGCGCTAAGGCCAAAAAGTTCAATTTTGGTCTCATCAGACCAGAGAACCTTTTTCCACATGTTTGCTGTGTCTCCCACATGCCTTTTGGCAAAATCCAAACAGGATTTGACATGGGGTTTTTTCAGCAATGGCTTTCTTCTCGCCACTCTTCCATAAAGCCCAGCTTTGTGGAGTCTCCGGGTTATAGTTGTCCCATGGACGGTTTCTCCCATCTCAGCTGTGGATCTCTCCAGCTCCTTCAGAGTTACCATTGGCCTCTTGGTTTCTTCTCTGACTAATGCTCTCCTTACCTGGTCACTGAGTTTTGGTGGGTGGCCTTCTCTAGACAGAGTTGCGGTTGTGCCATATTCTTTCCATTTTTTAATAATGGATTTAACGGTGCTCCGGGGGAAGTTTGGGATATTTTTTTATAACCCAACCCTGATTGGTGCTTCTCCAGAACTTTATCCCGGACTTGTTTTGATAGCTCCTTGGTCTTCATGATGCTGTTTGTTTAGATGCTCTCTAACAAACTCTGGGGCCTTCCAGAAACAGGTGTATTTAATCTGAGATCATGTGACACTTTAATTGCACACAAGGCAATTGGTTGCACCAGAGCTTATTTAGGGGTGTCACAGCAAAGGGGGTGAATACTTATCCATCAAGACTTTTCAGTTTTTTATTTGTAAATAATTTTGAAAAATATGTAGATTTTATTCCCCACTTCGACATTATGGACTATTTTGTGTAGATCAGTGACAAAAAATCCTAATTAAATCCATTTTAATTCCAGGTTATAACACTACAAAATGTGGAAAAGTCCAAGGTGGTGAATACTTATGCAAGGCACTGTATATATATTGCAGTACAATACTGTCCAAATAATGCTTAAGAGGGTGTAGTAACACAGTCTGTTCCAACACTGCTTTTATACAGACAGAGGGTTTGTAAGTAATCAACAAAAGTTGGGACACCTGTAGGAATTGTTAGCATCAACTTTCAAGGCTTAATTTACTTCCATTGCTGCAGAACAGCTGTAAGTTGTTAACCCATTACTTGTTCCCTGAAAAATGGCCTTTTTGTATAACACTGAAATGTACATTATTTTTCAGTTTTTGGTAACCTAAACTTTTTTTTTAACCTCTGGCAGTTTACCGCTTACCTTTGTACCATTTCAGGTTATTCACTGGACTTGAACTGCTTAAATTTCAATAAAAACTGGAAAAATGGGGGTGTTCTAAAACTTTTGACCGGTAGTGTATATATATTGTGAGATAGCAGGGAGGGGGTTAAAGCCTCCCTGAAGAAAAAAAAAAAAAAAAAAAAAAAAACCATGTGAAAATGCACGTTGGTTTATTGTTTAATTGTTTTGTGTTTTGTTAATCAGTTTTGTTAATTGTTTATTGCTTAATGGTCCCCTGCACCTGGAGATTATTATTAAATTACAACCGGGTGCAGGGTATAAAGAACAGGCAGTCAGATTAGTGGGGGGTGCTGATTTTAAGGAAGCAGGAGGTGCTCTGCTTCTGAGCAGTCTGGAGAAAAAAGGTACAGTTTAAACCTGTTAAGTTTTGGGGCAGGTAAACGGCTTAGCCGTCCTGCGAGTGAGTCAGGTTCCAGTGTGTATAGCAAGCGCTCCAAAAACGGAGTTAGGAGTTTGTTTGTGTTTTGTTTGGTTTATAATTAAAAATAGCGCAACCACACTTTTAAACTCCATTTCTGTGTTTCTGGGTCGTATTTTTAAAGGGGCACTCACGGGTTCGGCAATCACTGCATGCGACCATGTACTAAACATGACTACTTTATTGTACATACTGTTAATCTGTCCAAATACTTTTGGTACCCTAAAATGGGGGGACTATGTACAAAACGTGCTGTAATTTCTAAACGGTTCATCCGATATGGATGAAAATACCCTCAAATTAAAGCTGACAGTCTGCACTTTAACCCCATAGTCATTGTATCATTTCAAAGTGCTGGAATACAGAGCCCAAACAAAAATGTGTCACTGTCCAAATGCTTTTGGAGTTCACTGTAAATTATTATTATTATTATTATTATTATTTATTTCTTAGCAGACGCCTTTATCCAGGGCGACTTACAATTGTTACAAGATATCACTTTATTTTTACATATAATTACATTATTTTTTACACATTATTTTTACATAAAATTACCCATTTATACAGTTGGGTTTTTACTGGAGCAATCTAGCTAAAGTACCTTGCTCAAGGGTACAGCAGCAGTGTCCCTCACCTGGGTTGAACCCACAACCCTCTTGTCAAGAGTCCAGAGCCCTAACCACTACTCCACACTGCTGTGATGAAACACACTCAGAATATGTGCGTGAATATGGAATAAAAATGAAAAGAAAGCACCATTGGCATATTCCAGAGGGAAGAAACAAATGGTTAGACATGTATATTGAAGTAGTTAGAAATGAAATAGTAACAGGACTAAGAAGTAAAGGTAAACTAAATTTAACTAAGAATGAAGAAGAGGAGCTAGGAATTAATAGAGGATGATAGTATAATTATAAGACCAGCAGTTAAAGGTTCTGAGGTAGTAGTAATGCACAAAGGTGATTATATAAAAGCAGTAGGGTCTGAACTACAAAATATAAATACATATGAAGAAGTAAAAACTAACAATAATAACGACATAATAAAAGAAGAAGTGATAGATTATATAAAAATGGGTTTGTATCGAAAGAATTAAAAAATGACATGTGTTCGCAAAATCCAAGAAGAGGTTAGGTTAGAGGTAACCCAAAAAATGCACAAAGAAACACACCCGATGCGATTGATTGTTAGCACAATTGATAACCCAACATATGTTACTGCAGAAATAGCTGAAAGGCAGCTGCAGCTACATGTTGAAAGCTTACCTAGCTATGTTAAAGATACAACACATTTTCTGAAAAGTATTAATAATATAAAAGGTTAAACTTCCAGAGAATACCATTTTAATTTGCATGGATGTAAAATCCCTGTAACCGAGTGTTCCCAGGCATGAAACTTTAGAAGCATGTAAAGAGGCACTGGAAAATAAGTAGATAAGTACATGATACCTACGGAAGAAATATTAAGTATGACCAAGATAGTTTAAAAAATAAAAATAAAAAAACACATTTACATTTTACAGTTATTTTACATTTGGAATCTTAAGAAAAGAGGATATAAAGAACGAATTATTGAAAGAGAACTGAGAAAAGTTGACAAACTCAACAATAATTAACTACTTGATTATAAGAAATGGGAAGAGAGGGTTAAGAGAGTACCATTAATAATTACATATTCTAAATGATTACCAAACATTAAAAAAATAGTTTGGAAGCATTTACATATACGTGACCTTTGTGCTTTTAGAAAAAATTAAATTAGATAATGTACAATACAGAAGAATGAAGCTTTCTGTTAGCCAGTCTACAATCAATAGAGCCTGTGAATTGAGAAAATCTTCTTTTTTGGCTCAAGGCCCCCAAGAATTTAAGCATCCTGACTGACCAATCAATAAATCCATAGACATGTACAATTTTTTTCTCCTTAGTCACCACCTTTGGTTATACTGTATAATAGAATATACTATTAGCGTGGGGATAGGCAATTAATTATAAATATCAGCTAGAGCAGACACTTGAAATAACACTAAATCACTAAACAGCAGTGTTTGTCAAGTGCCATTGTCATTAAAAGAGATTATTCCTGTACAAAATATTCAGGGCCATCACTTTTGTATTAGAACAGGTTTAACATAGAAAATAAGTTACAACCATAACTATAAAAATACTGTTTAAAAGCAAAACATTTTTATGAAGCCTTTGTAAGATGTTTAGCTAGCTTTCGCTGTAGTTCTAATGTCTTTAAATCATCATTCAATTTCTCTTTATCTTTTTATACTTTTTTTGACAACATTTGAATGAACATTCTCAATGGTTTCTAGTTTTTAGTTTAATCATTTAGTCCCAGTCAAATTTGTTTTCTCTTCCATTATCTTGGCAGGTCCTTGCAAGATATGCTCAAGTCTTTGAGAAATGAACTCCTACCAGGAAGAAAATATTTTTTCGAAGAGGCAGTCAACCTCAAAGATCAAGCACATATTCCTTCCCCGGTTATCGCCTTCTGTACATTTCAATTAAACTGTATTTCTCTACATTGAATTTTATGTCTCTATCATTCTTCTTTATACCTTGTTTTGATTTTTATTTTTAACACATTACAAATACAGCATTGTTTTTTTGTTGTTGATTTTTTAAGACCAATTACGGATTCTTCCTATGTGAAAAGTCTATTGCTATCCTCAGTAATATGGCTACAGGCTTCTTTCAATATCATTTTTGCTGTCTGTAGATGGCTGTGGCAAAGTGGTTTGCAGTGCGCGGGTGTAGAAGTGATGCAATGCGTAACAGATGACAGACAAAGTTCACGATCCAAACTATTTTTTATTGGTTCCGTTTTTAATCCAGGTCGTGGCGACCGTAAATAGTAATCCCAGGCAATACATCGCAATGTGTATTGCACAGTTTTAAACCATGGGTTACAATCCCGAAATAATAAACACAGTATAAACACATACAAAGACACAAACACGATCACAAGTCCAGAGCGAGTGCTAATGTGCAAGTGGTGAAATACAATTTATTAGTGCACAGTGATGAAGTGTTGTCCGGGTTGGTGCTGACCTTAAGCGACAGCTCCCAGTACATGTTAGCCATCTAATAAGAACAAACAAGTACAATTAGAAATGACAAAACACACAAACAAACACTAAATCACTCACGGTTACTTTTTATTTACCTTCAGCGGTTCTCTCTCAACCATAACAAAGGAACAGATCACTTAGCCACGTCCCCTTTTGTACCGTCAGTCACGCCCCCTTGGTTAGCGAGCGCAACGTTTTTCCTCCAATCTGTGATTGCCACATCACTTCCCGTCTGGCTTCGCCCCCATTCTAGATGTCCGACTTCCACCTTTTCCTGGAATGAATTGTCAGACCATCCAGTCCAGGACACACTGTTCCCTTTACACAGCGTCCCCACAGATCGGGAGGGAGATTTATAACAAAGATTCATTCTTTCTCTGTCACAATGGCCCTTCTCTAACTTCCACAGATTGGTCTAACAGTGCAACAGACTTGGTCACTGGCTCAGACATTTGCCTACTGAACAGTGGAAAGGTGAAAGCAACCTTGAAAATATTTTAGTTCTTACAAAGTCTTTAAACAATGTATTTGAAAACATAAGACAGTTCTAGCTGAATGTATAGGTGACTTACCTTTTAGATGGTGTCCCTGCTTTCTTCCTTCTGTTGAGCCAGCTCTGGAGCTCTGGTGTGGACCCAGGAGTTGGCTATGTGTGGTCAATAGGGGACCCATCTTTCCCTTGTTTCCAAAGCTGGTATCTGTCTGGCTGGAACCTCTTCACAAAGAGATCCATTTATATTTTCACCATATCTTTGCTGCAGGTGCACTACAAAATTAAACACGAGATTGTGAGCCAATATTAGCAAAGTAATCAGAAAAGCATTAAATGTATGGCTAAAACCAGAGTAAAAAAAAACAAAACATGCTTCATTTCATTTTTGTTTTTTTGCACTTGTCTGACTGGTTTCACAGACCCTGATAAGCCTAATGCTAACTTGTAGTTAAGGTAGATCAAGAGTAGTGCTAATCAGGGTCGGTGAAACTTGGAAAAATAAGATTAGCTCATTATAGACTTTCCAAATTTATGATTATGCAAAACCACTGCGGCATAAAATGCAGGACTGGTGACTGGCTAATTGCAACAGCAGGATTTAATATATAACATTTGAATTCCAACAAGCTACTATTAATAACATGCTAATTATATATATATATATATATATATATATATATATATATATATATATATATATATATATATATATATATATATATATATATACACACAGTGCCTTGCATAAGTATTCACCCCTTGGACTTTTCCACATTTTGTAGTGTTACAACCTGGAATTAAAATGGATTTAATTGAGATTTTACCATTTGATTTACACAACATACTTAACACTTTGAAGGTGCAAAATATTTTTTATTGTGACACAAAAGTTAATTAAACAAAAAAAAAAAACATTTGTTGGTTGCATAAGTATTCACCCCCCTGAGTCAATACTTGGTAGAAGCACCTTTGGTAGCAATCACAGCTGTGAGTCTTTTTGGGTAAGTCTCTACCAGCTTTGCACATCTGGATCCTGCAATTTTTGCCCATTCTTCTTGGCAAAATTGCTTAAGCTCTGTCAAGTTGGACGGGGACGGTTGGTGAACAGCAATTTTCAAGTCTTGTCACAGATTCTCAATCGGATTGAGGTCTGGGCTTTGACTGGGCCATTCTAAGACATTCAGGTTCTTGTTTTTAAACCACTCCAGTGTAGCTTTGGCTGTGTGTTTAGGGTCAATGTCCTGCTGGAAGGAGAACCTCCGGCCCAGTCCCAGGTCTCTTGCAGACTGAAACAGGTTTTCCTCTAGAATTTCCCTGTATTTGGCTCCATCCATCTTGCCCTCAATCCTGACCAGTTTCCCAGTCCCTGCCGATGAAAAGCATCCCCATAACATGATGCTGCCACCACCATGCATCACCGTGGGGATGGTGTTCTCAGGGTGATGAGCAGTGTTGGCTTTGCGCCACACATAGCGTTTGCACTTATTATTATTATTATTATTTGTTTATTTAGCAGACGCCTTTATCCAAGGCGACTTACAGAGACTAGGGTGTGTGAACTATGCATCAGCTGCAGAGTCACTTACAATTACGTCTCACCCGAAAGACGGAGCACAAGGAGGTCAAGTGACTTGCTCAGGGTCACACAATGAGTCAGTGGCTGAGGTGGGATTTGAACCGGGGACCTCCTGGTTACAAGCCCTTTTCTTTAACCAATGGACCACACAGCCTCCAAAAACTTAGGCCAAAAAGTTCAATTTTGGTCTCATCAGACCAGAGAACCTTTTTCCACATGTTTGCTGTGTCTCCCACATGCCTTTTGGCAAAATCCAAACAGGATTTTATATGTTTTTTTTTCAGCAATGGCTTTCTTCTCGCCACTCTTCCATAAAGCCCAGCTTTGTGGAGTCTCCGGGTTATAGTTGTCCCATGGACGGTTTCTCCCATCTCAGCTGTGGATCTCTCCAGCTCCTTCAGAGTTACCATTGGTCTCTTGGTTGCTTCTCTGACTAATGCCCTCCTTACCTGGTCACTGAGTTTTGGTGGACGGCCTTCTCTAGGCAGAGTCGCGGTTGTGCCATATTCTTTCCATATTTTAAAAATGGATTTAACAGTGCTCCAGGGGATGTTCAAAGTTTGGGATATTTTTTTATAACCCAACCCTGATTGGTGCTTCTCCAGAACTTTATCCTGGACTTGTTTTGATAGGTCCTTGGTCTTCATGATGCTGTGTGTTTCGATATGCTCTCTAACAAACTCTGGGGCCTTCCAGAAACAGGTGTATTTAATCTGAGATCATGTGACACTTTAATTGCACACAGGTGGACTCCATTCAACTAATTATGTGACTTCTGAAGGCAATTGGTTGCACAGCAAAGGGGGTGAATACTTATGCAATCAAGACTTTTCAGTTTTTTATTTGTAAATAATTTTGAAACATATGTTGATTTTTACCCCACTTCGACATTATGGACTATTTTGTGTAGATCAGTGACAAAAAATCCTAACTAAATCCATTTTAATTCCAGGTTGTAACACTACAAAATGTGGAAAAGTCCAAGGGCGGTGAATACTTATGCAAGGCACTGTATATATATATATATATATATATATATATATATATATATATATATATATATATATATATATATATATATATATATATACCATTTCTGACACACACAAAGATCTGTAAGGTGCACATCAACCAGTCATCACTCGAACATCGAACTACAGGATTCCCATTCATCAACCACAAACAAAGGCTGAACTTTATATATCTTTTTTTTATATTTTATTTGGTTCCCGGACATAAAAGTAATTAAAAAGAAAAAGCTGAAAAACAACCTAACGTTTCGACAGTTAAACTGTCTTCATCAGATGTACAAATCTCCTGTCTCATATACTCATGATTAACACAAACAAGCATTTCTCATTCCCTAATCAGGGAAACACAATTTGTCAATCAACAGTTTATCCACTCTAAAACTACAAATAAACTACACACAATACAAAATCAGTTTCAAACCAAGGCGATCTCACATTTAACACTTTACAAACATTAATAGGTTATTTTAAAGATCTAGTCAATTAGCAATTAAACAATTATTACAAAATTCAACATATTTTATATGCACACAATCCATACTTAACACATACACATCCATTAGCCCAATGTAGAATATTTAAGTTAATTGTTAAAAGTCTTCATTATATACTCTATAAACCATAATTGATTCAATTCATAAAAATGAGGACTCTGTACGTTCATTTAGTCAGTTAGGATTTTCAATCTCCAAATAATGTAATAAGAAGCACTCTCTTTGTAATAACAGCCCATCTACATTCCCTCCCCTCCTTGGTCTATTAATTCTTTCTATCCCGCAAAATTTCAAGGAGGCAACATTGTGGCTATGAAAACGGTTTAGCAACCATCTATTAGCACTCTTATGCTCTAATATTCATGTTTTTAAAGTTCTGCTAGTTTTTCCTACATATGCAAGTCCACATTTTGGGTACTGCAATTGATTACACCTCTAACTTTAATTTTTATACCTGTGTGAGGGTTCAGGATGGTGTCGGTTTTGTAAGTATTGTTACATTGTGCAGCTATAATGATCCGCTCTTACTAAAAGAACTTTTAGATTTCTATCTCTTTTAAAACAAAACAATGACAGTGTTTTAAACTCTATCGGTAACTAACTATCCGAAGCAATAATGTTCCAATGTTCCAACATACCAATTTTCCACAGCTTACATTGACCTTAACAAAATATGTAGGGAAGGATTTTCAAAAGTTCGTAAATAATAATTCCAGTGTTAATCAACAAATCGGTACGTAGCATTGCTTTGGCATTTTCAAGAGGTCGCTATAACCATCTCGTTATTAAATAATCATGCTAACGTGATTTCTGAAATTATGTTGATTTACGAAATAATGTTAATATCTTAACAAGCAGTGCTTCTTGAGACTATTTTGTTTGCGTGGAAATTTAAAAGCAAATCTGTGTTGTCATCATTTATCAGGTGTTAATTTGCACTTGGAAAAGGAGGGTTTTAATTAATGAAAGACAACTCACCTTAAAAGAGAAATTAACAGACCGCAGCTGTGACGCTGACGATACAGAGACTACTAGTGAGTTAAATATTTGTAGTTATTAAAATATTTTAAACTTTTATATACTTGTGGTTATGAATGAGATTTATTCACTTGTTTTAACAGTTTGTAACCTTAAGCCTGGAACACATTGCCTGATGACATCACAGGAAGGGGTGCATGGATGCATAAAGTACAGTGGCAATGGGGCGAATCAATACGGATATGGCACTAATAAATATCTACAATTTTGGCTAGAACTTAAGGCGACATGATCGTGAAAACCACATGACTGGAGGCATACATGTATTCCCTCTCTAATAAACACACACACACACACACACACGGTATTCCATTGGTTTGTATATGTCCGTGCCGATATTTTTTGAAAACAAGACCTGACAGCCCCACATTGTACTGTTTAACTATTAAATGAAATATTTACAGAATACTTAAACTGCTGCTATAATCATGATTCATTTATTATTACTAGCGTTATCATTAAATTATACCAAATCAAGTTTTTTTTTTATTTACAAATGCTTACAAAGTCACCAAAAACATGTTTTCCCTTGATTTGGTATAGTTTAATTATAACGCTATTAATAATAAATAAATCATGCAGCATGGTCCTAATAGCAGTTGTTATGAATTCTGTAAACATTTCGTCTAATAGTTAAAAAGTGCAGCATGGGGCTTCAAAAAATATCGCCACAGACATGAATGGAATACCTTGAGATCATAGACATGGATTTTGCCCAACGTATATTTGTAATGTTGTCAGACTCCCCCCTGCACTGTCACCTTCACACGTCTGTCTGCACATATTCATTTTTAGTTTATTTATCGTGGAGGCGAGCAAACAGTATCTGAGAAAATGCATGATTAGAGGAATTCACCGAACAATTAACTATAAACAAATTGTGTATTGGTTTGGGGAGTTCTATCGTAATTTTAAAAGCTTAATAAATATATAATGAAGTGTTACATGGTATACATGTATAATAAAAATAACAACTAATGGCTCTGTGTTCAGCGGGACAGTTTGGGACAGTTCAGGCTTTTCAACTCACAACCCAATGCATTCTGGTATATTTTACCTGTCTCCGGTACCATTCTTACCATTAAGAGAAGCAGGACTACACTTACCAGAATGCATTGCGTTGCGAGTTGAAAAGCCTGAACTGTCCCGCTGAACACTGAGCCATATTGTCACCAAATGACACTTCAAACATATTTATTTATAGCCTACAAATACATACAAATACATACAAAAGTTGGAAATCATTTTCTCGATCTCGTTAACATGCATTTTGATTATCGAGTTCCCCTTCTTAGTCGTTGAGACAGTAAGTGATGTACGTGACCTGCGACAGTTAAGCTTTTTAACGACAAATGCGTTCATTAACGACCTCATCGACTCAATTTCAAAGAATTAACAGATTGATTCTTCATTGTAACTCTGATTAAAATACACTCAAATTCTTAAAGACAATTACAAAGATTGTCCACTGGAAATCCTTTTATCATTATGAAAATCAGTTATTAAAACATTGACGTGACTCTTAACTTCTCTGTTCATTCAAACCCAGATACCTTGGAATCCAGGACATGCTGCAATACCAAGATGACAAATAGCTGCTTAAAGAATAGTTTGAGAGGATTAAAGTCTTAAAGCCAAATAGCCAGTACATTTGGTAGTGTTGATTTATTGAAGGAAAAAGTACATCAAGAAAACTCGGACATGTGGAAGGAAAAAGTGATATTTATAAATTACTCAGCCTTAAAGTGACACATATGTTCTGCAGGACCAATTCAAACTGCATTTGTTTTCCTATAAACATGAAAGAGCATGTTGGTAGGTGTACAAATATACAGCATTACATTTACTTGTGTTGTTGTAGCTCTTTAAGTTGTATTTTTGTCTTTTTTTTATTTAAATGTTTACATCCTGGCAAGGTTTTCACACAAGTCTTTATCAAAGTCTCTTTTTGTGTAGCTTTTAAACAATAGATGTGGCCAAATCAAGCAATGTTTTGTATAAATTAATAAAAGTGAAAAACATATGACAAATTACATTTAATAACTAAACCACTTGTATACTTCACATTTACAATTAAGTACCACATAATTGCCTCCCTGTACATCCCTCAGTGAAGTATATGGCTAGTTTAAATACCATGCAATGTTACTTCAAGCACCCATCTCAAGCTAATCAAGCACACACAATTGTTTTCCAGTACTTTTATATTTTTCAAATAGCATGCAATATGATGACTTTACCATTGGTCGTTCCACACCCACTTTTGTTTCCTCTGCTTATTTGCTGTTCTTTTCATTTGCTTTTCTTTTGAAAGTTAGCAAATCATCAATTTTCAGTATGAGTACATGGCTTACAATTTAAACAGAAACAATGTACACATTTCGTCATTTCAATAGGCTGCTGTTACTGTTATCCTGCTGTTCACAGGAGCCCTTGCAATCCAGGTAATAAACCTGGTGCAATGTAAAATCATGCATGCGCTGCTATACCCAGTCATTATCAGGCTGCTCTGTTGGCACTGTGAGTGGGTAGTCACACAAATATACAGTAATAGAAACACAAAGTATTGTATGTATGTAGAAATATAAACCAATTTGACTACTCTGAGCATCTTTTATATGAAATGACTGATACTCCATTCATCAAAATGGGAACCACCAACAGCCTCAATGTACTGTATCTCAACTGTTGTAGCACATACTTTCGTGTCTGCATCTTTGAAGAGCTTTAACATTTAAAAGATGCATTTCTAAGTAATACATTTCATGGTTAGAAGGAGAGTTTGTGCTCACAGTTTTTTATTTTATTTTATTTATTTATGTTTTAATGGGGTTGTCCATATTTTGGCTCTATAGATTGCTTGACTCAAGTCATTGAGTTTTATTATTTCAACTACTTGATTCAACACATTTGAAATCCAAAAACAGGAGGACAATATAAAGGTTAATTGAATCAGAAATATACTGCTTCACTGAATTCTGAATTACATTATTAATATGTGAATTTCAGCTCTAAAGCCATGCCAGCAAGGCATTTAATTATTTCAATGTGAATCTGAAAACATATTGTAGATAAGTAACATTAATTCCAGGACTATGGTTGGCAGTTTTTGCTCTGCGTTCCAATATGGTCCAAAATAGCCTTCTACTTTAATTCTGCCTTTTATATATATATATATATATATATATATATATATATATATATATATATATATATATATATATATATATATATTATTGGTTGTTTAATACTATAGTACAGTAATCCATCGTGTATCCGCCCGTCACATATACACCATGATCAAGCTCTTCAGCAAGGCCACTCGCATGTACAGCGCTAATGCAAAATGGCTACAGGAAAGAGAAAGCGAGTTGTGCTTACAACTTACAAAAGTTGGAAATACTTTCATTTCTGGAAAAGGGAGTTACCAGTGTTAAAACAGCACACCGTATTCTTATTGGAAAGAGCACTGATATTAAAAAGTCTGCCTCAGAGATCACTGCTTCTTTGGACTGGCTGGAACAGCAACTCTAAGCCAGTCCCACTCAATGTTTTTACTCCGACACAGTAATGCAAGTACTGCACATTTAATTTCTATTGTAACTTCAGTTTTCTACATCAGTATTGTTTGTGCACATTTAACAGTTTTATTGCATTCCTTACTTGGGTTGTTGCAACTCAAATGTGTTTGGGCTTTCCAACAAAATAATAATTAATAGATCAAAGTCATTTATGTAAGAGGTCAACTAAACCCTGCTGGTCCAGTTGAACTGGAATGGCCAAAGACAGCCAATTGTCATTGCAGCCTTTTTGAACCCATTAATAGCCTTAAACTGGATACTTCACCCGTAAAATCGAGAGCCACACTTTAGACATTACAGCATGTGACACTCAACAAGATTCACTTTTTGTGCTAATATTCAAATAATTAACAAAATATCCCTAATCCTACTTCCTTCTGTGCAGTGGTGTTAAAGTCCTGTCCACTACTTTAGGTACTGGATCGAGATCACAAGAACTTTTCTCATCGAGTAATGTAATCAGATACTATGACTTTTGATTACTGCAGATCTTGTAATGATTCAAACTTGAGGTGAAAGGGCTCAAATCTTATTGCCAATCCACACAGCTGTCCAGCACGTAATGTTACATTGCTATGTTATACAATGCTGATTGTCATTTGTTAAAAAAACCAGAATACATTTTATGGCCAACTGTTGCAAATAGATATATAGAATGCCAAGGGGATTCAGTGCATTAATTTATATTGAGTTTCTCAATTTACCCAACAGACCACATCCTTAAATTTAACCATTAAAAGGTTAAAGTTATATTATTATTATTATGTAAAAAAGCCAAGAACTCTGTTTTTACCTGGGAGCGGACTACTTACACATATTGTACAATAAATATAAAAGCACAGTTTTGTTGAAGCGTGTCTAAATCCTTTGAGGAAATAAACCTAAAGTCAATAAACATCCAACTATAATTACAAAAGGTACAGTAAGGCGTGTTGAGCAGAACATTCAAACTGATTGGGTTAATTCTCTACAACTAAATCTAGACTTTTATTGTTCCTAAGGATAATCTCTTTTCGTAGATATCAGATGCTGAAATATTTGCATAGTACAGTGCCTTTTGAAAAGCATCTCCCATAAGTATTACACCAAAAGCACCATCAAGTCTGTGCATCTCCCCACACCCAATGAGACTCCGTAGATTACTACCTACCAAAGCACATGGCCTGTTAACATATTTAGGGCAAAGTATTTTAAGAAACACTCAATTATAAAACACTTTACATAAACAATTATGCAATCTAGGTCTTGATGCTATCAACCCATGACTTTTACAGCAACTTGTCTGGTAGACACCTGTGCAGATTTGCCATTAAACGTTCTGATGAGCTGTAAACATCCAGATACTAACATAAAAATAGACGTTGCGCATGTGGAGGAACATTTGAATGTGTATACCCTGTGAAGCTGTCCAATGGATCAATGAAGTATGAGATTCTGAGGTATATAAATCAATAGCATAAAAAAAGAACAGGAAAGGTTGGACGATCCAACACAAGATTGGTTTTCTCTCATAACCAAGATCATTTATTTTCAGTTTTTACAGATTTTACTGAAAAATTCACAGGTTTTACAAAAGCTATGATAATTGTGTAGATATTCACACGCAATATATACCAGAACTACACAACATTAAAAAAGAAATAAAGAAGCAGTGAAAGGGGAACAATACTAAAAGCATCTTCTCCACAATGCCTTGCTTTGTTAAAGAAAATATTGCCGCCTGCTGTGATCTATTAAGTGTCAAGAAAGAAATGCGCTGAAATATATTATCCCCATATAGCAGCACAAATATGAACTGCTTCAGCTGTCTATTGAAGGAGGAAAAAACATTCACTACCTCGATAAACTTTGAATTAAACGGAAAAATTTTAATAAATGAATACTGGACTATGGTGAAAAAGGGTACAATTGGAGTAAAATGATGGAACAGTAATCTCGGCTTTTAAGGCCTTGGGTTTCTTTACAACCTGAAACTACTCATTTGGCTTTCAGTACCCCCGACGCACTTACTGTATTAAAAGTTTGAACAATGCACCACTTTTTTTAAATTGCCTAAGACTGAAAAAAGATTTGGAATGATAGTCTTTTCCAATGCAAGTCGTGATGTTGTAAGCTTACAAGCATTTTTTGCTAAATAACCAAAACAGAAAGACTTTTCAACTGTAAACAGACATTTTATTATAAGACAATCATGCTATCATGCTGCGCAGTTTGAATGAATTCTGGCTACTCAAACTGTGAAATGTCGTAAATTCAGGGTTCACACAATTTTTCTGACAGTTTTCAAGGACTTAATTTAAGGAATTTGACAATTGTCTATGTTGATAAGTAATAACCAACTGTAAAAATAAAGCTTTTGGATTAACAGTTTATTTAAACTGTATAATAACAAAAATCTTAGATTTGTACTGACTGAGTATAAATAAGCTCTGGACCAGTAAACGTTGTTATTCATTAACACAGAGTCAGTTTTGGTACCTATAGGTGAGTGTTTCATTCTAAAAGCAGTACGACAATTCAATTATTATTATTATTATTATTATTATTATTATTATTCTCGTTTCTGACACGTTTTTCTCAACGCATCTCCTCCTACAGCTTTCAACTGATCAACTTGATATTCAGCACAGGTATTGCACTATATCTGTATATTTATGCTATTGTTTTTATTACCAATCGGACTTACGGATTTGGGGGTCTCGGGCTGAGACCCCCAAAAATTGTAATGGCTATAACTCGGGAACAATGTCACGTAGAACTGTTCTGTTTGTGCATGCTGGTAGCTCTCAACTGTCTCTACTGGGCAGTCCTGACATCCATAGGAAGGTCGTTCCACCACTGCGGGGCGAGGGTGGAGAAAGAGCAGGCTCTGGAGGCAGAGGAGCATACGAAATGTAACCATTACCGTATGGGTAAGTGTACCAAAAGCATCGCAAGGGCAATATTGCTGAACAAATTGAATGCTACAAGGTTAAGCTGAGAGGCTGCCCTGTGTGTTACCATACGGAACCCCAGGAACAAGCAGCTAGTAACAAGTGTTTAAGCCCATAATCAAAAAACCTAATTTAGATCCTACTATTTTAAGCAATTTTAGACCGATACCCAATTTACATTTTACAGCTAAGGTTTAACAGAATGTGGTAGCTAGCCAATTCAATATATTTCTTGGTGGTCACAAAATATTTCAAGTTTAAATCAGGTTTTAGATCTGATCACAGTACAGAGACTGCCCTAGTCAAAGTGCTAAATTATCTACTAATGCAGTGGTACTCAACTCTGGCCCTTGAGATCTATTCCAGTCCTGGTCTTTATTCCAACCAGGTCCTAAATGAGTTAATTGCCTCTTAGCAGCTTCAATTAACCACATTAGAATCTGCTTGGAGTAAAAACCTGGACTGGATTGGATCTTGGGGGCCAGAGCTGAGTACCACTGTACTAATGAGTGCAGACTCCGGTTCCATATCCATTTTGGGTCTGTTAAATCTAAGTGCAGCATTTAAACGTTGATCATACTATTTTAATTGATTGCCTTGAAAGCTGGGTAGGGCTGTCAGGAACTATTTTAGTCTGGTTGAGGGCATATCTTACTGATATCTCCCCCAAGGCTCTATTCTTGACCCAATACTATTCTCCTTATACATGCTACCATTGGACGTGATTATCCGTAAGTACCACATACATTTTCACTGTTATGCTCATGACACACAACTTTACAACTCAGTAAAACCTGGTGATACATCAGCTGTCTCCACCCTAATTGCATGTCTGTCCGAGGTGGAAAGCTGGATGTCCAATTTTTTTTTGCATTTACTGAAGTCTTGCTGTGAGGTTCTCAACAGCAATTGCAGCTGGCAAATTCCATAAAAACAAATTTAGGTAAATATAATTCAAATATAACACCCAAGGCCAGAAACCTGGGATGAAGCTAATATTTGTAATGCCACTAAATTGTCTTTTTATCATTTACGTAATATTGCCAAGATTAGGTCTTTTCTATCACTGCCTGACGCTGAGAAGCTAATTCATGCATTTGTTTCATCTAGACTGGATTACTGCAATGCTCTGTTATCTGGGCTACCAAATCATGCCTTATTCCATTTGCAGCTGCTAGTAGAACAAAGAAAAGTGACCAAATAACTCCAGAGGAACAAACTATGCCGTGGTGGGGAAGGAGGGCCTCGCCATTAAGTGGATGCTGGATTCCCTGAAATGTTACGTGCTGGGCAGATAGTTTACTTTAGTGACCACACCCTTACCTGGATACACCAGAATAGGGACAAGAATGCCAGGCGGTTTCTCCGTTTCCAGCGTTTTAACTTTACTGTTGAACACCGTACAGGGGCTAAGATGGGAAATGCAGATGGTCTGTCCCGGGTTCATTGTTTACTTTCTGGGGTCGCTTGCACCGATGGGGCTATGGTGAGGAGGAGGAGGATATATGGCAAAGGGCACAGAAAAGTTAGACAGGAGATATTACGGGCAGAGAATTTGAAGAAGCTTTTATCCCGTGCAATGAAAATGTAGTCCCCAGGTTCGTACTAGCCATATAGAAAAACTACACTTCCCAGAAGTCCTGGGGGTTTCAAAAGATGGCTCTTAAGAGCAATTTAGTTTCTTAACCCTTTAAGGACCGGGATCATGTTAACACAGTGGTGACCAGTACACCAAACACTGCGATCCATTTTGGTGTATCTCAACGGTCTCTGCGATCCACCACTAAGCTATGACCAACAATTATTAGCGGGATTTAATATAATAAATGTCCAATACATAAGACAGCAATAATAAAACAAAACAACCACAACAACAAAAACGTAACAAAAGCGCAAATCAAAGTATTTTTAATATTAAGCATAGGTAGTTATAAAACAGAACTTGCCAGCATTTTTCATCTGAGTCTTGAAACCTGGTGTAGGCAGGGCTCTATGCTAACTTTTTTTTAGGAGAGTTTCAATTATTAGTAAGTACACATTTTGATATGAACGCTGAACATTAATATCAGCAAAGAACAACTAAGTTACATGAAAAAAATATTGTAGCCAACTTCAATAAAAACAGGCTTATGTGATTCTGAAATGCCACTATTTGATATATTTACTACAGATTAATCTAAGTTAAAAAATAAAATATATAGGTGGGAATTGAACTTGAACTTGAACTTGTTCATGGCCCCGCGGCAACATAAACCTGCTAAGTTCTTATTTCATTTTTAATAACTATCTGATATTCTCTCTTCCTTAAGATATTTTTGGGAGTTCACCTGGTAGAGTTAAGAGTGCCATGGGAGGATGCTGTAGATGAGGCGTACGAGAGGAAGAAACTGTGGTATGCTCAACTAGCCCTGAAGCGGAACAGCAAGGATGGAGAGTCTGGGTTTACCCAGTGGAAGTGGGTTGTCGAGGATTTGTGGCACACTCTACAATCCGGTTTCTCAGAGATGTCGGATTCAATGGCCAAGAGTTGCGTCGCACAGTGAAGAACTTATCTGAAGCAGCAGAGAGGAGCAGCAACTGGCTGTGGTTGAGACAGAAAGATTCTGGCTGGGGATGTCAAGCACAATAGAAAGAAAGAAACGCTGATGTACAGGTAAGTAAGCTGGGCTGAGTTGAGTGGGGGGCGGAGGGGGGTGATGCTGGGACACCAGAATCACCGTCGAGCCCTCTTGAGGTGTCGTGGGCTAGTCGACGAAACACCGAGGATGGAAGGTGCCCACTTGAAGACCCCAGAGATGTACCCTACTTAGCTCAATCCAGACAGTTGTCATGCTGATGCGCTGGGGAGACCGCACTATGGTTGATCCCCGGAGCCAGCATCGCAGCCGTTGTGTGTGCTGATGCGCTAGGGAGGCAATAAGCTGATCCCTGGAGCCAGCATTACACTTCAGCCATCAACACCAGACAGAAGGATATCTACATCGTCACATGGAAGGAAGCGCAAATGGATGGAGACACATATGGATCACATTAGTTTACTGTGAAGCTACGTCTTAGTTGGTGCTTATCTTGGCGAGAGCCAAGTTCAAATTAGCATGAAGTTTTAACATCTACTCTCATGTAATGGAAATCATAATCCTTAAGATATTTTTGGGAGTAATACAAAACAAAAAAATATGTGCTTATAGTATCTCTCCTGACCTCTTGCCGAGTTCACATTCACTTAAAGTGTTTTGTTAGCTAACGTTAGCCACAGTGCAGACCTTAGGTCAAACCAATATGTTCGTATAGGGAGAATTGATTGTGATGTTATAAATGTGACCCATCCTCTGAATACTTTTCCATTTTTATATTATATTTTAAACCTTTTAAAGACAAACCAATGCTAAACATAGTCTAATGTATATATAAAATAAAACGTAAAAAGTGGAGGGGCAAAATATATAGTTTGACCCTCCTATATTCAAAGTGGGGGCCACGTGCCCCTCCTGCCCCATGGGTTAGGCACCTATGTGTGTATACATGGAGCAAAAAAAGTAGAAGGGCAAAATATATATTTTGCCACCCCTGTGCCCTATGGATTAGGCACCTATGGTCTTAATCAAGTTACAGTTCAACAGGAGAAAAAAAATAAATAAATTAAAAAATCCAAAAAGGTAGTACAAAAGTACATAAAAAAAAAACATTTTACAGCTTTCTACAATAAATATATACCCCCCCCCCATTTCTTGGGCATTTCTAGACAAATCATACAAATGGACCTGGGAGAGGCCATTTTGACGGAATTCCGTCTACAAAACAGAAAACTTTCACCCAATCTACATGACACTTCCTCTTCAAATACAAGCGCATATTTAGCAGTTTGCCTATTGAATTAAAATGTAACAGGTCATACAGTAAAAAATAAAGGATCTGTATTTTTTATTAAATCAATTTCCAAGTTCTGTATTATGCACTATATTTACAGCTTAGCATTTCAAAATGAAAAGAACAAACCTAGAAAGATTACCCTGTCAAAACTTTCCACATGACATTTTCAAGTCTATTAAAAATTTCACAAAGAACTTTGTTATGGATACATTGAATCATTTTTCTTATCAGCCATCCAGATAAATTACAAACTACAAAGCAATTATATGACAACATTTAACCATTTATGAAATTATTGTACCAGCTCAGTCAAGCACTATAAGCATACAAATACTATTATCTTTTTACATTGTTGTTTTGGACCCAGTCTAAACCCGCTTAACACATTTTATACTGAGATGTTTTGTTGTTCACCAATAAAAAGATTACAAAAAGAATTATATATTGTTATATATATATATATATATATATATATATATATATATATATATATATATATATATATATATATATATATATATATATATATATATATATATATATATATATATATATATATATATATATATATATATATATATATATATACTGTATTTAAGGAAGGCTACACGCTGGGGAGATAATTAAATTACTGATACAATGTAGGGCTGTAGCAAAGTGGTTTGGAGTGCACAGGTGTAGAGGTGATGCAGTGCTCAGTAATAACAACTCCAACAACAGTTAAATGGTGAAAAATGAAGCTTTATTAATGCTTAAATAATAAGACTGGCTATACACAGCAATGTGTACAGCCCAGTCAAAACCCACAGGTTTCAGTTCCAAAATAATAAGGGTACACACACTTTAAAACACCTACATGATCACCAGTTCAACAGTGAGTGCTCCAGGTGCAAGTGGTGTTGTGAATACATGAAGAAGTGATAACAGTGGTGCAGTGCAGTCCGAGTTTGATGCTGGCTTAACAACGACAGCTCCCGGATATTTAGCTGTCTACAATGGCAAATAACAACAGTTAGTTAAATAGACAGACAACACTAAACACTCAGAGTTTCTTTTTACTCCTTCAGGTCGTTTTGTAACCATAACAGAGGGACAGATTGCTTCGTCACATCCCGATATACCCTAAGTCACGCCCCCTTCAGTAGCAAGTGCAATCACAAACCTTCCAATCCATGACTGACACATCGCCTACCGCATTAAGACGATGACTTCTGATATGGTGACCGCCCCCTTTCTGGATGGCCGACTTCCGACTGACCCTGGAATGAACTGCCAAACCATCCAGTCCGGAGCACACTGTTCCTGTTATAAAGCGTCCTCACAGGTCGGGAGAGAGATTGTTGACTAAGATTCATTCGCTGTCTGTCACAAGGGCCTGCACATCATTTACTTTCACAAAATGGAGAAGAACGCCAAATTATCGGCAAAGTGCGAGAAATGCCAGAGACTCTCTATACAGCAAGGTGAAACATAGAAAAAAAGTCAATACCTGTCATACAGTAAGAGAAATAAGTCACCAAAGTAAGGTAAAAATGTCATCCTTTTTCTCAATTTTTTTGCAGATTTTTGCAGACCCCAGGCACTTTTATCCACGCATATGTATATTATTTATTTATTTCATTTATATAGCCCCTTTCATACCGAAATATCACAAGGCACTGTACATAAATACATAAAAATACAATACAAAATATACAAATAATAATAATAATAATAATAATAATAATAATAATAATAATAATAATAATAATAATAATAATCACTAAAAGCTAGCAATTATGTTGCATTAAAACCACTAAGATAAATATACCATTTCATAAAAATGTGTTTTAAGTTTAGACTTACCCACAGACCCAGCTTCCCTAACACATGGAGGTAGAGCATTCCATAGTTTAGGGGCTCTAAAAGAAAAAGCCTTACCCCCCGTATTGATTTTATTGACCCTGGGAACAACGAGCAGCCCTGCTTCCTGTGATCTAAGAGTGCGATTTGGGAGATACGTGGTCAGTAGCTCCTGCAAATAGCTAGCTGCTGCTCCATTCAAGGCTTTATAGGACAATAGTAAGATTTTAAAATAAATTCTATATTGTACAGGGAGCCAGTGCAAGGAGGCTAAAACAGGGATGATATGCTCATTTTTTTTTAGTTTAGTCAAAATTCTAGCAGCGGTATTTTGAACAAGCTGTAGGCGGGACACCGCATGTTTTGGGATGCCAGAGAGGAGTGCTTTACAGTAATCCATTCTTGAAGAAACAAAGGCATGTTTTAGTCTCTCAGATAAGGAGATAATAGGTCCCAGTTCAGCTTGTTTCACATGTTTATCAAGTGGTAGAAGGATACTTTAGAAACTTCCCTAATATGAGACTCAAATGATAAATCAAAGATAACCCCCACATTTTTTATTTCAATTTTAGGATTTGATAAAAGACTGCTAGGGTCAAACTCCAGCAATCCTACATTTTTTATTTGGTTATGGGAGCCTGCAAACATAACCTGTTTCATCTGAATTCAACATTAGGAAGTTTTGAGACATCCAGCACTTGATATCAGCAAGGCAAGCAGCAAATAACACCCGACAGAAGTATCACCAGGTTTTAAAGACAAATACAGCTGGGTGTCATCCGCATAGCAGTGGAAGTTCACACCATGTTTCCTAACGATATCACCCAATGGTAACATATATAATGGAAATAGCAATGGACCCAGAATAGAACCTTGTGGAACACCGCAATCAAATTTGGTCAATGCTGATTTTTCCTCCCCAATAGAGACACATTGATACTTATCAGATAGGCAAGATTGAAACCAGGATAAGACAAGGCCAGACAGTCCCACTAAGTATTTGAGCCGATTTAATAAGATGGAGTGGACTACGGTGTCAAAAGCAGCACTTAGATCAAGAAGAATTAGAACTGATGGAAAGCCCAAGTCAGAGCTTATCAGTAGGTAATTTACAACTTTGACAAGGGCTGTCTCGGTACTATGTTCAGCACGAAATCCAGACTGAAATTTCTCAGATACACGATTAAGAGTTAAAAAAAATATTGTGCTTGAAATGCAACAACCCTCTGTAAAACCTTGTCTAAGAACGGAAGATTGGAGATGGGCCTGTAGTTATTAATGAGTTTAGGATCCAAGTTGTGTTTCTTGAGCATTGGCTTTACCACAGCTACCTTAAGTGCCGAGGGAACAATACCGGAAGAAAGAGAACTATTTATAATTTTTAAAATGTGGGTAATAACTCCAAGAGCATTTTTTAAATAATTTTGTAGGAATGGGGTCAAGAGAACATGTAGTAGTTCTTATGTGCTGAATCAGAGCTGTCAGCTCTTGAAGGGTAATCAAAGAAAAGACCTCCACAGTAGCCTTAGAGGCACTAATAGGTAATACTGTGCAACAAGCCTCCTCAATAGAATATGTTTGTGGAATCTGATTTCTAATGTGTAGTATTTTACTTTTAAAGTGATTTCAGAAGTCATTACAGCTAGGAATAAAACTAGTATCAATGGTGGAACTATTTGGAGAAGGATTAATTAATCTATCAATTGTAGCAAAAAGAAAATCTAGGATTTTTTTTTTTATTAGTTTCAATTAAGTTAGAGTAATAAGTTGATCTGGCCAATGCCAAAGCCTTCCTATATTTAGCCAGGTGGTCCTTCCATATAGTGTCTACAGATAAGCCCTCCAGGATTGATAATAAACTCAGTATATCAGAAAATGTACCAGCAGTTAAGGAATTAATATCGTTCATGTCAAGTGTACGTTACATTGATTTTGTATTTACTGGTATGCTGACCTCAAAAAGAATAGCAAGATGGTCAGAAATTGTGAGATCTGTACATTTTTAACAACTAAACCACAAGAGATTATCAGGTCTAGAGTATGGCCACGATTGTATGTGGGACCTTTTACATGCTAGATATAATCTAAGGAATCCAGTAGCCTCATAAATTCCACAGAAGTGGAGTCAGACTCTGTATCAACATGTAGGGCAGCAGTGTGGAGTAGTGGTTAGGGCTCTGGACTCTTGACCAGAGGGTCGTGGGTTCAATCCCCGGTGGGGGACACTGCTGCTGTACCCTTGAGCAAGGTACTTTACCTAGATTGCTCCAGTAAAAACCCAACTGTATAAATGGGTAATTGTATGTAAAAAAAATAATGTAATTGTATGTAAAAAATAATGTGATATCTTCTAACAATTGTAAGTCGCCCTGGATAAGGGCGTCTGCTAAGAAATAAATAATAATAATAATAATAATAATGTAGGTTAAAATCACCCAGTAGAAGAATCCTGTCATAATGGACTGTCAATGAAGATAGCAAGTCAATAAATTCAGCTAAAAATAACGGGTTTGAATTAGGTGGTCAATAGATAATTACAATATGAACAGGTAGTGCACTATTTAGTGTTAATGTTAACAGTTCAAAAGATGAATAACCTGGGACAGTAACCCAATTCACTACGGAAAATAGCAGCAAGTCCACCTCCCTGCCCAGTAGACGAGCTTTCTGAAAAAAAGAATAGTAAGATGGGGAAGCCTCAAATCAGTGAGACATTGTCATTAGGTCCAAGCCAAGTTTCAGTTAATGATAAAATAGCAATCCCGTAATCCTGAATAAAATCACTAATTAACTGAGCCTTATTAGACAGAGACCTGACATTAAATAAGCATAAACATACAACATTCCCATCTAGTGCAAGTGATTGAGCAGGGATAACAGGAATTTGAGTAAGATTACTGTACACACACCTCTCTGATTACGAACTGGGAAGCGTAGGTGGCAGGAAACTACAACTTCAGTCTTGCATATCTCTTCAGGTCGCCCCCTGCTCAGTATACAATGACCACAGGCTCTTTTTTTTCAGATGATTTAATAATTTGCACACTCTTGATTCAATGTCCTTAGTTTTTGCTCCAGGGAGGCTGGTAACAGTTTCTGTTTATAGGGTCTTTACGGCTAAAATCACTGTCAACATGGCGAATAATTGAGTCACCTACTAACAGGACCTCCCCCCTATTTCCAGTCAACACATCGGCAATGTTGCTCAGTGCTTGGAATCTGTTAGATAATTTGATCTCCTCTGTATTTTGACTACTTGTCCATCTCCTCTTCCTACCTTTTCTAGAGGTCACCCAATCCTCATTCAACTCTTGCCTTTCAACTATATTTATTTTTTCAGGTCCCTCTACACATACGCTTCAGCAATCAGGCTAAGGTATTGAGATGTTGAATGGAGCAGCCTCATTTAAAAAATTTGAATTGGGGACTTTGTCGGCTTCACCCTCAGTATGCAGCACTAGCCAAGTGTTCACGATTGTGTTTGCTTCCGAGAGTCTATTTGTTTTTCAAGATCAAAAATCTTTTGCAATAGGGACTGAGTAAAAGAGCACTTTTTGCAAATAAAATCTGATGCTAATTAAAAAAAAACAACATTTAACTGTATCCGTGTGGCAATCGTGTATTTTTATTGATAATAAACCTCCACAGCTGACCTCATTACGAAAACCTATTATTGGCATTTTTAAATTATTGGTGACTAAAACGTACAGTACTGATGCTAATTAAAAAATAATAAAACACTTGACTGTATCAGTGTGATGGATGTCCCTGCTTGTTACCACACAAATCACGGACGATGGCTGGGAAATTGGAGAAAGCTTCAGTCGCAAGACATTTTTGGCGTTTTTAACCTCTGACGGTATTTTGTCTTGATCACCCTTTGCTAGTAATGTACTAGTATTGAGCCAACAATCCATATTTTTCCACTGGATTGAAAGCTAAAAACTCTTACTCTCACACCAGACGTAACGGCTTGTCAAATTAGACCGCATGCCAATACTTCGGTTTCTGAGTGGCCATGCACTCTGTATTTTGAAATGAACCAATAGTACTTAAGCTACCGTGAGTGCATGAACTGCAGTGGTGTTTTCTCAATACAAGATGTATTATATACAGTGCTGTATAAAATCACATACACTGTGTATAATCTATCTATCTATATATCTATATATATATCTATATATATATCTATATATATATATATATATATATATATATATATATATATATATATATATATATATACAGTACTGTGCAAAAGTTTTAGGCAGGTGTGAAAAAATGCTGTAAAGTAAGAATGCTTTCAAAAATAGACATGTTAATAGATTATATTTATCAATTAACTAAATGCAAAGTGAGTGAACAGAAGAAAAATCTAAATCAAATCCATATTTGGTGTGACAACCCTTTGCCTTCAAAACAGCATCAATTCTTCTAGGTACACTTGCACAAAGTCAGGGATTTTGTAGGCATATAGTTAGGTGTATGATTAAACAATTATACCAAACAGGTGCTAATGATCATCAATTCAATATGTAGGTTGAAACACAATCATTAACTGAAACAGAAACAGCTGTGTAGGAGGAATAAAACTGGGTGAGGAACAGCCAAACTCAGCTAACAAGGTGAGGTTGCTGAAGACAGTTTACTGTCAAAAGTCATACACCATGGCAAGACTGAGCACAGCAACAAGACACAAGGTAGTTATACTGCATCAGCAAGGTCTCTCCTAGGCAGAAATTTCAAGGCAGACAGGGGTTTCCAGATGTGCTGTCCAAGCTCTTTTGAAGAAGCACAAAGAAAGCGGGCAACGTTGAGGACCGTGAGCGCAGTGGTCGGCCAAGGAAACTTACTGCAGCAGATGAAAGACACATCATGCTTACTTCCATCGCAATCGGAAGATGTCCAGCAGTGCCATCAGCTCAGAACTGGCAGAAAACAGTGGGACCCTGGTACACCCATCTACTGTCCGGAGAAGTCTGGTCAGAAGTGGCCTTCATGGAAGACTTGCGGCCAAAAAGCCATACCTCCGGCGTGGAAACAAGGCCAGCGACTCAACTATGCACGAAAACACAGGAACTGGGGTGCAGAAAAATGGCAGCAGGTGCTCTGGACTGATGAGTCAAAATTTGAAATATTTGGCTGTAGCAGAAGGCAGTTTGTTCGCCGAAGGGCTGGAGAGCGTACAGAATGAGTGTCTGCAGGCAACAGTGAAGCATGGTGGAGGTTCCTTGCAAGTTTGGGGCTGCATTTCTGCAAATGGAGTTGGGGATTTGGTCAGAATTAATGGTCTCCTCAATGCTGAGAAGTACAGGCAGATACTTATCCATCATGCAATACCATCAGGGAGACATCTGATTGGCCCCAAATTTATTCTGCAGCATGACAACGACCCCAAACATACAGCGAAAGTCATTAAGAACTATCTTCAGCGTAAAGAAGAACAAGGAGTCCTGGAAGTGATGGTATGGCCCCACAGAGCCCTGATCTCAACATCATCGAGTCTGTCTGGGATTACATGAAGAGAGAGAAGCAACTGAGGCTGCCTAAATCCACAGAAGAACTGTGGTTAGTTCTCCAAGATGTTTGGGCCAACCTACCTGCCGAGTTCCTTCAAAACTGTGTGCAAGTGTACCTAGAAGAATTGATGCTTGATGCTGTTTTGAAGGCAAAGGGTGGTCACACCAAATATGGATTTGATTGAGATTTTTCTTCTGTTCACTCACTTTGCATTTAGTTAATTGATAAATATAATCTATTAACATGTCTATTTTGAAAGCATTCTTACTTTACAGCATTTTTCACACCTGCCTAAAACTTTTGCACAATACTGTATATATATATATATATATATATATATATATATATATATATATATATATATATATATATATATATATATTGTTTTTTTATCATGCCGTTATATGCCTACTGGCGAAATGGCTAAGAGGCAGTTGGTGCTTAACACATACTGAATTATTTTGGCCCTGAATTTTAGAACTTTGACATAAAGACAACAAATTTCCCATATTTTATAACGTTACTGTAGGCAGCTTCTTTTTTTAATCAATGATGCGGTTTTCGTTTCACAAATCTACTGCACTTTGTCTATAAACTGCTGCAGTACGCAGTACACATTTCTCCCATTCACTTGCTAGGTCACTCCGTAATGGTCAGGTGCAACAGGGATACAAGGTTATATTTGCACCGGGGCATGTGGTTAACAAGCCTGATGCTGTCGTCCAGGCTTTACTGTGAAACTGACTGTAACCAGGGAGGGTGTGAGCGCATTCTACTGGACTGGAGAATATGGCATGGGAGTTTAATTATGAAAACGCAAGTGTAAACAAACAAGTAAAAAAGATTAGCCTGTCGTCAGACATGTCATGTTAATACAAAATGCATTAATTTACTGCATATTGGTATTGCGTCTGGTCTGGGAAGGGGCGTTAAGTGAAATTCAGCGGGACATTTTTTATTTCAGGGGGGCATTGGCGCAATGGCGTGGCCTAGTGCGAACACTTCTGTGGAGAAGGCAAAGAAGTCAGTGCGCCCACAGCCCAAGAAGGGGGGGAAAGGTGCGGAGGAAGAAGAAGGAGCCAAGGTGGTGCATGCTGTGCATTGCCTATGGGCATGAGGAAGAGGATGAAGAGCCGGTGTGTCCACAGCCCAAGGCTCCACTGGCAGGGGAGGAATACCTGATGAATACCCACCTCCACCAGCATAGGGTGACTACCTGCTGGTTCCTCCTCCATCACCATGGGAGGACTACATGCCACTCCCTCCTCCACTGCCATGGGAGGACTGCTTGCCGCTCCCACCTCCACCACTAGAGGGAGAAGTGGAGCTCCCATTGCCGCCTTCTTGGCCGAGGGCTCTTCTCCCAGCGTCGCCTCCCGAGGGTCTGCTGCCGCCTGGGGTCGCCTGCTCGCCGTCGCCCAGGGTCGTCAGCTCTGCCTCGCCCGGGGATGCCACGCCCGCTCAGATTATTTATGCATGATTCACTATTTGATATGCGTTAGCCCAAGCATGAGACCCATCTTCTAAATCACGTTTTCGTGTGCTATCAAAGCATTGGGCCAACGCTGTCATTTTTGCCCGAGCGGACGCGGCTGCACACATATTTGCTAAATAGGGACCACAATCTTCAAAGGACGACCATCAAACAGTTGTCACCTGAGACAACTGTTCATGGATGATAGTGCTATGGCTACAGCACACAAGACCTTGAATAAACACATCTGGTACTTGATAGACATTAATTTCAAAAGGTGATCTCTCAGGTCTAGAAAAGTTGTTGAATTTGAGACTGCAGGATTCAAGACGTGGAATAACATCCAGCACACAATGTGTCAAATTAGCAGAACCTAAAATCCTTATAATACAACTATAGTAACTTTTTGTAATAGTAATATTTTTCTTTTGATGTTTTCCTATGACATTTATTCAGGTTTGCCTTATATAATCATCTGTAACAATACCTTAATGCACCGACTCCTATATTTGCTTCTATTTAGATGAATAATTAAATTAAATGTTTATTGAACATGATATCGAGATTATTTCTTAGGTAGCATGGCCCAACAAGCACAAACACAGACATTGACAGATGAGTTTAATATGTTCACCCTTTGCGCAGCAATTATTAAAGTGGTAATCAAAACAATAAAGGATTTACCAGCAAATAAAAGGTATATAAATCAGAAACCACCCTTAAAGCAACAACAGACAATGTTTCAAGTGGCATAGCTTCTAAAAGTATGCTTTTCCTGCATACTTTAACTTATTTAAAATCACATCACTGTCAATAAAAGCTTTCAATAAAATTAAGCGAGGGAATCCAACTAGCTGACAGTTGCCATGCTGACTTTGTGAAAAGGTGTAACTTGCCTTACATTGATTGTTTTGTTTTGTCATTATATAGCTTAATTTATTCTGAAAGGCATCCCCAGATAGATGTCTATATGGTATATCAGTGGATACTCAGTGGAAAATAACAGAGAGAGAGCAAGTCACGAGCAAGTTTTTGAGCAAAAAAAACAAAAACAAACAAAAAAACCACAACACACTTACTTGTATGTAGTTCATATGTAAGAAGGCGAGTTTTCTCCCTATATTCTCTTTTCATAATGTAGAGAAAGCTTTATTTTAAGCAGAAAAAATTTACACTACCCACTTATTTTAAAAAACCAATGAGGTGATGACTTGCTGTGTTTTACAGTGGATTAACCAAGTCCAGACTTAAAGCTTAAATAAAAACAAACATTCAGGGCTACTACTACCAGAAATTTATGATGTGCAATGTTATGCGGCCATTTAATTCTGTATTTTACAATAACATTCCCCCATTATATTACTGTGACAAGCAAAATGTACTATTACAGGGTATGCACCCCCTTCTAAGCTTCAGTTCCAGTTGACTGCACTTCAGGCATCAATGACTTTCTGTCCTCACAGAGGCACCTCCACCAGGAATTATAATAGAAAACAAACTGATAACAGTAGATACAGGTTTTTAGGATTATTTAATCTTGCCATATTTACTTTATTATTTTACTTTATTATTTTACTGTAGAGGCTGTCATCTAGTTTCTGTAATCCTGCACGCCATTTTATCTCATATAGTCACAGGGTTTCACTTTATCCAAAATGGATATAAACAATTCTAGTTATGACTAAGACTCTTGAGAGACCTGAAAATGTTTGTAATTGGAGTCCTTAATTGGTGTATGCAGGTCATGTTTTAATGTGGCACAAAACATTGCCTATGCAGTTTTGAGTGATCATTTAAAATGACTAATCTAAATGATTTTTTTTTTTTAATCTATGTGCATCCCACTGATATAAATGCTGCTTCTGTGATGTGCTATTTTATTGATCAAAACGGCACTCCTTGCTGAACTTTATTGCTTTAAGATACTGTATACGGGTAGTCATTTTCCTTCTAAAACACTGATCTCTTAGTCTTCACAGAAAGGCACCAAAATAGCTGTGCAACAGCAACACAGCTATGATATTATGGTATTATTACTTGTACTGTGATTCTTGAAATGTATTTGTTTACGACTGTAAGTCGCCCTGGATAAGGGCGTCTACTAAGAAATAAATAATAATAATATGATGAACACAACATAAATAAAGCACTGTAAGTGACATAAAAACGTATGCTTTTTAAATTGCTTCTGAAAGGATACAGTTTAGCCATTTCAGAACGCCATGTCATCTTCTTGGCCAGATGAAGATTTGCAATATGTGATAATTAAACTGCTGGTCATATTTATCAATACAAATTATTAACCTACTATTCAAATGGACATGTGTTTTGGCCATACAAAATGGCTAATCTTGCCCAGGCAGAAAACTGATTTGTAACCAGATTTCATCCCCATAAATAATGTGTTAAGTGATCTTCTCAGGGATTATATATTTTATGTATGTATAGCTATTAGGCAATGTGCTTGCCAGATGTAAATAAACATTTCAATGTTTTCACCATTGATAGCAAAATTACAGCCTTGATGACAAGCCTGTTTTAACAAGAAGGAGAAGAAAAGAAGAAAAAAAACAAACACATTCCATTGGATGATGTTAGGCCAGTTAGAGTAGTGAACTTCCCAATAAAGCTGGGTTCAATAAAAAGACCACAGACCAGCACATGCATTGGGGAAATTACCTACACTTTAAAGGCCTGGTCACACAGGCAACTTTTGTCGACGGCAACAAGAGGAGTACATTTGTTGCCTGCGTGTTGCCTTGCAGTTTGTGGTGGTCACAGGGAGGCGAGCCTGCAGTCGACAAGCTGGTAACACACAGGCAACAACGTAATGCAAACCAATCATAAGGCACGTTTTTGTCATGAGACATAAACATACTGCGAAGGAAGACTACGAAAAATGTACTAATTACATTATAACAAACCTGTAGTTCCTTCTTAATTAAATAAAAGTTGTACATTAGTAGAATTCTTTAGTTAGGTCTACATATTTAATATATATATATATATATATATATATATATATATATATATATATATATATATATATATATATATATATATATATATCTATCTATATCTATATACTGTATATATATCTATATATATATATATTGTATATATATATATATATATTTATATATATATATATATATATATATATATATATATATATATATATATATATATATATATATATATATATATATACTGTAAAAAAGTTTTAGGCAGGTGTGAAAAAAATGCTGTAAAGTAAGAATGCTTTCAAAATAGACATGTCAATAGATTATATTTATCAATTAACTAAATGCAAAGTGAGTGAACAGAAGAAAAATCTAAATCAAATCCATATTTGGTGTGACCACCCTTTGCCTTCAAAACAGCATCAATTCTTCTAGGTACACTTGCACAAAGTCAGGGGATTTTGTAGGCATATAGTCAGGTGTATGATTAAACAATTATACCAAACAGGTGCTAATGATCATCAATTCAATATGTAGGTTGAAACACAATCATTAACTGAAACAGAAACAGCTGTGTAGGAGGAATAAAACTGGGTGAGGAACAGCCAAACTCAGCTAACAAGGTGAGGTTGCTGAAGACAGTTTACTGTCAAAAGTCATACACCATGGCAAGACTGAGCACAGCAACAAGACACAAGGTAGTTATACTGCATCAGCAAGGTCTCTCCCAGGCAGAAATTTCAAGGCAGACAGGGGTTTCCAGATGTGCTGTCCAAGCTCTTTTGAAGAAGCACAAAGAAACGGGCAAGCGTTGAGGACCGTGGAGCGCAGTGGTCGGCCAAGGAAACTTACTGCAGCTGATGAAAGACACATCATGATTACTTCCCGCGCAATTGGAAGATGTCCAGCAGTGCCATCAGCTCAGAACTGGCAGAGAACAGTGGGACCCTGGTACACCCATCTACTGTCCGAAGAAGTCTGGTCAGAAGTGGCCTTCATGGAAGACTTGTGGCCAAAAGCCATACCTCCGACGTGGAAACAAGGCCAAGCGACTCAACTATGCACGAAAACACAGGAACTGGGGTGCAGAAAAATGGCAGCAGGTGCTCTGGACTGATGAGTCAAAATGTGAAATATTTGGCTGTAGCAGAAGGCAGTTTGTTAAGCCAAAGAGCTGAGAGCGGTACACAAATGAGTGTCTGCAGGCAACAGTGAAGCATGGTGGAGGTTCCTTGCAAGTTTGGGGCTGCATTTCTGCAAATGGAGTTGGGGATTTGGTCAGAATTAATGGTCTCCTCAATGCTGAGAAGTACAGGCAGATACTTATCCATCATGCAGTACCATCAGGGAGGCATCTGATTGGCCCCAAATTTATTCTGCAGCATGACAACGACCCCAAACATACAGCGAAAGTCATTAAGAACTATCTTCAGCGTAAAGAAGAACAAGGAGTCCTGGAAGTGATGGTATGGCCCCACAGAGCCCTGATCTCAACATCATCGAGTCTGTCTGGGATTACATGAAGAGAGAGAAGCAACTGAGGCTGCCTAAATCCACAGAAGAACTGTGGTTAGTTCTCCAAGATGTTTGGGCCAACCTACCTGCAGAGTTCCTTCAAAAACTGTGTGCAAGTGTACCTAGAAGAATTGATGCTTGATGCTGTTTTGAAGGCAAACGGTGGTCACACCAAATATGGATTTGATTTAGATTTTTCTTCTGTTCACTCACTTTGCATTTAGTTAATTGATAAATATAATCTATTAACATGTCTATTTTTGAAAGCATTCTTACTTTATAGCATTTTTCACACCTGCCTAAAACTTTTGCACAGTACTATATATATATATATATATATATATATATATATATATATATATATATATATATATATATATATATATATATATATATATATATATATATTCATTCATTATCCTAAACAATGTTTTCAATACTGTACTTTTAATTCCAGGCTTTCGAAAGCAAGAAGGCAGACCTGAGATTTTTTTTAAACAAATTTCATTTTGTTTAGTTTTAAAATGAAAGATGTAGGAATGACAGGCATTCTGCATACACGGCAAATTAATGTAAAATAAAACAGATTTTTTTAAAAATATGCTACAAGTGTATTATTGTAGAATTATATCTATAACTTAAATATGTTATTGTAATCGTGGACATTAACATTCGCTTATGCACACACAAACACTGCATTGCATGTCTATAGACTACATATAATTAATTGGATGAAATGCAGGAATCAGAATGCATCATATACGTTGTCTGTCTGTTATGGTTTAGCCTTATCGTCATGTGACACTACTATCAAATTTGATTGGCTAGTATTGAAAATGTTGCCCTCGTGTTGCCTGAAAAATAGAACCTTGTCTGTAAGTGGGAGACATGTTGCCAGTGTGTCGCCGGGGTGGTCATAGGGGGAGACAAGCCGGCAACATCTGTCACCCCCATGTTGCTGTCGACAAAAGCCGCTCGTGTGACCAGGCCTTAATACTCTCCTGATCTGCTGCTGTTCTACTTTATTCAGACAAAAAAAAAAGAATATCTTATTCATCACAACATCCAATCTAACTTTCCAGAAGCACACTCACGCTATCACTTAAGTGACAAACCTGGCTAGACTATAATGACAACAGTAACGGCACATCCCTTACAAGAAGCTGAGTGCAAATAAGCCTGCAGTTAACCAATAAATCAGAGGTGAAATAGTAATTTGTGTCTATTAAGTCAATGCATCTTTCTACTTTTCAATTTGAACCTTCAGAGCTTTACTCGCCAACAGCAATAAAGGAAACAATTTGAACAGTACTTCAAACTCACCACATTGAAATATTTGAAGCTTTTAATATCATATCATAAGTGAAAGAACGGGATTGGAAAATGCAGATGCTTATCTCGAAAGGAAGATGGACTACAATACCAAAGCAACCCTTTTATTTAAAAGAGAAGGGTGTTAGCCTGACTAAACAGATCTATATGATTTTCTGGTTGTTTTAGAATAGAAAATACTAGTAATTGCACAGTTTAAAGTTGTAAAGGTCAGGTCAAGCCATAAATTGTCATGCAACGGGAAGCATACTGGTTCGATTCCTGGTTGAGCAGAGTGGCCTGGTTGTGGGGACAAAATGAAGAACGAGAGAGGTGTCAATATTGACCTCTGTTTCTCATAAATGGAAGTTCACAGAACTGGGTTTGAAACACAGAAACAATTCCATTAAATTGACATGGTTTATTTTTGGATTTCAGGAAGGAAGGTCATGATAGGCAGTAAGATTGCACCTCTTGCTGTGACAAGTGTACAACCCCCAGCATACACTGAATCACCATGTCACTTAGTTTCTTATTACTCCCTGTTCTAAACAATAGGCTATAAATGTTTTCAGCTTTCAGCTGTGCACAGCAACCCGTCTAGACTGCTATTACGCAAGTGAAAAGTGGAATGTTAATGGTAATTCAACTTTAAATATAGATCAGTTAAGTGCATGTATGCAATCATTTTAAGGGCATCCAGAACAGAAACATGCATTCCCTTCTAACGTAAATAATCAATCAGTTAATCAGTTGCTGAAAACATCATTTAAAAATTGCAGTATTATTCATACTTCGTATATACTATATCTATGTATCCATTTATTTATTTTCAAAATCAGGCTTGAACTGCATCTTTGATTTACATGCATTTAGTTATAAATGAGGGTCAAACAATTGACAGTATTGACTTCAGAAGTTGTTCTAAACAATGAAATAAAATGCTACTAAAATTAATGTGTTTCCCAGCACTGCCCTAGACTAGTGTCATAAGCACTAGCCTTGGTGTTCCAAAAAATCAATAGGGGTAATAAATCAGAGACAAGAGACAGGAATACTGATCTACCCCAGAAGCAGCTTCCCTCCATTACTTCACTTTAAAAAGGTGGGTGGATTTTTCAAATGTTCATCTATTTTTTGTTTTAGATCCACACATGATCCTGTACATGACCTAAAACTACTGTTACATTATTATTATTATTAGTAGTAGTAGTAGTAGTCCTATTTAAGGCCCAGTGGGCGGACTACACCAACTGCCCAAAGGCGGCCGGAGAAAAGATTCAATTTAGCACCCCTAAACAAATAGGGGTGCCAACAAGGACTGAGCCTTAACTAATTTAACAAAAAACCGGTTGAAAAAGGACTGTAAATTAAATATTCATAACCAAAGGGGAGGTGGTACAGAGCACGCCCCCTAGAGCCCACTGGTCGACAAAAGTGGCCATGTCGCCAGCGGACTCCGCGTGGGCGTGCTCTAAATGAAATCCAGGATCTGACGAAGGCCCTGAACATGGCCCCACAGTCAAAGAGACCCTCCCGATCATCTTACGCTTCCTGGTCTTGTAAATGGCCAGTTTAGCAAGAGCCAGGAGCAGATTCACCAGGAAGTCCCTCTTCTTGTTGGAGTCAAAATAAGTATTAGTAGTTTTTCTTTCCCCCCCCCCCAATTCTTGCTTTTATTGAGCACAAACGATCAATAGAGTATCTGTACAAAAGACAGTCCCAACACTGGCGACATGGCTTCTCTTCTCAGCTTTCACCGAGAGGTGTCTTTGCTGGACGGATTTGTGGTGATGTCGTCAAGAAGAAGATGCTGGTTCTACAAGCCCAGCTTGGTCCTTCTCCAGTGTCTCCTCTTGGAGTTGTGCCTGATCTTGTTGCCAGTTTTCATGTTGCCTGTTCTGCTTCCGCTTTTTCGCTAGGAAGCGTTTGATCTTGAAGGTCTTGTGGGATGACATAGTGAAATCCACAACCCTATCACCATAATGGCAGAGTAGTAGTAGTAGTAGTTGTAGTATTAGTAGTAGTATTTAAAAACCAAAATGTAGTATTCCATAAAAACATATGCATATGTCAGTGCTACTGTAAGTTATAGTGCTGGTAAACATACGTCAGCTCAATGTAACAAAATGTTGGACCGATTTCCCACAAATGGAAAAAAAATAAAAAATATATCCCATTTAATTGTCTTTAATCACATACTTTCTTGTACATAAGTTTTTTGGAATTTTCTAAAGTGTGGTATGATCCAAGAATGAAAACCTAATCTAATAAAAACAGCTTTCCTAGACTACAAAAATGTTTAAATGTAAACATAGATAAACCTAGCACAAACAGCCCATAAGCAACAATTGTTCCAAACCTGCATCTCCCCAAGGCACCAGACTTGAGACTGCTTGTGATCAGGGGGTTGTGTGTTTTCACAGCTGCTGATTTCTCCTGCCCCTTGAGAAGCCTTCCCAAGCACATAGCAAAAACAAAATAAGCAGAACAGTCAGTCAGTAAAATGTATTTTGACAATATTGACAAAGAGGTTACCATATTATACTATCCTAAACTATTTTATGTCATCTTAAAGCTACAGTGCTCCACATTTGTTATATTTTCCAATAAAATGTATTTTCTTAGTGTGTGTGTGAGGAATGATAAAAGCAACGATCTACAAAATGAATACATCAGATCTATACATATTTATTGACAATTTTAACAATTCGTTAACCACAAGCCAGTCGTATCCCGCTTATTATTATTATTTATTTCTTAGCAGACACCCTTATCCAGGGCGACTTACAATTGTTACAAGATATCACACTATTTTTACATACAATTACCCATTTATACAGTTGGGTTTTTACTGGAGCAATCTAGGTAAAGTACCTTGCTCAAGGGTACAGCAGCAGTGTCCCCCACTGGGGATTGAACCCACGACCCTCCAGTCAAGAGTCCAGAGCCCTAACCACTACTCCACACTGCTACTCCAGTATTTCTAAAATTAATATTTTGTCAAAACATAGGCTAAATTGCATGCTAATTTGCAAAGACAGAACTTTAAATGAAATCAGAGTGCCATACAAATCCCCATTACATTGGGAATACATGCAACTAAATAAAAATGTTTGCATTTATTAGTAATGCGCTCAGTAGGGAATGTAACATAAAGCGCTGGCTTACCTACATGATTCGTTACAAAATATCTCTGTAACAGGGTCATATTACCGCTTCCAGCACTATTTTAGCTCCACAAGAGCTGAAAACATTGCTTCTCTTCATGTGTTGAGCTGTATAATTACACATGCTAGCAACACAATCTTCTTTTTTTTTTAATTATTAAATTATATTTACCAAATCAGTTCTTAAAAAAAATAAAAAAAATAAATAAATAATAAAAATACTTAATGGGTGCATTAAGTAAGTGAACCGCTCAGAGCGGCTTAGTAAAATAATCATTTTAACGGCTTGCTCAGTTCCACTCCTGCTGAGCCACTCAGAGCGCTCCTGAGCATTTTTCATTAGTGATCAGAGTGAGCGCACGGAGATCGCCACCTGCAGGAAACAAGTGGAGGTGACAGACAGAATTGACAAATTGACTTTGTATGTCACCGACGATGAATTGGTTCAATGTATCATCTTGGCATATTAAGATTTATCTTTCGTTACATTGTAATTTGTCAGTTGGAGTAAAATACCAGTACATGATTCCTTTTAAAATGAAACATTAACATTTTTCATTATTAAAATAAAACACAATTTTAGACTGCTAGACTAACGTTACCGACTTAGGGCTGTTTTACTATAATAGCCTACAGTTATTATGTATAGAAATATTGTGTATATAAAAAGAGGGTTATGTAATTTTTTGTTGCCTTAAAAATTAATACCATGTTAATATATAAAGGCCAACCTTGCTTTTCCGTTGTAGTCATTTTCAGTATCTATATGTGTGCCATTATAACTACCGGTACTGTAAAGTTTTGTGATGTGGATTTACTGGTTGTAATTGCTTTTGTTCTTTGTTTTCTAAGGAGTGAACATCACTGCTGAACGCTTGCTGCGATGCTGCTGTTGATAGAACAGGTCCGGATTAAAAAGGAGCAGTTCCTCAAACCTGGCCAGAAGAAACGTGTCTGGGACAGAATTGCATTAAATATTCAGGCGGTTGGATACAGTTTTGTAAGTTCAGTAATGTGTGACAAAATAATGGCGAAATTAAAAAAAAACAAAAAAAACACACCCTTCAGCCACAGTAGCATCTCCTGAACCGCAGGCAGGACCTCCAGTACCATCTACATCTACAGCAGCATCACCCAAAACCCCCTCAAAATCTAAAAGAAGGAGATCACAGAGTAGCCCACCGTCATGGTTTAAAAAAAAACGCAAATGAAAGAGGACAGCGACCAAAAATGTAATAAATTAATAGAAATAGGTAATAAACAATTGGGTATAATAAATGAAAGAAATAATTTGCTGAGTGCATTTACCCAAATTTTGAAGGATAACCTTAAGAAATAGGGGTGGGTTTTGTGGTTTTATTTTATAATAATAATAAATTATAGTGCCCCTCACACAAAGGTGTCTCAAGCCCTGTACAATTTTATGTCCAGGAGTGACACATTTTGGAACCAAGCATTTTAAAGTTGTAAAATACGTGTTGATAATAATCTGTAACTGTATATATGAAATTAACAGAAGTTGTTAATTCATGAAATTGATACATTTATCATTTGTGTTGTTTTTTTTTTTAAATAAATCTTAAGATACATAAAAAACTGCATTTCTGTCTTTGTTTACTTATTTTCTTAGACAATACATTTTAAATACAAGTAGCTTAGAAATAAACTTAGAAATAAATTGTACTACAGTAGTCTGTAAACAAAAGCAGCAGGTGAGAGCCGGAATGGAGTCAGGGAGACATAGATGTGGTTTGAACACGCTGCAAAGGCGCGCAGTATTTATTTACAAGACACAAACAATACTAATGGTAAGGTACGGAGGGTGTGTACGCCGAACGTATTAAAAAGCAAAAATAAAACACATTTACAAGCAAATCACATATAAATAGAAGTATATAACATTCCTGATTTTAAATTCAGCTCAGTGTGCTTTCTGAGCGTTCTCACTCTGAGCGGCTCAGTTACTTAATGCGCCCAGTACATTTCCTTTCCCTGCTCATAAATGTCTTTCTATAAACACATATAACAAGCATATTACTAAGGTGACCTCAATAAGGGCGATATTTACAAGTATAATTTCTTTCATTTAGGACAGTAATTAGACTGTGCCTCAAAATTAAATGGATAGTTAGGCAATTAACATTTTAGTTATGAAACAAAAACAGGGATACAGTCAGCACTCACATATCCAACCCTATAAAATTTTGACTTAAGTAACGGTTAAACGCGTGTGACGCATATCTGATTATTTCTTTTTGGCCCATTCCAACCCTTGTATCTTTTTTGTGTTCCCTGAAAAACTGACAATATCAAAAATACAAAAGGACTGGGTTTTAATATAAGTAGGCTTCCATTTAGATGTACTGTATTGGTTTTGTTGGTACAGTACTATAACAAAAGTAGTATTTTAATTCAGAACAATATGATTCTGAAAATATCACTTGCCAAAACTAGAGACAACACATTAACTGTAATACAGTACATACTTTTAAATCTGGTACGTGTTGTAGCGGTATGTAAAATTTCCCATTAACGACCTAACTGCAAAATGAAATCTAAATGTTATCCATGCACAGAACTGAGTCAAATGTAATAGGCAATGCAATTTAGCAAAACCAAAAGATTAAAAAAAAAATTAGACTTAGTAATTTACATTTAAAAAAAAATAACTGTGAAACGGTATTGAGCACTGATATGGCACTGGTTCTTAAACTTAAACAGACACTTTGCTGATCTATCCTGTGTTAATATCCAATTTTTTTTTTTCTTTTTTTTTTATAAATGTAGTCATTGCCAATTATTTTTATTATTTTCTCCCAATTTAGAATAGCCAATTACTTTTTAAGCTCAGCTCACCGCTACCACCCCTGCGCTGACTCGGGAGGGTGAAGACTAACACACACTGTCCTCCGAAGCGTGTGCCATCAGCCGACCGCTTTTTTTTTCCACACTGCGGACTCACCATGCAGCCACCCAAGAGCTACAGCGTCGGAGGACAACGCAGCTTGGGCAGCTTACAGGCTCTCCCGCAGGCACCCGGCCAGACTACAGGGGTCGCTGGTGCGTAGTGAGCCGAGGACACCCTGGCTTACCTAACCCTCCCTCCCCCTGGGCGACGCTTGGCCACCATTGTGCGCCGCCCCCTTAGAGCTCCCGTCCACGGTCAGCTGTGGAATAGCCTGGACTCTAACTCGCGACGTCCAGACTATGGAGTGCATCCTGCACCACATGGAGCACCATTTGTTTTGTAGTGTCAACATATTAACCATTGTACCTTGTAACACTAAAACAGCAGCCAGCTCTACAGTAGTAGAGCTAGGAGTGAGAATGAGCAGACTTGCACAGACTCACACATCTTCACTTGGGGAGGTGGATGCAATAACAAAGAAGTAATGAGAGAAGATTAGTTATATAATATCAGCCCTCTAAAATACGTAAAAACGATTGAGGCACTAAACCTGTAAAACCTGTTCATTCTTCAGGCTCCGACATCATTTCTGGCCGAAGTCGAGGGTCTCAGACCCTATGCGACAGGTAGGAATTACGTCATCCACACTCTTGCGAAGTGAATCTTTTTTTGGAAAGGTGTACAGCCTTTTCTCATGCGCCTGCGACCTGAAATCGCATGGTGTCGATTGCTAGCATGTGCAGTGTGAGTGCAAGTCTTTCTGCAGGTGTCACTGCACCGCTGTGTATTTTTGCATTGAAGCACTGGTCCCAATCTGTTTAACAGATCGTCAAACCTTTCACCTGTCATTCTAAAATACCTAAAATATCTCTCACTGTCATATACCCGCATCTCTCTTATTAATGTATAAAATTCTCCCCTTTGGGTTCTCTGTTGGCTGAGAGGACGGATGTAATAACAACATCGCTTTTGATTTTTTTTAAACCTCTTGTTTAAGAGGTACAGTACAAACTCAGCACATCTCTAAATTTTTCAAATGTCACGAACGCAGCCTGTATTTAAAGTATGAACGACAGCTGTGCAGTCAAAAGGGCAGTGACACAATGCGTCCTTTTGCAGTTTTTATAGCTGTCTGCACCTGACATATCACATTCATCTGCCACAGAAGTATGAACCAGCCTTAAGGAAAACTGCTCCCAGTATTGTAAGCCATTCTGGTAGTGGCCGATACACTGAAATTGTAACCGATTCAAACAGGTAATATCAACTGCATAAAAAACAATGGGGTGAATCATATAAAAGACATAATACAAAAACATACTGTATGCTTAAGTATATACCAAGCAACCACTAAGACAAAATTATATTAAAACAAGATTACTGAGAGACTAATGGGTGATGTGTGACATAAAAAAAAAAACTATCAAATTCAATATGTCAGTATGTACAACAGTTACATGAAGAGTTGTCAAAAACAACAAAAGAACCACCCACTAAAATTACATTGCCATGTAGCGGCACAAAAAGTGAAAATATAGTGTAGTAGATTGGTGTTAATTAGTGTACAATTGCATTTGTTTCTTTCCTGCCTTACCCAGATGAAGAGAGCTCTGTATCTAACATGTTAGAGTTTTTCAAAAACATAATTGGACTAATAAAATACATTGCAACATTCACACATCCCCCACCTCCAACAGTGACAACAGAAAAAAGAAAATCCAGCAGTTATAATGAAGCAACATTTCCCCAGGAATTGTGCGCACCTAGTGATATTTTGCTTAACTTAATTAACCCAAGCAGTGTGTCAGTTAGTTGCCCCATTCTAAAAGGATTTAAAATAAGTAATACAGTTGTAGTCAAAAGTTTACATACCTCAATGTCCTTGTACTTCTTGATAATAGAAACAACAGTTGAAATTGGGATACTCAAATGCTTGAAAATCTTGTATCCTTCGCCAGCTTCATGACAAGAAATAATTTTCTGCCTAAGGTTTTCAGATAGCTCTTTACTTTTTCCCATATTGACTTATTGGTAATAACAGCAATCATCCTATGCCTAACCCTTTTAACTCTAAGAATGTTCACCTACAATCCAACACTTTCTAGACGTTTCTTGCATTAGGTTCTGCATTACCATATTGAAATTTCTAGCACCTTGTAGACAGTATTATCATAGCATCAAAGGGTATGAATACTTTCGAATTAGCATTTTTGGAGTTTTGCAAAAGAAATTGCCGAAATAAATAATTGTAGACATCTATTTCTTGTAACAATTAAATTAGTCTAAACAGTCAGATCACCTAAGGAAAAGCTTAGAACTGAAACAAAGTGTTTTGTACTGCAGGGGTCCACAAGAAAAAGGATTATATGCTGTAACTGTGATCTGTCTTTCTGACCCAACCAGTGGGTAGCAAGAAAATAGGCTAGAACATTTCTGAAGCAAGCTGTTAAAGCAGACCCCATACAATACCTTTGGAGAGCAATCACAATTTCCCTTTGATATAGAGTATAGGACTTTTCACAGGCAGATTACTCAACACACTGGCGGTCATAAATTGTGACTCATATTTTTACTTTCCACAGTAACATCAAACCAGACAAAACACAGATGATGCCCAAGATTAGGTTTCATGGCCCAGGGTTCCCATAGAACCCTCTGGACAACCATAATTCAAGCAACTCCTGTGACATGATGGAGTGGACTGTCAATCAATCTGTGAGGCGTATATTTTTTTAATCTGGAGCATGACAGAATTCAACCCCCTGCAGCAAAGCACAAGCAAGACTGAATTCTAGGATTTTAAAAATAAATAAAATACAATAAAATAAAATAAAAACTACAAAAAAGGACAGTAACTTTCATTTCCTTTTTCAAACAAAAAAGTAAGTAAGTACTTTTGCATTTAGCATTATGTGAATTAATAAAACTGGTCAAGATTTAAAACTAAAGGATTTAACCTCAAGCAAATAACCTGATTAAATACTTTGGTGATTTTTTTTCTATAAATGAACAGACACCAATTAAAAATCACTCATATTTTAAATAATGTGTGAAAACGATATACTGCACAAATACCTGCAATGCTAAAACCCTTTTGGAGGTTAACTTTCTTGCAAAGATCTACTCATTATGGTGCAGAGCATCTCAGATGCAGGTGTCACCTGGTGATGTATGGAAGACTAGTATTGAAAATAGAAAGCTGACAATGGTAAAGTGATGACAAGTAGCTAATGGTGCGCTTCGTGACAGACAGATTAATAAAACATTCAGGATTTCCTTACACTGGTACACTACCGATTGGTTCCAAATGACATTTGAGGATAAAACGCTGTTTAAAAGCACAGCTGCCATGGGGAAATAAAAGTGGAGACAGTGAAATTGTCTGCAGAGAACTAGGAAAAGGACATTGTGCTACACACTGTAAAAATAAACTAAATGGGAGGTGTTTTAAACATGTACAGACGAACTGTGTGTAAGTTTGCCGCTGTTACTCCAGTGGTGGTGACTGATGAACAATGATGGTTCAAACACTGCATCAAAAAATATTTGGTGAAAATAAAAAAAGACATGAACTTTAGCTAAGCAAACTTAATTACAACCTTTGTTTACCCAAACTACTTTATTGAAAATCCATGGTATTCATATGCCATTTATTGGGGGTGTTGTAAGTATAGGCGCAGTGCAAATAATTGCGGATGCAAAATTAAAATTGCATTGCGGTCAGGCCCCATGTAAGCTTAAGAGCAATGCAAATTAATCAACACACACAAATAATGATCCGCAATTATGATAATGAGTGTCTCAGTGAGCACATCAGTCTATTTAGCACTTACAGTCAGGAGTACAGAGAGCAGTAGTTGCTGTATGACATTTGTGGAGCACAAAAATACAAAGCAAAAAAATATATATGTCAGAGGAAGGGCAGAAAAGTCCTCTTGGTGCAAAAAGTTTTCTGAGAAGGAGAGTCTTTACAAAGTTGTTTGGAAAAGCCTCAGCCAACATCAGTTATGAGTATCCTTAGGAAATCATATCTATTGTCCTGGCCTTTTCAGCATGACACCCAGAAATTTGCCTAGCACAAAGGTGGATTGGGCTATCCATCCAGACATGCCAACTGTGGTCTGAAAGGAACCAGAGGCTAAGTAGCGCAGAGAACACAGCACTTTCAGATGTGCAGGGATAGCAGTCCCTAGATTGATGCGGGGGTCTAGCTCATCCCTTCTTCATCTTGCCCTTTTCCTTTGAATGTGTTCCTGCCTCTCCTCAACAAGAGCCAAGTGTACCACAACAGCCATCCTGAAGCCAATGACAGGTCTCTGCATGTGTGTGCTTTTATACTGCTCTTAGTTACTCACGTCTACAATGGTTTGCGCCTTGTAAGAAGAGGTCAGGGGCGTAGCGTACATTGAGGTAGCCAAGGCGGCCGCCTGGGTAAAAACTGGCTAGGTACATTTTTTAAAGGAAAAATTAAAATAAAAAAATAAAAAAGTACAAAAATATATGTAAAGATTTTATTTATTTTTAAATAATGTGCCACTTATATTTAAGAGTGGCAAATAATATGTTCTCATATTATTTTTGTATTTGCTACTTCTTCAATACATTATTGTGATCTTAAGCTGTATTTAAATGAGACAGCCGGGGTAGCCACACAGACCTGTTCGCTTTTTGTTCTCATTGGTCAGTTTCCCTAGTTACGCCGTGTGTAGCGCCGGAATTGGATCCAACATTATTTTATGATCCGACTCCAATGAATTGGGATCCGATCCCATTTTTTGTTCTTGTACCTGCACCATTCTTACTAGTTCCAGTTGTAGCATCAGTGTCATTAGTCTCAACATTAACTTCAGTAGCAGTGAACCAAACGCATGTCTCAATGAAGGTATAAATCTACTTATTCATACTTATAAGTTATATTCTTATTGTCCTTTTAATATCACATATTTCTAACATTGTGAATAGGGTAATTTTAGGTTGGTGGTGTTTTTGCTGGGAGATTTGTTTTAAAAAATATGTGTCATGAAATTTTAAACATCATCAAAAGGTGGGTCACTGGGTAAAAAGAGTTAGCGACTTATATTGCTTTGCAGTTTGCAATAATAGTCTCCAGGCTTCATAAGATGTTAACTTTCACCTTCGTAACATGAGCAGGATATGCAGGGTGTTTTTTTTGGGTTTTTTTTACACAAAAATTGGATTTTTTGCCTCAGTAAAAATCTATTCCTAGCTACGTCCCTGTGGCAGGATGGCTTGCAGTGGTGAGGTGTGGTGACGTCATGGACCAGGAAGTAACTGAACCAAAACAATGGATGGGCGGGTGAAGCTGAACGCTACTGCAGTCAGCGTATTTAATTAAATAATAATACAAACAAAATAACAAAACACAAAACAAAAAGGCGCGATAGCCAAACAAACAGAAACAAGTAAATTTTTAAATATAGCAAATGTTTTTTTCCGCTCGCTCTCCCGTATTCTCCCGTACTCTCCTCTGTACACTCCACCCCCGCAGCACTGACAGCTGCAGGTTCTTATACTCTGGCCGAGGGGTTAACTAGCTGTTAATTATCTTATTACCCCTCGGCCACAGTCTGCACGCGTTTGGTAAGGATGCGTGACTGTCAGCTAGTTAAATAATCAGTAGCTGATCAGCCACGCATCCTCACAGGGTTTTTAAATATAAAAACAATAACAAAGACGCGGGCGCTTTTATCCGCCGCAAAACAAAAATACAAATAATAATAAATAAATACATAGGGGCGGGACACTCCGCCACAGTCCCTTAAAGTGTAAAGTTTTTGGAGGGTCAGCAACAGCAAGTGCAAAGCAAAATCCTTACATCACATTATAATGTTTGCACCCACTTAGTATCCAGATCCCACCCAATTCCATGCTCTTTTCATTTGAATGCATTTCAATATAATGATGGTAAAGTGCAAATTTGATAGCAGGTGCAGAACGCCATGTGAACACCATTCTTTACATACGCCACATTTTTAGCAACCGGTAAAATCAGACTTTACGGGTGCTAAACATGATTTACGGCAGCATTATGCCAATCATATATCATATAGCATTGACCCTAAAAATACTGCATTTATGGGAAAACTATTTAAATACGATGGAACAAGCTGGAATGCTGTTTGCATAATTATTTCCACTAATGTACACATTTTTAATATTCACTCTAAATGAAGTATGAATGATCTACGGACACCCAGCTGTTTGCAAGCATGTTCTGGAGCAGACAAACACTGACCTCCTACTGACAGGCTAATCACCTGATCTTGTTCTGTATTAAAACAGACCCGATGTCTTAAATGCATAACGTGTAACCCTTCAACTGAAAGGTTAATTCAATTCATCAGCCTCACATCTACCATCATTCCCTGTCCTCGGGTATGTCAAAACTTTGTAGATTTTTATTCTGCGATAATCTTTCTAACTGCTGTGACTATCATATTGGAGTAAAGGCTGCCCACTTTCTCCCAAGTACCTGCTCGCTCAGTAAGAGAGATGATTTGATTCCAAAAATGTCAAGAAAACCCAGTGGGACCTAGATTACTTCCATTAAGACAGCAAAGTAAAAAAAAAAAAAAAAAAAAAGATATGTGACTACAGCCTCAGAGAACATGCCCCAAATAGCATTTTTAACATGGTCTAATAGATTCAGCTAGAAAAGTGAATTTGAAATGGAAATTAATTCTTTATCAGCTGTCACAAAATATGGACATCATTAAAGTTAGGAAACCATAACAGATATGTCTGGAAACGAGCCAGACATATCTGTAGTAGTCAGTAGCAAAACTTGGTCTGGAATGAATATATTATTCAAATCTGCATGGGATATTTATACTGGGATATTTATCTTTTTATCAAAAATATTAGGGAAAAAACTGTCGTCCCCAAACTACACCCCCCCCCCCCGCCCGCCAGCCAAAACAAAACACAAAAAAAAACACAAAAAAACTGCAGTACAGTGAATCAAATGTAATTCAACTCAAAAGTCATATAAATTTAACTACTATACTAATTACTTGAAAACGGGATTTTAACTACAGTACAATGTTCAGTTTCACTGACAGAAGGCAGTTAGACAGATTGCTAATGCCTGTGTTACATGGTAGAGGAAAGGGGTTGTAATGTGTGAATTTGTATGAATCATTTTTCAATTATTATGGTTATTATTATTGTTTTGTATTGTGACTTAAATTTTTCATTTATGCACTGTGTATCTTAATTTTGTATAGATTTGCACGTAATATGTTTATTAAGCACTAGACACGTTTCTTTCTTTTTTGTGCCCTACCTACCTCTAACAAGACTTTTCTCGTGTAAATGCAAACTATGAAACACTAGCGATAATTAATGCAGATAATTAATCCCCTCATTAAGGTGAGCTGCAGCACCGTGAATTCTGTGTTTTCAGGACATAAAAAGCATTGCCTTTTCAGAGAGTGAGACACAGCGAAGGAACGCGAGACAGTAAGGGATTCGGTTAAAAAGGTGAACAAAGCAGCTGTGTTGTCAAGCGATTGGGGCCGCCGTGGTTAAAAGAAGGAGAATATTAGTCTCAGTGCAAGAGCGCCGGGCGGTGCGAAGGATTGTACTTCACGGCCAGAGCTGATACTGGAGGAGGACCTGTGTATCATTGCTGGTGCCATTGCGGAGGCGGAATAAGCACATTGTTTTGAAGTGAATATTTCCAAGAGCTAATTTGTTAAAAGTAGAAAGGGGATGTTTATATTAGGCAGTCAAAAATGACTTTTAGCAAAATGCTTACATGTTGAAGTGTTTAGTGCAGTAGCCTGTTTGTGTTAATCAATCAGCTGTAAGTAGGGTTGCCAACTTTCCATTTTTGCAAAACCGGACAAAACCAGCAGTGGGAGCGAAGTGATACTTTGACAGGCGCTGGCTCACATAATGACCCTGTATGACCTTATTACAATATATATATATATATATATATATATATATATATATATATATATATATATATATATATATATATATATATACATACATATACACACACACACATACACAGTTCTTCCCAACACTGTTGCAGAAGTTCCCACAAATGTGTTGCACTTGTAGGTTGCTTTGCTTTCACCCTTCTGTCCAGTTCATCCCAAACCAGCTCGATGGGGTTTAAGTCTGGAGACTGTGCTGGCCATTCCATGATTTGAAGCCTACCCTCTTGTTCTTTTCTTCTAAGGTAGTTCTGACATAGCCTGGAGGTATGTTTTGGGTCATTATCTTGCTGTAGGATGAACCCCTGACCAACTAGGCGTATACCAGAGGGTATTGCATGGCATTGCAAAATGCTGTGGTAGCCGTTTTGGTTCAGGGTGCCACTCACTCTGTGCAAGTCGCCGACTCTGGATCCAGCAAGAGAGCCCCAGACCATCACGCTTCCTCCTCCATGTTTGACAGTTGGTGTCACACACCGAGGAACCATCCTTTCGCCTACTGGACGGCGTACAAAAACCCTGCGTGATGAACCGAAGATTTCAAATTTTGATTCATCGGTCCATAAGACCTTCTTCCAGTCTTCAGTAGTCCACTGGCGGTGCTTCATGGCCCAGGCAAGCCTCTTTTTCTTATTTTGCCATCTTAGCAATGGCTTTCTTACTGCCACTCGACCTGTCAAACTTGCAGCTCGAAGTCTTCTCTTCACAGTTGAGACTGAGACTTGCTTACTTCAACCAGTGTTAAGCTGTGCTTGAAGCTGTTGTCCTGTGAGCCGCCTATCACGCAAGCTGTTGACTCTCAGAAACTTGTCTTCTGATTCTGTTGTGGCTTTGGGTCTGCCAGACCTCTTCCTGTCAGAGTTTTCTCCAGTTTCCAAGTGCCTTTTGATGGTGTAGGAAACTGTACTCACTGACACCTTGGCTTTCTTTGCAATTTCTCTAAAGGAAAGACCTACACTTTTAAGGGTTATAATGGTCTGTCTGTCTTCCTTTGTTAATTGCCTTTTTCTCGCCATTATGATAGCAATATACTACTTCCTGCAGTACAATACTGTCCAAATAATGCTTAAGAGGGTGTAGTAACACAGTCTGTTCCAACACTGCTTTTATACAGACAGAGGGTTTGTAAGTAATCAACAAAAGTTGGGCCACCTGTAGGAATTGTTAGCATCAACTTTCAAGGCTTAATTTACTTCCATTGCTGAAGAACAGCTGTAAGTTGTTAACCCATTACTTGTTCCCTGAAAAAGGCCTTTTTGTATAACTCTGAAATGTACATTATTTTTCAGTTTTTGGTAACCTAAACTTTTTTTTAACCTCTGGCAGTTTACCGCTTACCTTTGTACCATTTCAGGTTATTCACTGGACTTGAACTGCTTAAATTTCAATAAAAACTGGAAAAATGGGGGTGTTCTAAAACTTTTGACCGGTAGTGTGTGTGTGTATATATATATATATATATATATATACAGTACTGTGCAAAAGTTTTAGGCAGGTGTGAAAAATGCTGTAAAGTAAGAATGCTTTCAAAATAGACATGTTAATAGATTATATTTATCAATTAACTAAATGCAAAGTGAGTGAACAGAAGAAAAATCTAAATCAAATCCATATTTGGTGTGACAACCCTTTGCCTTCAAAACAGCATCAATTCTTCTAGGTACACTTGCACAAAGTCAGGGATTTTGTAGGCATATAGTCAGGTGTATGATTAAACAATTATACCAAACAGGTGCTAATGATCATCAATTCAATATGTAGGTTGAAACATAATCATTAACTGAAACAGAAACAGCTGTGTAGGAGGAATAAAACTGGGTGAGGAACAGCCAAACTCAGCTAACAAGGTGAGGTTGCTGAAGACAGTTTACTGTCAAAAGTCATACACCATGGCAAGACTGAGCACAGCAACAAGACACAAGGTAGTTATACTGCATCAGCAAGGTCTCTCCCAGGCAGAAATTTCAAGGCAGACAGGGGTTTCCAGATGTGCTGTCCAAGCTCTTTTGAAGAAGCACAAAGAAACGGGCAACGTTGAGGACCGTAGACGCAGTGGTCGGCCAAGGAAACTTACTGCAGCAGATGAAAGACACATCATGCTTACTTCCCTTCGCAATCGGAAGATGTCCAACAGTGCCATCAGCTCAGAACTGGCAGAAAACAGTGGGACCCTGGTACACCCATCTACTGTCCGGAGAAGTCTGGTCAGAAGTGGCCTTCATGGAAGACTTGTGGCCAAAAAGCCATACCTCCGACGTGGAAACAAGGCCAAGCGACTCAGCTATGCACGAAAACACAGGAACTGGGGTGCAGAAAAATGGCAGCAGGTGCTCTGGACTGATGAGTCAAAATTTGAAATATTTGGCTGTAGCAGAAGGCAGTTTGTTCGCCGAAGGGCTGGACAGCGTACACGAATGAGTGTCTGCAGGCAACAGTGAAGCATGGTGGAGGTTCCTTGCAAGTTTGGGGCTGCATTTCTGCAAATGGAGTTGGGGATTTGGTCAGAATTAATGGTCTCCTCAATGCTGAGAAGTACAGGCAGATACTTATCCATCATGCAATACCATCAGGGAGGCATCTGATTGGCCAAATTTATTCTGCAGCATGACGACGACCCCAAACATACAGTGAAAGTCATTAAGAACTATCTTCAGCGTAAAGAAGAACAAGGAGTGCTGGAAGTGATGGTATGGCCCCACAGAGCCCTGATCTCAACATCATCGAGTCTGTCTGGGATTACATGAAGAGAGAGAAGCAACTGAGGCTACCTAAATCCACAGAAGAACTGTGGTTAGTTCTCCAAGATGTTTGGGCCAACCTACCTGCCGAGTTCCTTCAAAACTGTGTGCAAGTGTACCTAGAAGAATTGATGCTTGATGCTGTTTTGAAGGCAAAGGGTGGTCACACCAAATATGGATTTGATTTAGATTTTTCTTCTGTTCACTCACTTTGCATTTAGTTAATTGATAAATATAATCTATTAACATGTCTATTTTTGAAAGCATTCTTACTTTACAGCATTTTTTCACACCTGCCTAAAACTTTTGCACAGTACTGTATATATATATATATATATATATATATATATATATATACACACATATATAGTGTTCTCTGTTATATTGATGCTTATACCCATAATAGATGCTAGCTATGAAATACAAATGTAAACATAATAGTATGTGAATAATGTGAACCCTTTCCTGTGGTCATTCTGCTTAGATGTAAATCAGATTTGTTTTGTAATTAGTTAGGTTATTATCATAACCCTGGTTCCCTGAAATAGAAAGACAACCATTACCGTCTAGGTGTTTACCTTCGAAAGACTCGAAACCTGAATAAGATATATCAAAGCTGCTCGTAGAGCCTGTGACGCAGTCATGGCCCGCCCCGAGGACATAAAAGCACTGCAGTCACAGACCTCAATGCCATTTTTCCTTCTAACCTGCTGCAATCATGGACGCAGCGACCTTAAAGGTTAATGGTTTCATTTCTATTTCAGGGAACCAGGGTTATGAGAATAATCTAATGTTCCCTTTCAAGTACGAAATGTAACCATTACCGTATGGGTGAGTGTACCAAAGCCGTCGCAAGGGCAATATTACAACTGGAATGCTACAAGGCTAAGCCGAGGGGCTGCCTTGTGTGTTACCATACGGAACCCCAGTAACAAGTAGCTAGGGCTAAAACAATTTGGGAGAAACTGACCTCTACGCCTGTGTAAGGGTCGACTGAGAAGTCACCCTTAACACTCTAGTTCCAAAACCAGGATTTTGAGGATCCATGACACTAAGTCTGTAGAACCTGTACAATATTGCAAATGTCATTGACAGATGCACCCTGGAATAAAGTTCACATAGTTGCCATGCCCCTGGTGGAATGGACAGTGAGCTTTTCTGGAGGGGGCAAGTTGGCCAGCTCATAGGCAGTCCTGACCATGTCTGCTATCCATTTGGACAGCCTCTGCTTAGACAGGGCTTGACCATGAGACTTCGCTTTATAGCAGACAAACAATTTGTGGCAAACACGGTGAATCAATACTGTAAGTTTAAAAGAAAAAAAAAAAAAATTAGTGTATAAAAGCTGAGCAGTGAGCTTGCTCTGGAGGCTCACTAGAGGTCACTACAGGTGTTGTATGAAGGTTGGCTGTTCCTGTCTGTATCTGGTGCTGCATGCGGTCTATGATGTAAGGTATTGTGTGACGTTACCAGGAAGACTGGAGCGGAGCCCTGTGATAGCGATGGTGGAGTGTCGGTGGATTCGAACAGAAAAAAAAAAGTTTCTATATCATCAGCGAAACCTTAACTAAACCACTCACTCAGTATTCGGAACAAACTACGTGCCAGAGGCCGGATGACCAAACAAGTTTAACTAACATGTTTGTTCCAGCGGAACAGGTCGTACAGCTTCGAATATTGCTGGCTTGGTTTTAAGTCATTAAAAGGATTCCCGCACAACCGTTTAGTCGATTGTTAAAGGAAAATAGACTTTTGTGTGACTCTGGTTAAATATCCAATACAGTCTCTGTAAAGCCCGCCGCACACACCCCGACTCATCTCATCTCATCTCAACTGGCTGTACAGAGTTTGGATGAATCGCATCAGTGTGCGTGCCCTTAAAACCAAGATTATGCAGATTTCAGTCGGGATGTCTTCAGATTTGAAGATTGAACATGTTGAATCTTTTTCAGACGCAGTTTCATTCAGATGTGATCAGTCTGTCTGTGTGCGGTGGTTGCCGACCAAGACTGACTGAGACTGATTAGTCATAAGGGTGCAAACCAATGGTGAAGCAGGTTTAAGTTACGTAGTTTGTCATGTAACTTGCCATACAAGATTGTGGAATATTGACAGCTTTAGTTCCACAGGTAAAAATACATTAGTCTTGAATTGCTTCGAGTGTCCCGAATTCAAAAATACCAGATATGTGCACATTTGAATAGTTTTTTTAGTTGTTAACTAATCAAAGGTAAATTATCAATTTACCTTTTTATTATCAATCTACTGGCAGCCTATATTTTCTTACTGCGCTAAAACAGAAGTAACCGGTGTGTCGATCTCCATAGGTCACAAATCACAAGCCCCTAGATCCACACGCTGAGAAAAAAATGCCAACGTCAAATAAAAAATCAGCAGGGTGGATTTTATTTACCACAGGCTAAAGTGTATTAGACAAGCTATACAAAAGTCACACACTGCCTGAAACGCTTGCACGGTGTAAATGGTCAATAGCTAGATTAATAGGCTAAGCGCTTCTTTTGGTTGCCTCGCGGCGCTGTCTCCGCCGTCTAATCAGCATACGATGTCATGCATAATGTGAGGGTCGCTATGTTGGGCTAAGTTAATACAAAAATGTATACAGGGCAGTATTAATTACATTTGCATACATAGTAATCACCAGGATCTAGTTGTGGTCCGTCTAATTCAGTCTTAGCAGTGTGCGACACCCAGTCGGGAAAAACTCAATCGTGACGTCAAACCAAAACTGAGCACAACTGATTGCAGAATCTGTGCATACTCAGATGAGATAAGTCGGGACGGCTTGAGTCGGGCTGTGTGCGGCGGGCTTAAGGAAGTGAAAACAACTTGAACACAAATAACTTGCAGCATATTAAATGAACACTGCTCTGTCTATGGATGTTATGTTTATTTTTTTAGCTAAAAACTATTTCTTTCTCTAATTGCTACAGTATCACTGCCAACCTTGCGTATTACAGACTCATGTTTTCTTTACTTTATTATTTTATTTCTCTAATTCACTTATTTCTTTTGTTTTGACCAGTATATAATTAAATACTGCTTTATAGTATACTTGTGTTGTTTTCTGTATCTTATTTTAGTAACTGTTAATTTCTTTCTTTTGATGAGTAGACTATTTTGAATATTGCTTTATAGTTTACAAAGCTTGCATTTGTTTGTATTTATTTATTTATTTATTTAATTAATTAATTAAGTAACTGTTTTATTTTTATTATTGATTACTTGATGGTTATGCATATTGCATTGCATCTGTGTGTGTTTCCTGAGACTATTGAAACCCGGCTTGCAGTTTTAGTAGTCTAAATTGGCTTAAGAGGGTATATTCCCGCAACCACTGGCATGGATTACTAAAGAGGTGTCTTTCGTACACATAATGATAAAGTTAGTCTGTCCATTGGAAGGACCATATTTAAAGCAGGTTTCCAATGGGGATGAAAAGCTTTTCGTTGTTGCGTATTGCTTATTAAAGCCAAATCAGTTAATGGTTTATTTCATTTTTTGGGACTAATTAACATTTTCTTCATTTTGTAACTTTTGTTAATTAACATGTTTTGTTTTGCATTTATTATTCTGTAAAACCTTTCACATTCTTCTTTCGATAATTTGGTTTCATTATTATTAGTAAACAGACTCAAGGCTGGAGCCATCTAAATATATATTTTTTACCTCATAATCAACTCGTTCAGTATTCAATTAACGGTCCCCTCTTATTCTGGTTAACTACACAGGACTTAAATAGGATGATGGTATTTCTGGTACTGGTAATGCGGTTAAGGTAAATAATTTGATGGTACATTGATTACTATCTGGCACCCCAAAGCTTGACGCCGTTAAAAATTGTTCAGACTGCCTCAAACCTTTCACCCTGTCAACATAGGATGCCACAGCCTGAACTGGGTATGACAGGAGGTGGAAGGAAAGCTTCCAATTCCACAGACTGGTTGACATGGAATGCCGAGATCGACTATGGCAAAAAGGCAGGATTGGTACAGAGCGTAACCTTTGTCTTTGCCTCTGTACAGTGGACAGCATGGACCTGGAGTCCATGCACACTCCTAGATAGGAGGCTGTCTGGGCGTAAGCTGGCTCTTCACATGATTCACCATAAGGCCCAACTGTTGAAGGTGGCCGGTGACAAGTTCCGTGTGGGCCTCTGCCTGTGCTAGCGACTAGGTGCAAATGAGCCAGTTATCCAGATAATTGAGCACTTTGATGCCTTTGACTCTCAAAAGGAGCCAGGAGCCAGGATAGCTTCGAGAAGGCACTGGGAGCTAGGGGAAGGCCAAATGGCAAGACACGGAAATCGTACACTGTTCCCTGAAAAATGAACCGCAGGTACATCCTGTGTGCTAGTTTTATTGGGATGTGGAAATAGGCGTCTCTAAGGTCTACCGTGGTGAACCAGTCACCTGGTTTGATTGACTGCAACAGGACGACTGGATTTCAAAAAGAAAGTCCGGGTGCACTGGGGGGTTCACAGGAGAGGTGGTAGGCTTATCAAAGATGGACTGCCTTGTTTTGCCTTCTGTATGCCAGGGCACTTGCAAGACGGGAATGCAAGCTCCTGTTCACCCACCGCATCAGAGGCAGCGATGGACAGCATGTCCTCCTGTTGCCAATCTGTGCTCGGGGCCCCAAAGGGACAGACGGGGCAGGCGGCACTGAACGTTCATGCAGTAATTCTGCGAGCACCGTTCCTTGGTGGAAAGCAGCTGCTGAGAGCTTTTCCATCTATGAGTCCACTGATCACTTGGAACGGCAATTCTTCTTCCTCTGGGGAAGAGAAGGAGAAGCAGAGGAAGATGAGGAAGACCGTAAAGATGGTTGCCTGTGTGGATACTTTTCCTGGTGTGTCAACTGGTCTTGCTTGGTACAGAGCCATGGGGTGAGGACACAGCCACCTCTCTAACGGAGGGTGATGGAGTAGACCGCTGTGCCGGAGTTAGGGATGCAAAGCTCTGTAGAGCTGCGGGAGAGATGTTTCTCAAGCATGCGCAAAACTCACAGAAACTGCGGTTCGCCAGTGCTTCTAGTACCAGGTCGGTACAGTACTGGGTTGGAACTGGGACGGCACCATGTTGGTTCAGTGACTTTAGCACCGGGTCGATCCGGTACCGAAATGGTATGGGTATGGTACCACGTTGGTACTGGGGCGGTACCAGGTAGGTTTCATTGACTTTAGCACCGGGTCGGCACAGTACGGTAGTGGGATGGTACAGACACGATACCAGGTCGGCACCGGTGCGGTAACCTCTGTCCCGTTTTGGTACCGGTATGGTACAGGTCCACTGGTTCGCAGTTACCACAGGTAGCAATGTACAAGGATGCCCACCTGTACAAGCCACTGTCAAAACCACTCAGTCAGTACCACACATGAGACTGAAGGAAGCCTGCTTGTCAGAATGAACTAAAGCTGTCACCAAAACGGCATCAAGCTACAGTGGGAGAGATTGCAAGCAACCACAACCGAAGCAAGTATATTGGTCCTGCACAGTACTGCTGAACCCAGCAGCAGCTGTCGCTGCATGTGTGCTCGCAGCACCACAATGCAGACAGGCTTGCACTTAGTCTCTGTGAAAACCGACTTATGTTGCTTGATCCCTAGGAAGAAGCAACTCAAGCCAGTGGCTTCACACAGGGCACAAGGCCGCAGCGAGACGTAAAAAACAAATATGCGTAATTAGTAAAACGAATACAGCGATTACTTTAACATCACATATAAATTGTGTAAAACACAACAAATGTGAAATACATAGCAGAAAAAGTAACAAGTGCTTATCTGAAACAACTCTCCTGTCAGGTAAGTTCTTGAAAGGAAAAATGGCGCTGAGGTCTGTGACTGCAGTGCTTTTATCTCCTTTAGGGCGGGCCATGACTGCGTCACAGGCTCGTCGAACAGCTTATTCAGGTTTCGGGTCTTTAGGAAGTAAATACTCATACCATAGTGGTTACATTTTGTACTTGAAAAGGGAACATGTATGTTAGCAAAACACATTTCCCTCTGGCATTGCACTAAATAAATTATAGGAGGCTGTGTGGTCCAGTGGTTAACGAAACGGGCTTGTAACCAGGAGGTCCCTGGTTCAAATCCCACCTCAGCCACTTAGTTGTAAGTGACTGATGCATAGTTCACACACGTCTGCTAAATAAACAAATAATAAATAAACAAATAATACAAAATTACAGCCATTATTATCTTGAAAAATCACTTTGACCTTCAACCACAATATGTACATGTATTGTAAAAAATGTATTTGTTCCATGACCAGGTACCACAATCTTCAATTGCGCTGCAAATTCTAGTGGCTGACTTTACATCACTGTGGCCCTAACTTCCAGCTCCCACTTTATTAGAAATCAATTAATCATTTATAGGATTTGTCAGTCACAGTATATCTGAATCTTTTTTTATCATCGTAATTTTTTTGATTATCCTATTAGGTTAATATGCTGTGTATAGGGTGCCTCTTGCTAAAAGAAAAAACATTTCATTTTCAAGAGGGTAAAGTGAAACTGGCAATGGAGAAAATAAAGGCAGCTTTTTTCATCTTTTAAGTGCACACAAATTATGGTAGAAGCTGCCTTACGAGCTTATGCTTTGTGGGTGTGCCTTCCAGTTCCCTCTGTCTTTGGAATGAATTATTCTTTAGAAGAGAATCATGTACCGTAACTCATCTTCAGGCCTGGTTTGTAGTTGCAAAGATCCCTTCAGATATTGGTGTCTATCCACATAAAATGGTATGCTCACTGCTGTCCTAATAGTATTTATTTCACGTGTCTATTTTTATGATTTTTTTTTTTTTGTACTTTCAAATCAAACATAAACAGCCTCACTGGGGGAATACCAAGATAGAAACATAATTTGAAACTTGTGTAGGTAAGTATCAAAGAATGAGAAATACTGTAAAAACAGAGGAACAAATGCTATCAGTTAAACACAGTAGCTTAAACTTGCAAAATCACTAAGGCCTGAGAAACATGAGGATTGTATATTTTAAATGTGCTCTAGCAACAGACAGACACTTACATTTCTGAAGCAAAACAATTAATAAAAAAAAATCAAACAAATATATCACAAATGTTTATGGTTTCTTTATTTTTGTATCAGAAAATGATATTTAGAATAAAGAGAATGTGGTAACTGCCAGTACAGCTGGCTGTGTATTAGGATGTGAAAATAACATTGTATATTACTCCATTATACAGTTTCATTTTAAATATAGACTGCTTGAAGCATTTTACTTACTGAATACAGCTGTGTTATATGTAGAGTAGACTTATGATGTATGTGGTTTAATATTTTAATTTTCCAAATTGAAGTAAAACAAAAAAAATGTTTTTTTGTATAAACATCACAAAGCTTCAAAAAGTATAGATAATTATGTTACAGGTTCCTAAACCATAGAAAATAATGGTAATTATTACTTTAGCTACCCATCCATCAAGAAATTAAAACTTGGGTTGTGCTGCCCCCCATCGGTTCAATACCAGAATACACTGTATGGGTCTGTGTAATGCAGTAACCAAGAGTCCTTTAGGTTTTAATGAAAACAATGCACTACACATATACATAAATAAAGTACATGGTACTAACAAAATAATTCTAGTAATTCTTATCCAATACATATTGCCATATGCCATAATTTTGTAAGTATCAGTTTCTTATATGAAAAACGCGCACATTATAGTAAAGGTGAATTAGATTTTTTTATGTTAATAGGAAGCAGTGATGGGTACTTAAATACGAGCCAAAGTTTTTTTTTTTTAATTATTATTATTATGGAGAAATATATTTTTAAAAAAACAAACATTCTTCACAGAACTCACTTGTGTTGAATACGTTCCTTCAAAAGAATACGGATTCCGGTTACTCTTTCAGTGTAAAGGCGTTGAGGACGTATTGGAAAGATTGCAGACAATACCCAGCGGGCACTGCACACTAACCAGCAACGTCATCACAGTGCTGCCTTTTCATTTAAGCATTGGAATTGAAAGCGGGAACATAAGCAAATTTAAACTCCAACTCGTAGCATCTAAAAAAGTTAGTGTAACGCATTTCTATATTTTTTACATTAAGTATTGATAAGATTAATTATCGCTCACCTTTCCAAATTGCTTTCAACAGTCTTCAAGGTCCACTGCTTACATTGGAGATATTTTCAAATGATGGCGCTCGTTTATGTAGTCATTACAGCAGGGCGTCAGTTTTTTTGTGTGTTTTTTTTTTAACCCCTCAAAGTACGCATGCTCAGAGTCTGCTCCTGTGAGAAGTACTCCCCGCTGTTTCAAGCAAGTGTGAACGCACAGTTCTGGTACAGACTGTCCCAGAATCATAAAGATTCTGAAAGATTCCGGAACGCTAGTGTAAACGCGCCTATTGTGATATACCGGTACACACACACACACACATATAAATCGATAATATGACTGGATATTGCTTGAAGCTTAGGTCTGTTTGAATTCACCAGTTACCTGTTTTTCATCGGTTCGTCTCATTCATTGTCTGAGTGAGATGTTACGGGGTACGATTTCTGCATCTGTCAGTCGCATGAGACGAGGTTGCTTTGAGCATCGCATTTTTCTCACTTTAACTTTGTAAGCCAATAATAATGTTGGTATTGAAACAGGTCACAATTGTCCATTAAAAGAACATTGTTCCCTCTATTCTTGACATTTTAAAATGAAAAATATTGCTATGCAAGAAGAAGTTCTTGTTAACTTCCAGGGCCACCGTTTTTCTTGCACTTGCACCAGTCCAAACAATGTATGTTTTGCAGCACTAAGTTGACTATTGATAACGTGTTTAATTAAAATGTTCAACAAAGGAATGTAAATGTAGCCATTTTTCTGAAGCAGGCTAATAAAAAAAAAAGCTGGAATATAAATCATTAGTATTGTCTGACAATCAATAAAATAATTAACCTTGGTACACCTTTGTGTTCTAAAAAAATCTGACAATGCATAATTTTCTTGAAATGTTTTTTTTTTTTTTATATATATAACACAGCAAAGACAGTGAACTGTGTTCACTTAAACAACACAAGCATTTCATGATAAGAATGTGCAATGTTTTAGTATTTAGTATTATATACTCAAGCTGATTTCAATAAGTCAACACGTGCCGGAAATGTATTTTTATTACAAATTTATGAAGCTGACATGTGTTTATGAAGTCATGCATTTTTATATATACATTTAATTACCACAAAGCAGAACTATATCCATTTAAGATTTTCTAATTGTAGGCCCATTTTTCAAAATTAAACTTGGGACCCTTAAAGGGATAGAAGTTCTCTTAGGCAATTGTGAGTACTTCCTTTGAATTACTCGCTTTACTGCTTTCACAATTCATATTTGGGTGATTCTCATCAATTAGTTGTAAAACCATGTCCACGGTGAATATCTTTTTAAGAATGAATATTCGTAAAAAAACAAAACAAAACATAGAATCATTGTACAGAAGGGGGGGGGGGTGCAATAGTTTGCTTGCAGTAAAGAGGATTTTAACATTTGTTTTCTTATTTTTCATATTTTATTACGTTTTTTGTTCTTGAAATCTCATTACCGTAATGCATCTTTTTTTTTCAGTTTTCTTAAACATTTATTTAAGGAAAAAAATGAATTAGTCCAGTAAGACATAAAAGTGCCTGAGCTTTCAAGGCCATGTCTTTTGAAAATCGCCATGTTTTATTTGCAGAATCATGGTAGGTCTTCTCATTACCGTTACCCATAGATCACATTACCATGCCAGTTATCTTAACAAAAACCCATTGCAATAATAAGATGTAAAAGTACGGTAGTGATAACTGTAAGGCTTATTATAAAAAAAAATATGTTATTTCTAGCTACTTAATGTCTGCGCTATGTCACAGATTATTGTTGAATTGAGTTTTTTTTAAACTTTTTTTTATATTAGGCTATTTCTTTTTATCCATTAAAATGTTGTTTTATTTAGATTGACAGATAACGTAAAAAAAGAAAGCAGCAGCTGCACTAGCAAGGTACAGAAACAGAGAAAAGATCTAGAGTGGTGCTGAGCTTCTAGAGGAGTATAGAAGAAAAGAAAGCAATCCAGAGTAGTGCTAGCTTCTATAGAAGAAATAAAAGAGATCCAGAGTAGTGCTGAGCATCTAGAGTATAGAAGAAAGGAAAGGGATGCAGAGTAGTGCTGAGCTTCTATACAAGAAAGGAAAGAGATCCAGAGTAGTGCTGAGCTTCTATACAAGAAAGGAAAGAGATCCAGAGTAGTGCTGAGCATCTAGAGTATAGAAGAAAGGAAAGAGATGCAGAGTAGTGCTGAGCTTCTAGAGTATAGAAGAAAGGAAAGGGATGCAGAGTAGTGCTGAGCTTCTATACAAGAAAGGAAAGAGATCCAGAGTAGTGCTGAGCTTCTATACAAGAAAGGAAAGAGATCCAGAGTAGTGCTGAGCATCTAGAGTATAGAAGAAAGGAAAGAGATCCAGAGTAGTGCTGAGCATCTAGAGTATAGAAGAAAGGAAAGAGATCCAGAGTAGTGCTGAGCTTCTATACAAGAAAGGAAAGAGATCCAGAGTAGTGCTGAGCTTCTATACAAGAAAGTAAAGAGATCCAGAGTAGTGCTGAGCATCTAGAGTAATATATATGAAAGGAAAGAGAACGGTAGTTTCAGAATAGGAATATATTTGGATTGTTCCTTTTGTGTAATGCCCTGTGAAAATCGCTGATTTTTAAAAATAAAATTCAAGGCATTGTCACAGGTAAAGTATTGTATTTCGCAGACTATGCATGGAACTGTTTTATAAATTGTGTGTACAGATTTTTTTTTTTGTTTTTGGAACACATTTGCTAGTAAATTTAAGTAACATACTAAGAGTACAACTATAATAAGCAATACTTGGAGTTATTCAAATATAAAAATAGCTTCTGCCTGTTTTTTCCACTCTTTCTCTATAAGATGAATTCAACTCATGATGTACAGGTGTTTTAGTTTGTTGCATCACAGATACAAAATCATTGCCAAGTATTACTGCTGCTTTGTGGAGTTCTCATGTTTATTGATATTCTTTCAGTTTTGTAACTGCTGAACCCCAGAGTTTTACAGGATGTGTATAACCTGTCAAGTTTCTCTTTTTTACTGTTTTTCTACAGAAATGCATGCATGTTTACAGTTGGCTCCATCAAATTCTGCAAAGACCATTTTTTTTCTTTTGTTTATTTCTATTATATACTCTTTTTTAAAAGCAGTGTACACCATTTTACAGCTATTTTTCCTCATCTAACATCTTTCTCATGATGGCTAACTGGAACACTGCTGCAGCAGGGTGATCCTGTTTTCATACTCTGATGACTTTTTTTTTTGTTTTTTTGTTTGTTTTTGTTTGGGAGGGCAACATTTTGTCCCTGCACTACTCTCACTGAAAAATAAATACATCAATGAATGAATACATAAACACATTGCCATGAGATCATGAGATTTACAGTCTGTATTTTATTTTAAAACATCCAAACAAGTACACACTTGACCACAACACAATTTTTTCTAATCCGCTAATACCTTAGCGACTATAGTGGTTTTAATTTTTTTTAACTTTACTAGATTGCTGTATCTAAATGTCAGGTTCATATATTAAGAAAGCAGTATCACTTATTTGCTAATTTACAAAAAAACATAAATAATACCTTCATTTTAAAAGATTAGTCTGTGCCTTGCCAAAGGTTCTCTTGGCAGCCATTTCTGGGTTTATTTGTAACCAATAGAAGATCAGCTTCTTCCACAGCTAGCCAATCAGAAGTGATAGGGGTGGGACATAAACACTTTTTAAAATGTTTGTGTGTAGGTGCTAGACTTCCGCAATTCAATTTTCAGAAAATTGCGTGGCTCGCTAGGAATATACCTGGAGTGTTTTAATAAAATAAATAAAAACTATTTGTCCAACAGGCAAAGTATAACGGTAAAACTTGTTGTCCAGGACGTCGGGCGATATAAATTGCACACCTCAGTCAACGCCTATGGGGGCATAAAGCTGTCGTTAAGGGATGACTCAGGCAGGGGCAAAATTACAGGCAGTATTAACATTGGGTAGATAGATTACGTTTACAATTAGACATGTTTAAAATCCAAAGGTAGAGCACAGCACACAGTCACGCTAAAGAATCAAGAAGTGCTGTTAAAATAAATACCATTCAAAGCTGCTGCAGTATGTCCACTGTTTTGTCATTTTAAATATTTTCACAAAACAAACATTAAACTTTAAAGCTACAGTGTGCAGTGCAAAAGCACATCATGAAAAACCACATTTGTAGGTGAAAAACACTGGAATAAAAGTTGCTACATTAAAAAATATATATATAAACATGTGACATTTTGGTCCACTAAAATAAATGGCTTTACATAATCTCTGTAAGTAAGAAATTGGAGTGTCCTGTGTGAAAATACAACATGAAATAATAAATTCATGTAGCATCCAAAGTAGCATTATAGCATTAAAATGTTCCATACAAAGAGTTACAAGCTCTTGCAGTGTCTTAGAGAAAAAAAAAGCATTATGCATATTATTAAAATGCATATTATTAAGGTTCTGTATATAAGGTGGGATTTCTTTTGTTATTTATGACCGTGTCTAGTCATATCCTCTAATAGGTATAGGTGATAGATGTTCATTTATATGAAATACATAATGCCTTATTCATTTGTAACATAAGTGAATACCTTTTTATTTAATACCAGTCTATTTAGTCTATAATTTCTTTCTCAAAGAAGCACCTGAAGCTACCAGACAGGGCTGTGATAAATAAATAAATAAATAAATAAATAAATACAATAAAATATATCCACAAATGTCTCCAAACAGTCAAGCTGAAAATCTAAGCCAAAGTTTAATTTAACAGCCTGTCAGTTTTCTGATATGGAGCAAATGAATGCAGTGGCAAACAAATCCATCAAATCCTACATCAAAACAACCCCACTTTATCCAATGACTGGGGGGGTGTTAGGCAAGGGGTAGGGAGTAGGGGGTGCAGGATCCAACCTAGAGGCCACCATTTGATCCTACCTGTACACTGCAGACAGACATCTGAGGGGTTAGTACTGCAACACAGCCACATATAATTATGAGCCTAATTAAAATGGAGAGGAGGCAAATTGATGTCTGAGAATCCCCATGGCTAAAGTACCCAAGGCAATTTAGTATTAAAGGATATTAATACAAAACTAAAATGATAAGCATAGGCCTGCAGTTTAAATCATTATCGGGAATTATGGCAGTCTTGGCGAGTCAATATTACAGAAACACTTTTAATTAAATATCACTGACAATATTCTCTAAAAATGCACCTAGGTTGGTATCTTTAGCACCTACAGACAACCCTAGAAAAAGGCAAGAACTATAGATTTTATCTTATTGTTTTATCTTTCAACTGGATGTACACACCTAAGGCTTATGGCTGTTATACACCAGACACGATGCGACAAGCGAAACTTTCACTCCACAGGAGACGCGGGGGTGGCACTGGATCCTATCTTTTTTGTGATTTGTCATGCAACAACTAGGGAATTGACCAGTCAGAGAACAGCTTCAATGCATGTGGTCCAGCAGGGTGAAGCAGTATCCAAAATGACGGAGAAAAATTATTTAAAGTATGAACAACTGCTGCAACCACTTTGCGCAGTCAAAAGGGCTGCAACACAATGCGTCCTTCGTATCGCATTCATCTGCGACAGAAGTTTGAACCAGGCTTTAGAGTTTTCCACGATTGTGAAACAGCATGTTGTAAAGAAAGCCACTTCTGTTCTCTCATGCATTTCTTCTGTCTTTACAGAAAACAGCTCACTCACTATTTTTTTTGTATTTTAGCTGTCACCCATTTACATGCTTGCTCAGCTACAAATCTCATTCGCTGACCTCGCACAACCAAACAATTTACAGACACTCGCAGATTTGTTTTTTCAGTGTATGACATACTGCATTTTTTATAGAAATAAAGGAAGCGCCTAATCAAATGTGTTTTTACACCTGTGAACGGTAGAGAAGGAATCTGAGCTGAAAATCTACCTCCCGACCAGGAAGGGCGCTAAGTAAGGTTGGTGGTACGCCTTCACAGGGATGGGCCGACTTGATGGTAGGATGGAACCGGAAGTCGGCTATCTTGGGAAACGACTGTAGCTGTAAGACTGCTGAACAACTGTATTGTGATCAGCTGTGTTGCGTGCATCGATTGTATAGAGCGTGGCGCCGCACTGATCACAGGGAGGAGTTTAGCAGTACAAAGGGGACACAGCTACGATAGTACTGCCCCTTACGCTGAAACGCTAACATGCCGGAGTGCTCCACTTGTGTTTTGTTTTTGTATTGTTGCAGATGAGTAGCAGACCAGGAGCTGAAGCAACAGAGCCAGCATTACAACCCGGAGCACCTACCCCTGTACATCACCACACTACGTCTCTGCACTAGTGCACCTACCCCTGCGCATCACCACACTATGTTGCTGCACTGGAGCACCTACCCCTGCACATCACCACACTACATCTCTGCACTGGATCACCTACCCCTGCACATCACCACACTACATCTCTGCACTGGAGCACCTACCCCTGCACATCACCACACTACATCTCTGCACTGGAGCACCTACCCCTGCACATCACCACACTACATCCCTGCACTGGAGCACATACCCCTGCACATCACCACACTACGTCCCTGCACTGGAGCACCTACCCCTGCACATCATCACACTACGTCCCTGCACTGGAGCACATACCCCTGCACATCACCACACTACGTCCCTGCACTGGAGCACATACCCCTGCACATCACCACACTACGTCCCTGCACTGGAGCACATACCCCTGCGCATCACCACACTACATCCCTGCACTGGAGCACATACCCCTGCACATCACCACACTACGTCCCTGCACTGGAGCACCTACCCCTGCACATCATCACACTACGTCCCTGCACTGGAGCACATACCCCTGCACATCACCACACTACGTCCCTGCACTGGAGCACCTACCCCTGCACATCACCACACTATGTTGCTGCACTGGAGCACCTACCCCTGCACATCACCACACTACATCTCTGCACTGGAGCACCTACCCCTGCACATCACCACACTACGTCTCTGCACTGGATCACCTACCCCTGCACATCACCACACTATGTTGCTGCACTGGAGCACCTACCCCTGCACATCACCACACTACATCTCTGCACTGGAGCACCTACCCCTGCACATCACCACACTACATCCCTGCACTGGAGCACATACCCCTGCGCATCACCACACTACGTCCCTGCACTGGAGCACATACCCCTGCGCATCACCACACTACATCTCTGCACTGGAGCACCTACCCCTGCACATCACCACACTATGTTGCTGCACTGGAGCACCTACCCCTGCACATCACCACACTACGTCTCTGCACTGCACATCACCACACTACGTCCCTGCACTGGAGCACATACCCCTGCACATCTGTCACATCGCCTCTGGTGTGTGGTCATGCAGCGGCATGACCATACATATTATATGTGTTGTATGGTGTATATCTTGTTGCCAATGAAAATGTGTGGCCTTCACACAAAGCTCTACTGCTCTCTGATTTTGTAAGGTAGATACAGTAATATATACTTCATTTTTAATAATTGTTTTAAGACTGTAAAAAGAACTCAGGGAACAAAAAATATATATAAAAACATCTTTAAGTGTAACCTTTGGAATAACCTTTTTTTATTCCCTATAAATGGTGTTTTCTGTGACCCATTATATCTGTCACCAGATTCTGACCACCAAGCTGCAGGTTACCAAGAGAACAAGTTACTGGGGAATATGTAGCAAGGTTGTGAAGGGTTATACTTTGCACATATCATAAAGTGCTTTCATTGTGCACAACAATATATAATGGTAGAGGGATTTCTCACACAAATCAAGGGAAAAAAACATACCACCACTGCTCAAAATATCTCTAAAGTATAGGATTGCACAAATACCATCAAAATGTCAATTTCACGCTAGTTACACTTTTAAAAAGTGCTAATAACTACCTGCCAATAATGTGACATGGTAATCAGGGCCTTGGGGAAAATGTATCTTTGACTCTCAGTTTGTAATGCTTCCACAAAAAAACTTCCATTACTCCCTGAAAATGTTTTACTTTCTTCAAAATTGGCTAAAATGGAAGGCATTATAAATTGCAGTAGGGTCATTCCATGAGAAATCACCCAAACAATCTCAGATTTACACCAAACTCGGTGCTTAGGTTTATTCCAAGCAAAAACTGAAAAAATAAATTAAAAAATTATGTTTTCAACCTGATTGGTTCAAGGGGTCCATGATAAGAAAGAGGTGTGTGTTATTTTTTTCGCTTATTTATTTTTGCTGCACCAATACCCTGAAAACATGTAAAGTATGTGCTGTATAGATAGTCACTCGATTAAGAGCAGTAGTAGAATACGGCAAGGTATGGAGCAGTTCATTGCAAGTATAATCTGATGCAAGTACTGGTACAATTGGGTGCCATATAGTCCAGTATAGTCGAGAGTTGGGAGGTTTACAGATGCTGTTTGAACAGGTGGGTCTTGAGGAGGTGCGGGACGTGGTCAGGGACAATGGTAGTCTGGAGTACAAGAGTTTTGAATTAGATGCGAGCAGCGATGGGGAGCCATTGCAGAGAACGGAGCAGCAGTGTAGCATAGGAGAAATGAGGAAGGGAAAAGACAAGGCGAGCAACAGAGTTGTGGATGAGCTGGAGTGGACGGATTGCAGAGACAGGGAGGCCAGCCAGGAAGGAGTTGTAGTCAAGGCAGGAGAGTACCAAGGCCTGAACTAGGAGCTGTGTGGAGGAAGGGGTGAATTCTGCGTATGTTGCTGTGGAAGAAGCGACAGGAGCATGCCAGAGTAGAGATGTGTTGAGAGTAGGACAAGGAGGGGTCGAGGGTGACACAGAGGTTCTTGGTGGATGAGGAGGGAAAGAGGGTGGTGGATTCAAGAGGAATAAAGATAGAGAAATCACTGTGAGTGAAGAAAAGGCGATCTACCTCTAGGTTGACCTCTCTTTAACTACTGGCCTCTTGACCCAATCAGGCTGAAAACATAAATTTGAGTTGGCTTTTTGTTGTTTGAAACAAACGTAAGTTTGGTGTAAATCAGAGGGGATGAGGTGTTACATGTTCTTGTGATTTGACAAAGAATGATCCTACATTACCTGCACTTGGGGCATAATACATACAGTATTCGGGACCCCAAATATACCTTTAATGTTATTCCAAAAATCACATTTTTGAATTTCTTCCAGTGTATGTAAACAGATTAAAGGTGAAAAGCAAATGAATTACTAAATAAACAAGGACAATGGTATATATTCAGTAAATAACTAACAGATGTTAATGATACTGGGGCTTATTTTAATGATCTTAACAGTGGCTGATCTCAATATTTCTATATTAATCCCACTGGTGTTTTCCTACAGTGTTGAACTGTTGTTGTCCATTATTAAAATCATTTACATGAATACAAATATGATAGAAAAGGGTAAGTTTAAGAGTTTTAGGGTGCCAATATTATGATTTCCCACTACTTCGATCATTAAAACAAACCCAGCAATGTGTAAGAGGTACTGATTTCTGGTCATTTAAACTAGTACAGTAAGCAACCTCTTTCCAGCATTGCAAAAATGAGCTCTATTAGCTTAGTGGGTAAACACATACAATGTATTTTTTGTCAGAAAGCATGATCTAAAGATAGAGCACAGGATGTGAGGTAGTAGTTATACCTTTTTTTTGTTGTTCAAACAGGAACCAGCAAGCACATACTGTGTGGTGACATTTGGTAGCAGTAAAGAGACAAAAGTACTGTGTACTACAATTTTCTTTTTCAATTTATCCTCACTGGTATCCACTAACATTTTCAATGCAATTTCCTGCACTGTACTACTGTTCACTCAGATCACCAGCACAAAAGATGACAGTTCCCTAGGGGCAATAGAGAAGACAGCAAGCTCTACAGCCACGGGTTTAGACAACCCCATCTTACAAATACTTACATTTTTTTAGTCAATACCGAACAGAAACAAGCAGACAGACAGTACAACAACATACATGTATAATATCAAAGCCCTATCCCAAATTTAGTGTCATTGTGCACTGCTGACAAATCAATCCCCCATGAATGCCAGGCCTCCGCTTAGAGCATAGACACAGGAGCCTTAGGACATCGAGCACGACTTGTAGAATACACACTGAATACAAAGTCCATTGCATGCCTCTCTAACACTGGACTGTCAATGCCACTACTTGCACATGCAGAGACATACTTAATGTTCTGACAGATCGGAAAGCAGCATTTCATATTCAATTGATATTAAAAGTAAAATAGCTGCTTTTCATAGTGCAGATGTTTCTTGCACAGTCTTGGAAAGTTAATATAAGTCACACATCGAAACTCATAACAAAAGGCTCCCTTTATATATAAAAAAATTAAAACACCAGCTGAACATATGGTTTTACTGGATCTGCCTAATTGATTTAAAAGACAGGTGACTGTAGTTACTGTATAAGCACATACTAGCACGAACAATATGAGCTACAGCCTCGTCTGTCAAAGAAAGAGAAATCACAAGATCAGCACAGCAACTTTCAACTTAATCTAGGTCATTATCATTTCATATGCCAATTCATATATTTTGAAATAGAGCACTATTCAATCTGCATTAAATGGCATTTATTGATTTATTTACACACAAGACACCACACACGCTGTTCTAATCTTTCTGTAGAAACCTTTGGCCTGATTCATCAAGATATTTGCAGTCTTTTGAAGGCATTATTAAGAGTAACTGTGCTCATTTAGGCTCAGTTGCAATTTGTCAACCCCTCTTTCATGGTGTATCAGGAGGAAATTTGCCCACATTAGCAAGTTACAGCCTGTGAGTGTATTCGGGGGGGAGATGCACATATAATGACATGGGAGACAAGTTTATCAATCGTGTTTAATGATGTTAAGCACATCAAGCGCTGGCTATCATTAAAACCCACCCAAACTTGCATTTTTTTTTAATTTACAAAACAATAAAACAGGATAGATTTTAAACTGCATACTCTAAACACCAAATACATGATTTCTGGAAATATGTATTTACAAGATATAATATTTAATTTATTTGCCATATATAAAACACACATAGTCTTACTTATCAGAATTGCTCCTGTCTAAATATACCACTAATGACCCTGGAACAGAGTTGGGGTCAATTCCATTTCCCAGTTCCCTTTTATCCAATTCCAATTCCTATTCCGTTTTACGGAGGTTTATGCCATAGGCTTTATCAGGTTACCTGAAAAGTTCATTAAGTTGTATACGGTATTTATTTGCTCATTAAAGCCTTTTTTGTAAAATTATTGGAATAGGAATTTGAATTGATTAAAAGGGAATTGGGATTAGAAATGGAACTGGAATTGAAAAAATTTAACTGACCCCAACTTTGCCCTGGAATGACCCTTAAGACAAGTACTCTGGATTTCGCAAGGTATCTTTTCTTAAGAACTTTGCCACAGTAGGTAACTCATATGTTTGTAGCCTGGGACTTTATTAGTTTATCACATATGTTGTAGCGACAAACAACTGAAAATAAAGCTCTGATGAGGTCAAAGTGCAAACATAGATTTTAAAAATAACAATGTTAACAATGTAAAAAGCAGTAATATTTATACTGACCTTAACTTCCTCTACTTTTTCGTTTAATTCAAGTCATCATTTTAACACTAGAGCCGCCGGGGTTATACTCATACCTAAAACCACCGCCGGCAGTCATTATGACAGTTACACTTTAAACAACATCAATATTAAAATGAAAGACAAACTATCAGATACAAATCAAAAGTTTTATTCAAGCATGTCCTATCAAACATCTGCACAACTGAAACACCATATTTAAATGAACACTTAAACATAAAAGGGTTTCTTTTCTAACTTGTCACATATAAAGCACTACTTAAAAAATGAAAAATTATAATAAAATAAACATTTCAAAAGAAACTAGTGTGTAAACAGGTATATGTACATAAAAAAAGAAAATAACTCAATTCACATTATGTAACGTGAATGCGCTTTCAGGGAAACAGACTTCAAAGGAGCACCCTAAGTAGCACAATCCACACAGATGTAACGCTTCTCAACTTTTCTTGTGCATTTACCACATACTGCTCTTTCACACTGGGCACAGATATCAGAAGTTTTATTTTTATTGCATTTAGCTACCTGGCATTGTTTTCTTTTGCATATGTCACTGGGTGCAGCACTGAATCCAGGCTGAGCTGCATTTGCCTGCTGCTTTGCAGTTTTCTGATCGAAATGTTTGTGCTAAAGCGCTGTGGCTAGCTTCAAGATGAAATCTCTCCTACTGATATTTTCCCCGGTGCATTCCTTGTACAAAACGAAGGCATTGACGGCTGTCAGGTCCAGTACTTTGTAAAATACAGCAACTGGCCACCAGCAAGAACCGGCTTTCACTGAGTACTGACATGCCATCTGGTCAGTACTCCGTACTTTGTGTCATTGTAGAAATCCACAGTCTCTGTTTCTTTCATATCAACAGTCCCGATGGCAACTGACGTATGAAGGGAGCTGAGAATAATTACATTCTTTCTGGGCTTGCACTTGTAAACAGTTAGCGTAGCACAGTCATTGTGTTTCAAAATTGTACTGGAGTACAGCTGTGGTTACAAGTTTTGCGCAGATGGTGGAAGCTCTCTTCTTGCTTTATTCATTTGTCCAACCAGGCTGTGAAGTAAAAAAAATTGTCAGTGGTATGTTCGCTCCACAAACATACAGGATTGCAATAAACACTTCTAATTCCTCCAACGACATTAACCAGGAATCATCATTTTGTATCCTATGTGCCTCTGCTACAGTACAGCGTTGAATGTGGTGCAGCCCGTCTTCCCACAGCATCAACACTGGGATTTATAATTTCCCAAATAGTGCCATCCTTCCCAGTCTCCTGAATGCCTGTTTGTGCTGGCGATGCAGCTGGAGTCGCTGTCCTTGGGAGTGCTGCGGGTGAAGCGGTTGGCATGGCTGGAACACCTGCAGCTGCTGCAGTAGATGATACTGGCAAAGCAGCTGGCACTGCAGAGGATTCCCCAGGACTGCTGCTTCTGCCATGACCTCTTCTGCACCTGAGGAGCCCTCTTTGTGGTTGTGGCACTTCAGTGGCACCTTACTCGCTTTCACTGGTGGAACTGCCTGTTTCACAAATCCAGGATTCATCGCAGTCATGATCACTCACATTTCCTGCATCAGAATCATTTTCAGACAAAGCGGTAAGCATATCAATCGCTTCTCTGCTGGAAGCTCAGTGGGGGTAGAGATAACAACAGGCTTGTATAAAAAATAGAATATTGTAGGTTATATTCAAAATAAAAACATGTATTGTAAAAGGCAGTCAAAATAACTGTTTTGGCGGTTCTAGGTAGGCAGGATTATAACTTCCTTATTTTTGCAATCCTACCATTCAAACGCTGTCAGGGTATTTAATGCATGTATTTAGGAAAAGTCATAAATGGACAACTGCATAACTTTCAGATACGCAGAGTAATTTAAACTTGAAAACCTCAAACTGTCAAAATGACAGCTGTGGCAGTTCTAGTGTTAATGTGTAATGTATTGTGCGTGGTCATTGCAACAAACCTTGAAAAAAGGATAAAGTCCAAGACCTGGCCTATAAAAGATTATTCACAGCACACATTTCACTAAGATGGTTTTCAGGAAATTAATGTTTTTTTGGGGGGGGTTTATTTTATTTTTTTCCATAAAGCCCATTGGAGTGCATTGCAAAGTAGTGACCCAGATGACTGCAATCTGCTCACACTAGCAAAATACCTTTGGACTATGACAGAGTTTGGTTTGATGTCTTATTAACAAAGTAAAATGTATTTTCTTTCCTGAGCAGTCCCTTGTGTTGTGGAGACACCATCTATTGATATTACATATATTCATTACTGGTCATGTCTGGGCCCGCCACCAAGTCCATTAACTGCCTGAATAGTGAAGAAATCCAAAAGTTTCTGACTGTAAAACGCTACAGACATTCCACATATATGTAGCAATCTTTTTTTGTGTGTGTGCGCATTTTTATCGGTCAAAACTAAGTATTGGCAAGGAATTCAATTTAGGCCGGATTGTGATATTAGGGGAATATTGATTTCCAATTACGTCAAAAGGCCTCCGGAAACTAATGCATAGGTCCAAAAGCAGCACAAATGTTTTTTTGTCAGTAATAGGACTATTTGAAGGAGGTTATAAGAATGTGATGTATATGGAAAAGCTGCCGCCAACAAACCTAATATTACCCCCCAAAAACTTAGTAATGTTAATAAAAAAAACCCTGGTAAAAGTTATTATTTACTGGACTGTAACCATTTTAAACATTACAGACTTTAAATCAATATAACAATCCATTTCTTATAAAAAATAGTTTAGACACACTTTAATTAAACACTTTCTGATTAAACACTGTCACACTGGAAGAAAAGTTGGTTGATAATGTTCCACACTTTGGGCTTCTGTGAAGGCAGGTAAGGCTTAACATTTGGGAAGAAAGCATGCTGCTGGTTGTGAAAAAAATGGACTAGAGCAAGGCTGCCAGGAGCAGAGATTACTTGTAAATAATGTAACGGGGCACTGCACCCAGACCTTTAGCAATGTAGAAACACCAGTATTTGTTTGAATGGTTGCATAAAACTGCTGTTCCATGAAGACTGCTTTATTCTCAAATTCTCAACAGAGGTCTGTAAACAGCTGTGGGTTGATCCTTAACATTTTCTTACACAGCCCAGAAATTAAATACAAATCGGCAGTACTATAAAACGTCTGCAATCGTATCCACAACCTTACAATAGAAATCTATGTTTTGTTTTTATGTTTTATTAAATTCACATATCTGGGCAGAGTATTTCCCAAAATCATAAGCCAGGGAAGATAAGTAAAGTGCCACTGGATTGCTGATTCAAACATGTAAAGGACCAATGAACAGTAAGCATCACCATTTGCCATACTTTGGTAAAGAGTATTTTTTTTTCTGCTGCTGAATTTTGAATTTCCAGATTTAACATTACTTAAGACACCCCTAAGCTTGCTACCTATCCACAGTGTCTGACGAAGCTCATAGTGAAACTTGGAATGGGCCAAACTGCACATGTAGCATTTACGATCATAGTACCTCCAAAATCGTACTTACTGCTTTAGCTACTTTCCTGTAGTCTATCCACCTCAAACTGGCAAAGTTTGTCGACTCAGCACAATTGAAGCCGTGATTGAAACCACCATGGTAGCCAAAGGCAATCGCAAAACACTTGTGGGCAGACAGACTTTGCCCACCTATGTGATTTAGCAACACATGTTTTTGTGCCCACTCGGCAAGTTAGCGTCAGCGCTTGACATTGTCTGAACTTGGGAGTGTCCTCATTCAAATACAAATGTAGCGATTTAGCAAACCATCAACAGCGTTAGCATTTGCGTTTCAGTAGACATGTGAAAACCAGGTCTAAACTGTGTGCAAATTACATGGTCCACTATAAATACTGGTGAAACTACCAGGCAAGCAGGCAAAGAAAAGAAAGAGAGAAAAAAAGAGAAATAAAAGAAATATCAACTGATGTATAACTTTGTAAAATTAACAGTGAACCATTCATGCGTTATTTCTCAAATGAGACAATTCTGAGCTAATGGAAACTGAAGGGTAGGTGTACTGTACATCTCTGAATGTGTTCTTTACTTTTCTGTTAGAGAGGATGATTAAATCATATAATCATACAATCATATTTCTTCTTTCGAACAGCTGCTGAAAGTACAGTGAATCACTGGGGATGGAAGTAAGTCAGTTTTTATTTTTTCATGGTGGTAATCTGACCAGCTGACCTAACAGTTGAAAATACAGTGTTAATATGTCAGTTTCATTGCATTAAAACATTTTTTTTTTTTTAAACTGGCCAACTAAGACATTTCTGCAATGTTGACTGCCAAGACTAGTACAACATGCAAGCATGACAGTCACCACTAAGCTAAACACATTTGAATAACAAACATCTCAAATCAGTCATTCTACATCGGAAGTAAATACATAACACTTGAGTTACCCCTGCACTCATATAATCGAAGAGCAGATGATTATCTATGCAGGGATACCAATACATTTAGAAAGCAAGGGATCTGGTAATAAGGGCATCAAATGTCCAAGCATGTTATTTTGTCATTTACAGGATTAAAACAACATATTGCAGATCATCAAGTAGTAACAGAAATTAAAAAGTCAGCTCAGCACATTGATTGTGTACAGTTTACTGCATGTACAGTAAAGTGGTGTTAAATCATAGCTAACAAAATAATACCATAAATCTTTAAAACATGATTCCTGGTAATACACTTGGTTAAAAAAAAATCCAACTGGTTTTATATAATTATTCTTACTGTGATTGGCTGCAAAGACAACAGGGCTAGCCAGAGATTGGATAATGTCTGTTGGGTTGTTTTTTTCTAGTTTACTAGTAACTGAAGACATTGTATTCAGGGAGATGTAGTTGTCAGTGGAAGTTTTAGGGGAGGTGGGAGGGGAGGCAGACAAGCTGTGCAGCAAAATTGCTATGTGTATTTTTATGCATTAAATTAAAATTTTGTGCGTATTTCAGATTATTTAATGTGTAAAAATGACAGGTACTTAGCTTATCTGGATCGCTGGCAAACATATCATATTTCCTGTGAAATATGTGAAATATTATATTCCTCTAACCTCAAGTTGTAACAGCTGTCATGTTTTAAAATGAAAATTTATGTTGGCTAAAACATGTGTTTCTTTAAAAACTGCACATATGAGACCTATGTCGCTAATGGAAGTGAGAAATGGGTAGATTTATGTAATTAATTTGTTCGCTACAATACCTTTCAGTTTTAATTTCCCCAAGTACATTACTCGCAGAAGTGTTAGCTATATTCATCCTAAGCTGGGCTGTATTTTTTCACAGTAATAATGGCTTATTTCATGGCACTTCACAAAAAATATATGTTTCACGATTAAACATTATATTTATTAAAACAGAAAATAGTGTTGTCACATTCATTTTTCTCTACAGTTATTATAAAACAAAGGTTATTAAATATTTAAATACTGAACAACAGTAAATGCTATATTAGTGGCACCTAAATTATGGAAAACTTGCCCATCACAGAGAAGCCCCTTCAGTCAATGTCTTCAAGTCTAGACTAAAAACCCATTTCTATAGCCAGGCATTTTCATCCAGATGAGCTGGTATCCTCTTGCCCCCATATTGTTCCCACTGTTTTAATTTTATTATTTTTTTTAATCTAGATTAAAATCATATTTTTATAATACAGCTTATATATTCTGTTTTGTTTTTATTCTGTTTTTTTTTATAATGCTGTTGTTCAGTAATATGAATTGTTTTTGCCTTTGTAAAGTGTTTTGTGGCGACCTGTTGCAAAAGGCGCTATAAAAATAAAATTGAATTGAATTGAATTGATTTACAGTGTATTGAAGGCTTTTGAAATCTCTGCACAAAATGGTGAAAAAACAGCAAGTTACAGGGCAGCAGAGTTATGGCTAGAGTACAGAGAATAATTGTAAAGTTGAAACACTTGTTGCCAGCTTTGCCCGTGTTATTCTACCTCTCTCACCTTACCTACTGACAGTTTTTTCAGATGTTCTGCTACAACTGAACGCCACTTAATTAGAGCCAGCAAGATTATCAGTGTTCCACACGTTTGCAGTTTTATCGCTCAGAGCAGTGAGAGATCATAGTGTGATTTTCTCTTTCCTCATCCTCCCTGAATCCCATTAATTACTAACTACGCTCTGAAGCAGGCTGGTCTCTCCCAACACTTTGGTTGACAGCACAGAAAAGATGTGAGAATCTGTGTGCTCTAAATGCCAACTTGCCACTCACTTTATAGATTGGGTTTTCTGTAATTAATGAAACTGTCCTCCCTGAAAGCTCAAACTGAGAGGCGCTGGTACGCTAGTCAATACCGAGATCAACTGGATTACTGAATATGCGAGAGAAAAAACACAGGTGGATAGGGATGAATAAAAATGTATAGTGTATGATAAATGATGCGCACAAATGCATGTAAATACTTTTATAATTTTATGAGTTAGCGCATACTTTTTTCAGTCATGTGGCATACTTGCCAACATTTGGAAACTGTTCAGCAGGACGCTCACATCATACACATGGGAGAGGTCATACGCAAAAAAACACACTGTCATGTAAGAGGTATCCCCTCAACTCAACATCGCACGCCAGCATGACAGTAAACATAGACAGAAGCGTTCTTACCTTTGTATACCGGTAAGTTACTGATCAGCAGATGTGTCACCACACAAAGAGCACAGCGTGTGGTTTTCACTAACTTTACTTTGCAGAATACTTTTTTTATGCGGAAATATCGGGACTTTCTTCCTATGCATCGGGACGCGGGACATTTGCTATGAAATCCTGACTGCCCCGACCATATCTGGACTGTTGGTATGTATGATATGGTGGTATTTACGTGATCAACGCAGCACATCTCTACCAGGACCGGGCACTTCATTAGAACTTAAAAACACATATCATATGTCAATCAAATCAGTTTTGCACACCAAGAATTTAAGAATTGAGTCATAATTTAAAAAAAAACCAACATGAACATAAGTTAAATCTTTTATTTAACACCATGTAATCAAATAAACTAAAATGTCATCGCAAAAGTCTACCGGAAGCCATAGCAGTACAGTATTTCATGTTAGATTTCAAAATGTCACATTTTTCAATTTTGCTGCAAAAGTTTTGGCCTTAGCTGTAATTGCCCCCCATAATTATCAAAAAAATATTCTTGAATCATCTATGTTCCTTTTGTAATATTAAAATAAAACTTGCTTTAGGAGCACCAGACAGAGCAGTTACGGTACTTCAACTAATAGCACATATCATATGAAGAGGATGGCACAGTCATGTTACATGACAGACACCTTAAACAATATTGACCTCATTAATGAACATGATCATGTCTGTTAGTATTACGTACATTTAATTATAATGTAAAATAAACATACCTCATAATGCTGTGCTAGCATTACTGATGCACCATCCATTTCAAACCCCACAATCACCTGTACTGGATCATTATTTTGTTCATTTTCCAAACAACTGAATATGGCTGCACTCAGATTTTCTGCGTTACAGTGTTCAGATATTTTAGGTTAAAAACTCAGAGCGAACAAATATCACTTTGGTCAGTGCTTTCATCACACATTCTGTGCACAAACGGCAGATATACCACTGATTTCAGGGTTTGGCAATAAAACTATGGTGCAGTCTTTGGATGGCAGTGGAATTGGGGTCAATTTTTTGTGGCAATTTCTTTAAAGACGCTACCTGTTGTAAATTGTAACGGCTTTTGTTTAGAGGGCAAGACATAGATCATTCTCTGCGTCTTTTTGGTCCAAGTTTACAAACTATTATTATTATTATTTGTTTATTTAGCAGACACCTTTATCCAAGGCGACTTACAGAGACTAGGGTGTGTGAACTATGCATCAGCTGCACAGTCACTTACAATTACGTCTCACCCGAAAGACGGAGCACAAGGAGGTTAAGTGACTTGCTCAGGCTCACACAATGAGTCAGTGGCTGAGGTGGGATTTGAACCGGGGACCTCCTGGTTACAAGCCCTTTTGTTTAACCACTGGACCACACAGCCTCCTCCATTAGTTTTACATACATTATTTTTTTACATATATTACATTATTTTTACACATTATTTTTACATACAATTACCCATTTGTACAGTTGGGATTTTACTGGAGCAATCTAGGTAAAGTACCTTGCTCAAGGGTACAGCAGCAGTGTCCCCCACCGGGGATTGAACCCACAACCCCTCCAGGCCCTAATGTCCCACTATGAACCTTCTCGCCAGTCCATATATATATATGTGTGTGTGTGTGTGTGTGTGTGTAGTTTGTTTCATTTTGCTGTATGACTTTAGTTTTTAGTAGCGACATGCTGTCTTAAAGTATTATTACAAAATACTATGACATGCCTTACTATTATTAGCTTTTATATAGTACTACTATGATGTCCTATAGTATTACTATAAAATACTGTGAATTACTACAGTATTACTATAAAGTAATATAGTACTACTAGTATCTAACACTGGACTGCTTTCCCTTATGAAAAAAAATTAATAGTATTCTTATAGGATACTATAGAATTCCTATAGTATTTGTTTGGTATTGTACTATTACTATTCAAGTCTGTAGTATTATATGGGCGTACTATAGGTTTCTACAGTCATTTTTAATAATATTATAAAATCTATAGTATAGTACTTTTAGAGTCGTCTATAATACTACTATAAGAACCAATAGGACTGTATAATACTTATAGTACTGTATAATTATACTAGTGTATAATATTATAGTATTGTATAATAATGCTTATAGAGTAGCCTGTAATAGTACTACAGATATCAATAATACAAATTACTGCAGTGCAAGTTGGTCTGTAGTAATTTTATAGTAACATAGACTACTTCTGTAGAAACCTTTATGTAAATTGAATTAAAATATGATTAACAAATCGGTAGTCTTGATGGAGAATTTGATCCAGGAGCTCAAGTTACTGTAAGTTGGAAAAAAGTTTGTTATATTTTTAATACATATACAGTACATAAGAACATAAGAAAGTTTACAAACGAAAGGAGGCCATTCAACCCATCTTGCTTGTTTGGTTGTTAGTAGCTTATTGATCCCAGAATCTCATCAAGCAGCTTCTTGAAGGATCCCAGGGTGTCAGCTTCAACAACATTACTGGGGAGTTGGTTCCATACCCTCACAATTCTTTGTGTAAAAAAGTCCCTCATATTTTCTGTTCTGAATGCCCCTTTATCTAATCTCCATTTTTGACCCCTGGTCCTTGTTTCTTTTTTCAGGTCAAAAAAGTCCCCTGGGTCGACATTGTCTATACCTTTTAGCATTTTGAATGCTTGAATCAGATCACCGCGTAGTCTTCTTTGTTGCAAACATCACTCTGAAGGAAAGATTCTGGGAATTATTTTACTATTAAGAATGATTTTGGGGAAGACAGGAATGAAATCTAACCACCATCTAGTTAGGTAAAATATAGTAAATAAGAATGTCTTCCTCAGCTAAAATTTAAAACAGTTGTTCTTATAGTCCTGTGCATAGCTGTTGGCATAAGGAGCCCGGGGGGTGAACAATCTGATACCCCTTTCACACAGACTAGTTATGACAGCTGAGAACTGGCACTGATGTGGCATTTTGGTCTGTGTGAATTACCTATACCATCACAGAACCATCATATTTCTTCTAGTTTGCTTTAAAAAAAAACTTTTACTCATGACAGATTGAACTAGAAGAAGATCTGGAGTCATTCTCAGCCACTCTGTAATAATTAAACTGTCAAATGGCACAAGGAAGATGATGCAAGATTTAATGACTGCATTGTTCTCAAGGTAAACAATGGCAAAATCTTCTTTAACCGGAAAACAAGCAAATGCCTTCAAGACACTAGACCCAAAACCACAACTCAATCCAACAACAGTGTCAGCAATTTGTTGTGAGCTGAAAGCTTGACATTATTAAACTGTTTTAATAATAAGAAAAGCTGCTGCACTAATAGTGAAATGCAGTCATTTTCTCAGCAGAAATAATATTATTTGTAACAGCTATAAAATCTACCCTAGATTGTCATTTTTCTCTAGATTTATCTCATGCTGCATTTATGTGGGGCTCATTTTGTCTCCCTCAGTAGTGAACATAAAATATTATCTATCAAAATCATCTGCTCAGTAATACCATTAACAACATCTTTCTTTTGACAGATTTTGTCATGAACAGATTCCGGAACATTATGAGGAAAGATGTTTTCCTTATTATGCTCTCCAAACTCAGCAATGAAGCAAAAATGTTTAAAAGTGGCCAATGTTTAGTGTGCCCTTGAATATATACTATTCATGTAACAACCTTCTTATAATCAGGTTTGATTTAATTGGTTTCATTTTTAGGACATGAAACTATCATAAATGTTTATTTTTTTATGATATAATTTACTTTCTTTAAAAGTGTTTTAATGTTTTATGAGATGGTCATTTTTTAAAGTTAATTAGTTTTTAAGATAAATATATTTTTTAAAAAGCCAATGTTAAGTGTTTAAGTATGTTTAAGTGCTGTTCTATAATTGGTTTATTCCTTTAAAAAAAGAAAACTTTTATGCATCCCAGTGTTTTTTGTTTGTTTGATTGTTTTAAGTCAAATTGACTAGCTTCTTTATATAGGATTACTATCCTGTAGGTAGCTATTCATAGGAGCTCCCCAGTTCTCTTGTTTAGAAAGATACAGTGTATTAATGCTTGTGACAGGGTAGCCATCTGCCATGTGGGTGTGTGCGTGCATTCGCTGCTCAGTGACAGGCAGGAGATCGAGACGGAGGTTGAAGTTGATACACCCCGCAGGCAGAAAGGATTTATTTACAAGTCAGCACACTGAACAGCTCACGTGACACTACCAGCAATGGATGCGCACAGAGCACATACAACACAGTGTACGAAAACTCTGGTAAGATCTACAATCTCTGAACTAATCTTCTCTGTTCAATAATAAGCTAACATTGCTGAAGATATTGATCATGGCGGATAAACGGTTAGGGTGGATACGTGACGGGCAGATATGCGACGGATTACTGTACAACTTAATTTTAACAGACATTTACTTACAGTCTAATTCATTATAATCTGAGCCTCGATTTCACACAAACTGACTAAACTGCAATGCAGACCTATAGCCTACAGATAACCAAGTCCACATAACCAAATAAGGGTTACAATTAAGCTGATCTAACAAATAATTATATTCTTAGCACTTTAACTAATGGCTAATTATACAAAAAAATCCCCCAAATTAGTGACAACAATGGGCCTTGCAATTAAAAGCTGTATAGTAGTGTAGGCCACAATTGAGGCGTGTAGCAAAAACCCAGTCTGTAATTACACTGATGGCAGTAAAATAATTTGCATAATCTACAGTTTATATTTAGATGACTCCAGAAATCACTTCAATACAGGCAGACTTTTATTAACAGTTGACAAAAATAATAATAATAATAATAATAATAATAATAATAATAATAATAATAATAATAATAATAATAAAGAAATAAAACTGGCAAGCTAATACAGTAGGTTTTTGTTTCTTTCCCACTAGGTTTTTTTTTTATCCCACTGAGTCTGTTCCTTTTTGTTTCTTTGCAATACCTACTAAGGGAGAGTGTTTGGCTTAGCTAGACAGTGGCTCCTGAAAATAAAGCCAGTATTGCTTTTATGATGATCTGGAGTAAGGAGCTGTGAGAATGAATCTTTCCTCACACAAACTTAACACAAACTAAACTCATTTTATAAAGATAGACCCTTGTTCAGTGTCCAACTGGGACTTGGGTCCTCTGATCCCATTTCATTTCCCACAATACTTACAGGCATGCTGCTCCACAGCGTTTGAAAGCTTAGGACCAATACTCCCGGGCAAAACGTGTGTGTTCAGCCTCCTCTTTATTTTAAGAGACTGTTTGTTTGTTATCAGCAAGACTTCCAGACTTTTCAGTTACATAATCACATTTGGAGTGACAGATGAAAACCCTTGAGACAAGACTTGTCCCTGAAAAACCTAGCGAAAGGAACTATCTTCATGTGATAAATAAAACTGTGAACACCTCATACACATGCGTCACAAACAAAGTTTGATGCAGTGTGAAGTGATTAAGTTGCAATTTTGTCCCTAAAGGTTTTGAACTTTTGCTAAAAAAAAACATCCCATTTGCAACACTCTCCTAATTAGAAACAGCATTGTTTGTACTTATCTGAATTACCTGTAGATTTTCAAGCAAAATGACACAATGTTCTGAGCTGAAGTTAATGCCAGCACCTCTACTAACTCACTTACATTCAAGAAACGACACACAAAGGTGGGCGGGAAAGACTGAGGACTAAAGTACATTTAAAACAGTCTGACTGATAGAGGGTTCTAATACTAGGCAAATGTCATTACCTTATTAAAAGGGGATCCCATACAATTTCAGTATTGAGGGAGAAATCAGTGTCATCTTGTCGCGGAGAAATGCATCACAGCTCTGGGAGCTGTTCGGGAAGAAACCTTCATTTCTGAAGTTGTATTCTTCAGATAACAGTACAAATATAAGCTGCAGCAAAAGATACATGGAGGTTCACTAGAGAAGTAGTGGACATGAATGCAAAAAATGCTATATCACCAGCAAAAGCTACACTTAAGTCTTAAAAAAAATGATATACAGTATATATTGTGATAGAACGAGGGGATTGGTGCGAAATGGGAGATACATTAGGGCAGTCTTGATGGCAAATTCTTGCTTCAGTCATACCGGAAGCAAGATGGCTGCCAAACAGGAAGTGACGATTGGCTTCGGTCATACCGGAAACAAGATGGCCGCCGAACCGGAAGTGACCGGTTTTAATGCCACATCATCAAAAACGGCGTTCCCAGGGGGATAAAAGGGCAGGTCCAGGCAAGTACCAGTGAGAAGAGTGGGGAAAGCGGTATGCTACAGGAAGTGAGTACTGGGATTGTTGGATTACTTGTTATTGACCTTGGATTGTTTGACTGCCTTCTTTGTGCTTTATACCTGGACTGTTTTGAAAACCCTGGATTGTGTATGAACCTTTGCCTGTTTCACCGACTATTCTATGCTGGATGGACATGTAAATAAAGCACTAACAGGTACCGCCCTGTTTGGAATTAACTTCACAGTATTTTGTCTCTGTTTACATACTGTCCTGCTACAAAGTACTGTATGCATATTCTACACAGCCTATGAAGTTGTTACAATATATATATATATATAAATGTAGAGAATACAGCAAACTCATGGGGCCAACACCACACAGTAAAAAACAATTAAAAAAAAACATAGATATTTATTATATGGGGAAGAAAACATGTTGTTGTATAGAATTTAATGCAATAGATTGATCTTCTGTATAAAGCAGTAACAAAGAATTTACAATGTGCAGTCCTAACTGAAAATAAACTTAGATACACTCGATATCGCAGACCATATAATGCACTATATTATTTTAAATGCAATCCTAATTAAATTCTATCCTAATACAGCTATGGTTTCCAAATGCATTATTGTATTATTTTATTATAATGGTAAGTTTAGCAGACTATTTATCTTATGGGGGAGAAAGCCTTTAATGCCATTTGTAATCAATTACATCTAATACACTGGTTCAGCCTCACACAATTAAACTGCAGTCTTTAGTTAACTACAGAGGCCATTACCCAGACCCTTGCATATTGGTTCCACAGTCCTCGTTTTTTATCAGTAGGTAAGAATGGGATGTGCAGTCCCAGACTGATATACATTTAAGAAGAAGCATATTTGTCTGTCTTAACTTAGGTAAAATAAAAAGAAAAACAATGGCTGTGACTGAATATCATATTTTCAAGAAGAGAAAGCTGATTTTTAATTTCAAGGTGGGATTCATAATAGTAACAGTTTTATTTGGTGTATTTTGGTATACAGGGGTTCTAAACAATTAATTAACTTTGTTTTTTTGTGGCATTAAATCCCACATGTCCATATATTTCCAGCACTGGTGTGCAAAATGTGATTTTAACACTTAGGACCCATTCACATTTTCTCTCAAGCTATTTAAATTCCTTTGTAGCGTTATTGTTGTCTGCAATTTCCAAAAGAAAGACAAGCTTTCTCACACGTTGCTTCTATTCAACATCAACACATACACAATTTAAATTACAAGGTTCAATTTTGAACATTATTTGTAGAAACAAGGTATTTCTACAGATTACAAGACCACTTGCATTGTGACTTTCCCCCTACCTTGTAATGCATCTTTTTTTCAGTTTGCCTAACTACTGTACCTGAGCTTTGAATTGTTAAACCAGACAATCGAAAGAATGTAAGCCCATGGCTCTTTGTATTTTATTCATTAATATTTAAATTGAAATCAATAAAGAAAAAAGATTCTATTCAGTTCCCATTTCTGGATATGGATTTGCAGCCTGTGCCAGCGCAGCTGTAGTGAATGGCCATAGTTTAGATTTAATTGAAAGCCACTGAAGGGAAGGTTACGTACTGAATAACAGTGAGTATTCCATATCAAATCTGAATTTTAATAATAACGTTCAATATTTAAGGTCGCTTACAAATGTAAGGTCATAGAAAGCAAAATATAATCAGTGTTGTCTAAACTGCTATAAATACTACGGAAATTAAACATGAAGTAGCCCGTATTCATTTCCTTTTTAATTAAGGTGATTTACAGTGAGAAGGTGTTAGATCACTGAAGTAATATCTATATAGTAAATTGAAAAGAAATGTCAATGGTAGTCTCCAATTCATGCTGGAAATTGCCACTACAAAAAAGTGTTTGTCGAGTGTCTTCCTCAGAGTCATCTCAATGAATCTATTAGTCAATCAGACATTGCTTTTACTTTGATAGTGACTTGGAAACAAAAGCTATTCAAGTGTCAAGTAAATATGGGTCACTATTTAGAATATGGGGCATACATACAGGTAGTGGACAAGAAAATGGAAACACCAATGTAAAGTCACTTAACGTTGGGCCACAATGGTATCCCGCTCTGTGGAGTTCTTGGCGGACCGTTTTTGATGAAACTGGCTGCTCGCGCCCCAAGTTGAAATTTGCAGTCAATTGATCTGCAGTTGCTTGCCTGTTTTGCCTTGCACTTCGAATTAATGCACGCATATCACGATCCTGGAGTATGCGCTTCCGCTGTCGCAAGTGACGCTGAATCAGCTAGGGTGGTCAGTAAGACATTGACTCATTTTGCATGGAGGATCTTAGTAGCTAAGGCTCATGGTTCATCAATTGATTCAGATTCAGTTGTATTGTGTCTGCCAACTGATGATGTAAGGCAGAACAATAATTGGATACCAGAAAATATGAATAACAGTGAGTTTTGGCCTCCCTCTGTATTCTGGATGGATGGCTTACCTTGCAAAGTGACTTTGTGCGAACAGAAGGAAATGTATAGCCATAATGTGTACAGATCCAGAACTATTGTACAGGGTGCAGAATTAACCCTGACACATAAATTAAAACATAATCCTCTCGTTAGGTGTGCATGTAATATGTGCCAAAGCAAGTCATCAGTGACCGGACCTGAACTTTGTCCGGCCTGCAGTCATTTGGCTAAACACTGTAGAATTTTGTTTGAATGCAATGATTCTACAGGGATTTCTTTCTCTCATTTAAATGTAGACCCAAAAGATATTAAGAGGATTGAATGCATGAATTGTGAAGGAGGTCACCTAGTGAAATGGGCACATCTAGGTAAATTAGAATGTGCAGAAGGTGTCCCAGCTAAACGTGTCCAAGTATCTTGTAGGTGCAAGTGAGGAAGATGGCGTCTCACACCTGTGATGCTAAACTCTGGACAAAGAGGCCTGTGATCGTCTTGCGGAGCCGACCAGAGCTGAACCCGGCACAGAAGTTGAATCCTGCTGGGAACGTGTGGATATGCTGGACATGTACTAGGCAATTTCAAATATGGAATGTACTTTGATATAAAAATAAAGTGTTAGAGGTTTTTGAAGGAAGGATAAAGAGAGTATCCTTGTATTGTCAGTAGATGGATCTCTTGCTCCATGAAATAGGTCAGTCTACATATGTTTCTAATCAAACACTTAGCAATTGGAGAAATTCTAAAATATATAAATATTGCACGATTTACCGCCTTGTATATCTTATCTTGACAAAGCATGACGCTTGATAAAAGCACCATTCCGGCTAAAAAGTGAACTTAATCACACCTACAAATTTATGTTTCTAAAGACAAGATAAGAAAGAGATTCTTTACAACCTATGAATTAATCTAACAGCCAAGGTCGTAGGGTAAAAACCTGTTTTTGGTTAATGGATTTTTGTATGAACCAAGGACAGGGTCAAGCCTAGTTCAGTCATTATAAAATATATAAAAGTTGAATGCATTTATACTGGCCTGTATTTGGATTTAAATCTTAAGAGGGATTCACTAAAGAAATAACGTGATATTACAAATTCTAGGAGCAATTGTTAAACTGAAGTAAATTAATTAAAAGTGTATTTTGAAATGTCACATTTAGAGTTAAAAAGGTTTAGTGATAATTTACACTGTCTATAGTCCATATTAGTAAAAAACTAGAAATTAGACACGAAGGTATTATAAATTAATAAAATAAATGATCAACCCCTTTTTTAGACAGTATGATATTTGAAACTAAAAATAATTATTTGATTTCATAAGATTAATAATATGTTTTAAGTATTTGCTATAATAAGAAAACATATTATTTAAAACTGACGAGTATTATTGCTTGTTCATAACTTTATTGTATTGATAAGAAGATTAAAACCTGGAGCAGCATTCGATTTAATCAAATAGGAAAGTAGTACAGTTTCTTTCTTCTTCTATTGAACAATAAGACTTCTAGACATTATGATATCCACTGAATTATAGGATATAAAAGGTGTTGTGTTATGTTTTTGTGTTAAGTTTGTAATAATATACTATAATGTACCTTGTTATTAATCTACTATACTGTTGTCTAATGATGGTAGATGAAGTCATTATAATGGGGTTCTGTGAAACTGCTGCATTACAAGGGGAGCCTCTCTCCTTATCAGATGGCGTGTAAAAGGAGGAGAGGGTCTTCTCGCATTCCACGCCAGTAAAAGTTGCAAATCTTACAGATTTGGAATTTAAGGTTTATGGAGTTAGTGGCCTAGCACAGCCAAGAATATATCTTGAAATAATATGCAAAAATTATGGCTCAACAGACATTGATGGGTCATATATCTAAAAAGTGTTTGCACAGACTCTGGCTTTGGAGAAAGCAAGAGACTGTGGAAATTATTGACAATAGCATATACTCAAGAGTCAATTACAGATCAGAGCCTGGTTAGTGTATCTTTTAAGTGATAAAAGAAAAGTTGTAATGAAAACTATTATCACTCAAACTTAGTGAAACTAATTGACTTGAATGTGGTATGAGACAATCTTTTGTCAAAAACTCTGTTAGACAATGGTATATGGAATTAAAACTGACTCATTAACAAAATGATGAAACAACATGAGGTTAAAAGAAACACATACCTTTAATTTAGCAAAATATAATCAATTAGAAGATGATGTCACATATTAAGAACATCTCTTATATTTACCACATATAAAAATAGTGTTTTGTAATCACATATAAACAGTAGTGTTCTTATATAATATAGTAAACCAAGATCCTGGGAACCTTGGTTCACTTAACTTTTTAGATAAAGGAGGGGCTCGGAGGGAAGCAAGGAGTGAGATCATAAAGTTTGGAGTTAGACAAATATGAAGTCTTGAATTTATTGAGTTCATGACACTTATTAATTCTGAAAAGTTAGTCTGGATCTTTTGAAAACTATTATTTGTAAAAGGGATAGGAGCTGTCTCAACAGATTAATGACTGGATTTAATTGAGGCGTCCCATGTATTCCAATGAGACGAAAAACCTATATAACTCCTAAGTAATTACAATGGAGTACCACACTCATCCGAGACAGGGTAAGGTGGTCCATCTTCTGCAAACCAAAATACAGTAGAGCTGATTGAACTCAGTCTGATTTGCCTGGTGGAGACAGTCATATCCTTTTAGGGTAAGCATTTATCAATTATTATTTTACCTCACATGTATTGCATGTATTGCTATAAGGGACTTATGCTATGTTTTAGAGTTAAGGGAGTATTTTGTTGAATGTGCTGAAATAGACCATTGGGTACTTTAGGTGACATGTTCTTGGCCAGCTTGTCGGCCTTGATTAACATGTATATACATGTATTAAAGTGTTAACGGTGATATCTGTTAAGACGCTGGATTGCCCAGTGTGTCTGTCAGCTGGGGATACGACGTAGCCTGTAGCTGCGCTATCTAATATTTAACCTTTAATAAACCGAAAGAGTACTGATCATACTCTGATTAGTAAAAACTTTAAATACATGAGTCTGTCAATTTCTTGAGTACTATATTAGTCATCTGAATATACTGCGGGTCCAGAGCACGAACTATATCCCACTAGGAGTAATAACATCTCTGTCCTCCTAACGTCTCCCCTGAGACAAGAGTGTGTGCTGAGCAATTCAAAAGAGTACGTAACGGAATCTGAACACGCGGAATTCGTGACACCGCCCACTGTTGCCCTTTGCTGACGATGTCTTTCCCTCGGAGTTCCAATGCCAACATCACTTTAGATACCGTTGCTCGTGAAACATCAGCAAGTTGAGCTGTCTTGGTCACTGAAGCTCCTCTTGTACTCTCTCACCCCTCTTTCAAAGTCACTGAGGTCTCCTCTTGTAGCCATGCTAGCCATAATTATAGGCAGCCAGGCCAGTCCAGCATTTTTATACATGACTCTAAGCATGCTGGGATGTTATTTGCTTAATTAACGCATGAGCCACACCTGTGTGGAAGCCCTTGCTTTCAATATACTTGGTGGCCCTCATTTACCCAGGTGTTTCCATTTTTTTGTCCACTACCTGTACCATGTAATTACATTGTAGTCTCTGGGTAACTACCAATGGTTTATGCTCTTACCTGGTAACTACTTGTGGAATAGGTGTGTAATTACATAGCAATGGCCTTCACCAAGGTGTTATCAACAAATTATACCTGGTAACATGTTGTTCACAATGCATTTCCATTTAATGGCACAGTAGATACCATGTTGGATTAATATAATTACAAGATAATGTAAATAATGATGAAGATCACAGCATGCCGGTGATTCAAAATAATGTGGTCCTGTGCATCTACACCAGTTAAAGAAAACATTGTAAGCAGATGGTGCCATATTATATAAAAATACCACTGCATCCCAACATTAAAAATAAAAATAGAGGGATGTTTATAAGACACCTTTCCACAAGCCGTTCAGAAGATTTTAAGTAAGCAGAGATGGTCAAATGAGATTGATGTCCCCCTTCTGTTATTTTCATTTAGACTTAAATGATCTTTCCAGAATATAGTCATTTCTGTATTACTGATGTTGCAATTTTGTGGTAATTGTGAAATGCATTTGTGAATTAAAATACCAAGATTGTCAAAACAAGATAATAAACTGATAATCAGATGCAGACCAAATAGTTCTGAAAAATATATGGTTATTTTGACAGTGTCTACCTATAGTGTTTCAGCTGACTGTAAACTGCTAAAATTTTATGAGGATTTCATTTTTTTTTTTTTTAACACAAATCAACACCCTCTGCAGTTCTCTTAAATTATGCTTTTGTTAGTTTTGTTCGTCTTTCACACTCAAAAAACGAGGTTGTGGAGGTCACACAGTAAAACTAAGTCACATACAAGGACTGTGTGGGAAACTTTTGGCCTCCAGTTCAAAGTCATTAAATATTATGACTGTTCACTGTTTTGACATTCAGTTGTTTTGGTAATTTGTTTAATTCCAAGTGCAAGACTCCTCTTTTTATAAATATGTTCAAGGGCTTTTGTATTTTGCTAGTTTAGCATTTACAACTCCTGCAGAAGAAATAAACCACTGGAAAGTTAGCATGACTGTATTAGCTGGAATTAGGCATTTTAAAGAAAATTCTGATCATTTAGAAACATCAGAAGCACTTGTCAACCCAGATATGATATCTTGCCTATCTTGACTGAAACTGACTTTCAAAAGGAATATGCAGTTTAACAGGGGAAAATTGAAGAATCAAATTATTACTTATTTCTTAGTAGACGCCCTTATCCAGGGCGACTTACAATTGTTACAAGATATCACATTATTTTTACATACAGTTACATTATTTTTTTTACACATTATTTTTACATACAATTACCCATTTATACAGTTGGGTTTTTACTGGAGCAATCTAGGTAAAGTACCTTGCTCAAGGGTACAGCAGCAGTGTCCCCCACCTGGAATTGAACCCACGACCCTCCAATCAAGAGTCTAGAGCCCAAACCACTACTCCACACCAATTGCTTAGCCAATTCACATTTTCTATTGAACCTTGATTATAAGTGCCTTTATGTGTTTAACAAGCGTATCAATACATTTGCACATACATCATCATAATAAACGCATATCCCTATGAACAAGATACAATTGTAGCAAAAGTATTGGCAACCTTATTATTCCATCATTCAAGGCAACAGATTAGGGACAAGACTTTAGTAAACTTGAACAACTTTTTAATAAAATGAATTTAAGAAATAATCTTTATCAAAAAGCAAACAAACTTATTTCATTTAAAGTATTTGTTCATGACAACAGTATTAGCACTCCTGCTTTTGTATTTTGTGTGTCCTGTTGCTTATATTATGGCTTTCAGATGTTTATGATAATTCTTAACCAGTATGTTACATCTTGCTGGTGAAATCTGGGCCCATTCTGTCTTGCATATTTCCTTCAGCTCAGACATTGGATACACAGCTTTTTTTCGACGAAGGCCATTCCTGAACTTTTATCTTCGTTTTCTTCAATAATTCCACTGTTCACTTAGCTGTATGCTTTGGGTCATTGTCTTGTTGGAAGACTGTCTGCCAATCAACCTAGAGTAGATGGTATCATTGTACTTTGTAGAGTGCTTTGATGCATGGCTGCATTCATTCAATCTTCAATCACATGAATGTCTCCAGTCCCTGAACTGTTAAAAGACCCCCATATCATGATTGAACCACCTCCATGTTTAACTGTAGGTACAAGGTTTTCTTCATTGAATGTTTTCCTCGGGGGAAAAGTTCTATTTTACTCATAGGGCCAGAGCATTTTTCTGAAGAATGCTTCAAACTCCTGTTGATATTTCTTGGTGTTCAGTTGCCTTTGTAGAGTTCTTCTGTACACTATTTGTCTGATGCCTAAATCTTTGATGCCTAAGTCCTTGGCTTGGACGATTCTCCTACCTGCTGTACCCCCCTAATTTTCTTTGGACATCCACTTCTTTCAAGCCTTTCAGTTTAATTTGTTCTGTGGTAATTCTTGATTTATGCTCTGATTGTGAATTTTGGTATTCCATATTTCTTTGATATTGTTCTGTAGCCATTTCCTTTGTTGTAGTTTACTTTTCTCAAACATGAATCCAACTCCTTTGTCTTGACCATCATCTGCTGTGTTGACAAAACGTTGCAGCTTAATTACCGTGCAATGTTTTTCAAATCAATTAATATATATATATATATATATATATATATATATATATATATATATATATATATATATATATATATATATATACATTTTGCAGACTTTTAATGTAATTACGTAAGTGCTTTTTTTAATATATATTTTTTGTTAAACTACCCGAAATTTGTATTTTGGTCTTTGTCATATTAATTAATGGCAAATGTTCACTAAATGCTTGGGATGGGACAGTTGGGCTCCAGGAAATATTCCATGAGAATTAAAGCCCTGGTTATATTGAAACTCTAGTACATTACAAGCTCAGAGGGAACGTGATACTGCACTTCATGTCCCGCTAGAAAATGAATCAGCTGCTGCTACTGGTAGATACACCAGGGAGGGTAGTAAGTATTTTGCACTTTACATGTAGTAATGTCAATGCCATGAAATAATGTACTTTGTATAATTATTATAAATAATAAATGATTGCCCTACGTGCCTCTACCTCTTCTATTAATACAGCAATCTGTGTCGTGAAACATGGTTTACGTATTCTCTTACTACTTGCTGTTCTGACTTGCGCTGTTTTTTCTTGCTCTGTGCTACTGCCGCTTGACATGATCGCCACCCCTATATATTTAAAATAGAGCCTTGCGGGAACGCAAGTGCACTCTGTCTCTTAAAGGGTTTGTTGCCTGGCCCTCATTGGAAAGCAGATTCCACAACCTACTCAGCATTGATTGGCTGGGCGCTGTCACTGCGCCACTAAACACGCTTGCACTTGCTTTTTATTTTGATCAGAATCGCACTTTTGGAGAAACCACTGTGATTACACTTGTTTAATCAGAATCGAGCCTGTAATCTCTTCAACACAGTTCTAATGCCACACAACAAACAGAACATTCTGTTCTATTCAGTTTCTATTACACAGTGACAAATTACTGCAAAGTACTTTTGAGAAAACACTAAACACTGTAGATAGTAACTATTATAGGTAAAGCTGCTTGCCAAAATATTAAAGTATTCCAATTTTATTTTTTTGAGCTTCCCCCATTTTTGTTTTTACATTATTTATTATGTATTACCAACTCTTAAGGACTAGCCCAGAAGCTAAGTCTCATCCAGTTTACTGAAGAATATACTTAGTCACAGGAATCTGAATGTATTTTCAACCTTTTTTTTTTACTTTGCATTTTACCTCAGCACTACTTTTCATTTTTATCTTAAGAATCCATTATTTTGCACAATCAGCAATTATCTAGCACACCGCTTATTAGACATGTGGAGAATACTGAGATTTAAGCTTTGCTTTAAGACAAACTCTGAAATGCTCTCTAATAGCAGCACTTAACACCCACATCATACTGACAATTTGAGTGTACTGCTATATTTACATACCATTAAAAAATCAGTATAAAATGCTGAAGATGAATGTTTACAATAAATTCCCAGAAAATACTGGTATAAAATCAAATAAAGGGACCAGCAAGATGTGGCCTTAAAGTTGAATAGGAGTGGCCCTAATGAAGTCACCCGGGTATGAGCATGAAATGTAGCCATCTAACATATTCTTATTGTTTCTTCTGTCATCACGACTGGACGACGTAAGAAATGTGTCAGTACAAAAAAAAGACATAGCGCAAAGGTGGCACTTCTTATATCAACTGGGAGCAATTATGCAAGGCCTCAGGGTGGTTTAAAACTTCCAAGTTGTAAAATGTCACAAGGATGTAATGACTGAAACAACAACAAGAAAACATCAGACCCACACCAAGTTGTTCTTTAAACTGCCATCAATAGGTGAAATCTAGACTGTAAAAATGGTGTCCTTTTCACTAACTTAATAACTCTGAGACAGGAACTAAATCATGATGTAAAACATGTTCCCATACAAATGCACAAGCATAGTTTATCCTTCAAAATACCGAAATACTTTTATGGGGACACAACTATTCTGTTAACCGTTTCCTGTATGCTACCCATGCTTGCTTTCACTATAAAGGATTCCTTAGATACTAACAGCCCCAGTTGATTTACTTTGTTTAATTTTACAAGATTACAAAAATAGAGTTCCACTCCAAGGCAGGACAAAATTTGTTGGTGATGCATCCAGTCCTATTTTTTCATAATTACCTTAGTTGAGATGTGTTACTAAAATGATCAGGTGCCAGAAATCTTAAGTCACTGCTCTGAAGGAAATGGAGTTATCCAACCTGAAGTAAATCTCACCTGAGTCATGAGGTCTATAACCGATTACCTGCAGGGTGAGGCACCAATGAAGGGAAATCAGTCAACACTAACTAGAGGGATACATGCAAAATAATTATTTCTAACCTAGTCTGCAATCTACTGTAGGTGTTTCCGTCTGACTTTTTAAATAGAAGCCTCTTGCTTAAAAGACATCAGAAAGTATCAGATTCAGACTAATCTTCTTGCTTGAAATGCACATTACAGATACGCCTACACAAAATTGAAAAAGGAAGAAAGAAAATCCTCAGGTGAGCCGCCAGATGAAGGACTCCACTCCAAGGCAGGACAAAACCGCAGCCGTTATTAGATCTGGGTCTGATGTCTTAGATACAATATTTGTAGGTGCCATAGTCAATCAAGATTTCATTGGGAATGGAAGATGAAAGCAGTGAAGCATAAAAAGCAAGTGTGATAATTATAATGTGGAGACAAGATAATGGAAAATAGCCTGGCTTTTTGTATAATTATGTATCCACTCCTGACTAACCTGGACAACCTACAATCTCTGGTCAAATTTATGGAACCCAACTCAACTTGTTTGAAGGAGACAATTTAATTATTGTAAAACCTTTGCAGAAAAAAATACATTTTTATTTTACTTTCTGTCTTTGGAACAAACAATGTTTTGCAAACTTCAAATGATCAAACAAGTATAATATATATATATATATATTTTTAATTTTGCAATTCAATAATGTGCTCTAGACTGAATTGTATTGCAAGTTTGTTAAAACAAAAAAAAACACATGGCACTAGTAAGCAATGACTTACTGGATATTCTATTGATCAGGTGGCAATTAAAACATCTTAGAATATACGGGATAATGGTAAGAGGTACAATTGTTACAACTCCTGTTTCCATGATTAATTGCATTAGAGACTTTAGTTTTATTATTACCAGCAGTGCCTTATTCTAATGGACAGAAAATGTGATTAAACCCTCTCACTAGAGTAGAGTGAGTACTACATCCTTCGTTACAACCCGCGCCTCTTTTCTTTCAGTCTCGTCAGTGTTAGCATTTGAGGTCATCAATGTGGAATGGCACACGTCCGGTGATTGGCTAAAACAGGCAATAGGGGATGGGAAGCATGCAGCCTTTTGCTATTATTTTGGACAGCTAATCACGTATTCCATGCTGGCCAGCTGAAGAAATGGAAGAATATGATTGGCTAATAGACGTGCTAACATAACTACAGAGGAGGCAAGCGTGCGTCTGTCTGTGTCTGCCTCCACCGAACGTACAGTGGAGAATTTGGATCAGACGGCTGCCTCCACGTAACATTAAATATGTTGCATATTACATATAAATAAATAAATAAATGACTAAATAAATATACATACATAAATAAGAACTTAGTTTTTTTTAAAATTATCAAGTAGGCAGTGCTTCCTCTGCCACTGATGGTGTGAACAATTGGAGTTGAACAATTTGAATCAGGATATAAATCATTTTTTTAACAGAGTTGTATTTGCCATGGTAGTCAAGGTAATAGTGATAACAGGTTTGAAGACTGTATTTTGTCTGTTAGATTAGCAAATAATCAAACTATGATCAAATCGAAACAACAAAAAAAGTTACAAATCATACATTTTAAAATGCATCGTAGAGTTGTTCACTATGTTTTGCAAGATATGGCCATTTGTTTAAAAAAGGTTTAGTAAACAAATGCTTTGGCTCATGTCTCGATCACAATTGTATGACGGGTTCTCTTGAGCGCTTTCTCAACATCTCCATCTACCAGTAGTGCCCCGAATCTATTCTGTTTTTGCATAATCTGCAACTTCATATCACTTTTCCTTTGCCACTTCATATTACCCCAAGCCAACGCTTGAGTAATCAAAAGATTTTCTGGCTGTGTTTTTAGGCCAATTTAATTCAGGTGGATATCAACATCTATTTTTCTTGAGGTCAAAGATGAAAGGTTTTCCACAATCCTTGTATGTCACTTATTTGATCTGTGTGACAGTGATTTCCTTTACTTACTTAGTTTGTGTGATTTGTAGTGTGAAGGGCAGACAGTCAGACAGCTAGTATGTTTCAGTACACTGCACCTCACTTTGCCTTGCTGTGGATAATTATTAGAATATACAACCCCACTACCAGGTGGACTTTAAATATATGGATCAAAATTACTGCAAATAAACAGCAGATAGTAAGCAGATTATTTATTCTAATTTTCAATCAGCTTTAACCACAATTAAAATAAAAGCGTACTAAATCTCCAAGCCAAGGTTCCCCTATCAGTACACACGTCCCCTCGGGTACGAAACCAGATATTTTAATAAATAGTTTATTTAAGGCTGGCTGTCTTCCTCAGCCGTGCTTGCCTGATTTTATTCTCTCGCTCTTGGTGTTTGATTACGCTTGCCTCCTCAGCTAGTCTCACTGGGTTTCCCTGGTCATGGCCACCCAAATGCACAACCAAGCACAGTTCTTATGGGCCGAGCAACCCCCCCCAAGGCCCGCCTCTCAACCACTCAGAGAGAGGGAAAGCCAACACACCTTCCTCCCAACCTCTCCATGCCATGATTGACAGGCAGATCTTAAGAGGCTGCTGCCCTCTTCCTGCAGAACCACACATGCACCAGATAGTCAGCACAGATCCCCCCTTACAGTGCTGTTTTGTTTAAATGTTTGTTTTGGCCACAATGTCTGTTTATTTGTTTGTTGTTTTATTTATTATTAAAAGTTTACATTATTATTATTTGTTTATTTAGCAGATGCCTTTATCCAAGGCGACTTACAGAGACTGGGGTGTGTGAACTATGCATCAGCTGCAGAGTCACTTACAACTACGTCTCACCCAAAAGACGGAGCACAAGGAGGTTACGTGACTTGCTCAGGGTCACACAATGAGTCAGTGGCTGAGGTGAGATTTGAACCGGGGAACCTCCTGGTTACAAGCCCTTTTCTTTAACCACTGGACCACACAGACTCTGTTGAATTAGCGTTGAAACTTCCAGCTTCTGTGTCTGAGTCTCACTTCCTGGTAGTAAAAGCCTTGCCAGTGACACTGTCTTCGCCACACCCCATTAAACGATTTAAACACAAAGGCAGATCCGAAGCCAGTGTCCACTGTTTAATAGGATGCTGTGACAGAGAGCGAATGAATCCTAATCAACAATCTCCCTCACGATCTGTGAGGACACTGTTTAGCCAGAGCAGAACGCCCCGGAATGGATGGTTGGGCAGTTCATTCCAGGGTCAGTCGGAAGCGGGCCATCCAGGAAGGGGACGGGGCCATGATACCAAAAGTCAGCGCCTGAATGTGGTAGGCGAGGTCTCAGTCACGGATTGGAGGAGACGTGATTGGCCGCGCCACCGAAAGAGGGCATGACGGAGGGTATTTAAGGGAAGTGGCCCCAATGATCTGTTCCTTCGCTATGGTTATGGAAAGGACCCATAGAGAGAATGGAAATAATTAATAAGGAGAGTGAGTGTTAAGTGTTTTGTTTGTTTTGTTAACTGTCTGTGTTTGTCTTTGTAGACGGCTAAATATCCGGGAGCTGTTGCTTTTCAGCCAGTATCAAACCCGGACTGCACTGCACTGTTACTCACTGTTCACTGTTCAAAACACTACTTGCACCCGGAGCACTATTGGACTGGTGATCATGTAAGTGTTTTAAAGTGTGTGTTATTGTATTATTATTTTGGGACTGAACCCCGTGGTTTTGACTGGCTGTACACATAGTTGTGTATAGTCAGTCGTATTATTTAAAAGCAATAATAAAGCTTCGTTTTGACCACTGAACTGTTGTTGGACTGTTGTTTAGAATCACTGCCTCACCTCTACACCTGTGCTGTAACAACCACACCTTCATAGATGTTTAAAGTGATTTATTCCCCTCATAAAACATTGAACCAAGGGATGTACCTGAACCAGGTAAAATGTTAGTTACTCATTGTTGAAGCATCCATTCCAAAGTCCAAGAGATCCTTTAGATAATCCAAAAACTGAAGGTCTTTCTCAAACACAATTGTTGTGAAATTCTTCCACCTTTTGTTGTAGGATAAAATAGTGGAGTCCTTTCTGTCTGATAAAAAGACACTAATTACTCCCTCAACAATACCGTTGTTCTTTAGCCTGTGCCTTTCAAAGTCAGGCAGTTATATGGCAAGCCAAATTATCATTTAGAGATATCTCAAATTGGACTTTAGGATATCTTTAAATATTCAGCTCCACTGCAGCAAGTACGTCTCTCTCCACTGGGGGCTCCGTCACAGTAGGTACATCGGTCTAACAGCAATTGGTCCCATGTTGTTCTGTACCTTGTTGCTTTCCTCTCTTCTTCATTTCTTTTGCTTTCTGTTCTTTTGCAGGTTGTTTTAAAACTGGCAGTCTGGATCCTTTAGCTCGGTATCTAGCTTTGAGCGTTTTCATTGTTTGGTGCTCATTGATTATTTGCGCTCCACTTAGTGCTTCTTCACAATCATCGAAAACTGACTGTTTTTGCAGCAATGGAGCACTCTGAGAAAACATGCTCAGTTTCATCACACACATACATGTTACCCCGTGTTTATAGTCTCTTGACAAGTGATCAGTTTCCCTGCATTTTCCACGCTTCGGTATCTCAGTTACTGGATAAGTGTTTGTGAGAGCCGTACTGTTTAGGCTGACCAGGTCCAATTATGAAGGTGTTTGGAATGTGATGGAACCCATGTTCTTCATCATCTTAATCAACTTCCAGCCTGCCATCCAGAATCTCTCTGCGTTAATTACTGGGGGTGGTTGATTTGAAACCAGAAAACCAGAAAACAATGTTCAACCAGAAAACAATGTCATTGCAACAACACTTTCATTCCTGAAAAAAAATTAATTCTGATATCAGACTGGGAAACTGGGGTGACTCGGAAGGTCACCCAAGGTTGAGTTTTCTTCATCTCCTGTTACTTTATCCAGAATTGGTCCAGCATTAACCCATTCAACGCCAGATACTTTTGAAATAATCTGAATTGCTATTTTTACCCCTGAAACTGCTATTAGATAGAAAATAAAACATAAATAAATTATATATATATATATATATATATATATATATATATATATATATATATATATATATATATATATATATATATATGCCAGGTAATACATAAATCACAAAGAGAGAAGTCAAAGTGTGTCCTGTTGAGAATGAATGGCTGGACAGTATTTGACATTAGTTGACCCTTATCTGCACAAAATTACGATTTCAATTTCCGTAATACAAAAGTTAATCATTTTTATTTCCTAAAATATGCATGAATCAGCTTTATATTGATTTACATCCCTGTAATGTTTGAAATGAAATCTAGCCAAACAATGCATTACGTTTATTATCTTGAAACACTAGCATTACTATAAATTACAAACCATAAAGCTTTTACTACAAGGCATTTCACATGTTTTTTCTTTCAAAACGTAGCATATGTTCTCTGTTCTCTCATCTAATAAGACTAAAATTGTGTGCTCACTGTCCATCCTAAAAAAACCACACTGCCTGGACATGGCATTACAGGGATCAGCAAGCAGGCACATCCAATACAGGTCTTGTCTTGGGTCAGTGAAGTTATGACTACACATTTCCATCACTTAAAGGACATGATAAACGGGTTACAACAGATTTTCTGTTGGACACCTCTGAGTCGTCCCCATTTCTAAACTGAATCAGACTTGTCATTAATATGAACTGGTTTCTTTATGTCTGACAGACTGGAGATTATATACAGTAATAGAGAAGACTCAGCCTTTCATATCTTTGGAAGGACCTCATCAGTTAGACAGCACTTATAGCAATTCACTGTGAACACATTTAAAACTGTTCCAATATAAATTTAAATCAGCAAATGACAGGTATTGATTTAATTTGGTTACACAAGAAACTACTTTGAAATGCTTTCAATCCTTATTTATCTTTTACAGACTTTAAACCGTTACATGAATGTATTTAAGATCCAGATATTGAAGATTCAGTTTAAATCAAGTTGCAATTCATAGCAATTCATTTCTCTCATTGGCATTCATTAACTTTGTAGATGTTAGTCACTTGTGAGGTTAATTACTTCTTCTATATCACTCATTCCCTACTGAAAAAAAACATACAATTTGCCTTTCTTTTGATGTTTAGTGTTAAAAAGCTCACCATATAGGTAGATGGGCTTAAGCTTAAACTCTCAGAAATTCTAATTATATGAACATCAACTGGGTAAAATGTCAGCTGGTAAGGTGATATTCGGGTCCTCAAAGAGATCAGTTTAGAAGAACATGCTTTCTGGTAAACTGAAAGAAACTGGTCTCATGAAAGACCACAAATCAGGTGAGGACCATATGCATTGCAGCAAAACTATATAATAAGCCAAGAATAATACATTTAGTTACAGCATGTATGACAACCACATCTGAATTAGTTTTATATTAATAAACAGATTTAAAAAACTGGGATATTAGGGCAAATAAGTGACTACACAAAACACAAAAATGTAGCCACATTCTAATTAAATACAAAGTAAAAAAAAAAAATTAAATATAATTAAATGGCTGACTCAATTCGCTAAAGGCGAGTCCATGCAAGCTTGCTTTGAGCTTTACTGGGGGACCACTGTACTGGCCTTTGTGCTGTGAGCAGAGTGTGAGCTGAGCGCGCCAATTGTATATTGCTATAGCGGAACGGACATTTCGATATACTGTATATATATATATATATATATATATATATATATATATATATATATATATATATATATATATTATACACACACACAGCATATGGACTAAAGTAGCATATACCAAGCGAAAATTATAGCAGATCGGCATACAATGTAATTTTTTTTAAAGTGTGTGCCGTATATGTAAGGTACTGTATAGTATTGTAACGGCAAGCTGGTAAGAGGATTGTATATGAGAAGTGTAGTGGAACGACTGAGACAGAGAATATCCAAAACAAATTAAGAGAAATACTAATTAAAGGGAAAACGAAGACCCTGCTTGTGTGAATCTGCTTTATTTTCACACAACGCTACAGTATCATAGCATGTCAATGCACCATTATCTGTTATATTAATTGTGTACGAAGTAGGACTATGGTAAAAAAAAAGAAAAAGAAAAAAAAAGTGTGTGCTAAAACCATTTAGTTTCAATTTTAAATCATATTTTTTTCGCAGTGTACAGTGATGTGAACAAAGCATAACAATTTATTTTTTGTTACCGGTAGCCTACATGCTAATATATAAGGAAAGTGCGTTATAACTGTAGATATTTATTTGAGTTTATGTACTGTGAGAAAACGCAATGTTATTTTTGGGCAACGATCTATTTATTTCAAATAAATGTATCACTTATGTGTGTGTGTTTTTAAACCGGACACCTTATTTTTTTGTACAAACTATGAGTCTCCTGACATGTCTGGTTAGCGAGGGATGGACTTTGCCTTTTTAAATGTCATTTCAGAATGCATTTTCTAATATTAGAGATTGACCGGTAGGTCTGTCCAGCCTGGCCTTTTCACATCTAAATATCAAAACCTCACCTGACATGTTAATCTCAGTGGCAATTTCTTCAATTACCTTGCTCCTTTCATTTTTATCATGATACTCTTTCTTATTCGTATTATATAAACATGGACATTTCTCACAGACAGCAATCAATTTCTCAATGCACTCCCGTTGCCATGTAACTACAGACACCATTTCTCCAAGTTGTTTGAATGACTTTTACCACGTGACATCAACAGCCACGCTTATTGGTTGATTCTGAGCGACTTGTCGCCCGCAAAATGGAGGGGAACTCTATTCTCTGACGACCTGTAGTTACTCGCACACTAGGGACGATTTTTCATCATAGACGGGCAATTTTGTCAGACCAACATATCGCAGGCGACAAAATCGCCCCGTGTATGGTGGCCTTAAGGTTTCCATTCTTCAAGAAGTAGGCCTATTACATGAGATACATGGTGAAGTTAGTACAATAATATTAATAGGTGACAGCTACAGGGAACTGCATGGAATTGGCTCCTATAGCAAAAAATGACATTGTTTTGGTTTTTTTTCTTGCTTAATCCAACAACATTCAGCTAGTCAATGCAACAAAACAAATACTGGTTTTATCAGAACCCGCCTTCCGTTTAAGCTGTGCACACGTGTGACTGAATTGTAAAGCAGTATTTGGGGAACAAAAACAAGAATAATAAAGTCCAGTCAGGGATGGAAAAAAAATAATAAAAAATCAACCAATATTTATGTCTTTACTGTACAACAGTTTTAAAGAATCATCTCTTCTGAAAAATATAATCAAACACAGCTAACTGCTAAGACAGTCTTCCCACAGGGAACAACATATTGTTATCTCAGAGAGGGCAAATGAGATTCAGAGAATACCGGAACACTCATAGATTAAAGAGAGGGAGGTTATGAAACAAAAGCCTCGTACTGACCAAGTATATGAAAAAACCCAACCCAATTAAGATCCTAATCTAAATTGAAACATCTGAGTCATTAACATAAAGGACTAGGACAAAGTTTGTAACTCAACGGTTGCACTCAAAACGTTCAGTAGATATATCTTTTGGTCTTCTTGTAAGTCATTAAAAATGTCTATCTTCCCGAATAGTGTGCAACGTAGTTGAAACATTAAGGGGCTGATGTAATGATATGTGTAAAGTGATTTGCGGCTTCAAAACACTCATATTGCGGCCAAAATCTGCGTTTTGCACGAGCAAACCATGTTTAGCGGCCGTAGTAGGACTTAAGCGGCCAATAAAAATGCCGCTTTTCATCTGGCATTGTGCACCCGCTATCAAATTAGCACTTTGCCATCATTAATCCATTTAAATGATATTGAAATGTAATCAAATGAAGAAAAGAGCATGGAATTGGGCAGGGATCTGGAATACTAAGAAAACATTATAATGAGATGTAAGGATTTTGCCTTGCACTTGGGCAATTGCTGACCCTCCAAAAACTTTGCACCTTTACAATATATATTAGTAAAATCTAGATGATAGAAAGCAGCCCTTTAACCTACTGTACACACCCATGCGCACCCAGGAATATATGCTTCAAGCAAAGTTTAAACTTAGGCAATCCTCATTAAAATGTTCTACTGCCTCCCAGGACACCATTCCAGATAAGATGCTGCATGTCAAATTGATACACGGCTGCTACTCTTCCAGTAAAAAGGCTTCGTCTGGGCTTTCTCTGTAACATATCTTAACAACATGTGTTTACCAATGGCTTCAAATTCAGGAAGATGGCTGCAAAGTTCTAGCCTTCATTTTTTAAGCCAATCAGCGGCCAAAAATTCAACAGAAAACTAGGTCATAAGAACGACCCAGATTCTTATATACTTAAGAGAATGTACAGTACTACAATGTTTAAAGTTAGTGTAACAGATATTCCCAGGGATACGAGCAATCAATTCTGCCACAGCAAAACAGATGAGCATTCTACCCCCTCACAGGCACTTTTGTTCTGTAGATATATAACAGACTTGAAAACCGGAATTATTATTTATTTATTTATTTATTTTTACATTTTCTCTTAAAAATCCATTAAGGCAGCTCTGTCTACACTTGTCACACCATACTGTGCTCATTACAGTTGTCAAGACCAGCCTACAATTAGCACTAATAAGACCATTTGGGCCTAATTAGCACAGCAAGAAATCAAGAAGAAATCAAGCAGAAATGCACAAGACGAGAGCTACTGTACATGTATTTCCTTTTAAAAGGGTATGACTACTTTTGTATCCACTGAGTGCCAATTACTTCTTTCCTCTATTGTTCACATACAAAATATAACAGAAACAAAACATTCGTCTGCATGTATATTCAGTTTTGAATTTGAAGTCAACAGTAGTGACATCATGCTGCTTTGCAATGCATGTTTGTTTAGCTACTTACAGAGGATATCGGTAGCAGTGAAGACAGGACCTTTTTCAAATCATTGCACCCCTCCTAATAGAAATAGTTTCTGTTTTCTAATTAAACAAACACAAACACTTGCCATGATTTTAAATGTAATTCGCTGTCTTAAAAGTGTAGTTTCATATACCACTTTAACCACTTTATTACCAATTTTGTTGCAGAGTGTCGCTCTCTTTTTTCTTTTCTACTGTATTTCAAAGGGGTTGATTTGATCAACCTACACTCTTCCAGGATACACCACAGCTAAATCTTTTCAGAGCATTCTAAATCTTTGCAGAGCATTCTAAATCTTTTCAGAGCATTCTAAAGTTTTGAGAGCATGTTTACAGCACTTGGGAATCACCCTGGATTGCACCAACCACCTATGCAAGGTTATCCTGATATTGTAAAATGCTCTAAATGAGTAATAAACTGCTGTCTTGTTTCAGATTTATATGTTAAAAAATATATATTTTTGTTTGTTATGTTTAAAAATTAAGATTTTTACACTATTTGAACTCTATATGAACAAAAATATTTACAAGAATGAGTTCCCAGCTTCTAAGAGATAAAACACTTCAATTGGCAAATTAAAAAAAAAAAAAACATTGAACAGAATTTAGCAAAAGAACAAAACCTAACAAATTCACAGATGTGATTTTCTCTTCATTTACTTTGTATATATATATATATATATATATATATATATATATATATATATATATATATATATATATATATATATATATATATTCCCTAATCCTTGATCTTTATCTAAAAAGCCAATAGCAAATAACCCCTCTAAATGTCATAAACTTACTGACCCACATTTCTATAACCAAAGGTTTAATGTCGCCACTAGGCAACACTTGATTCTAACTTACTGTGACCTGTGATATTTAACACAATGTGACTAATCTGATAGCACTGTCAATTTATTCAGACACAGATTAGCTTCTAAAAGATATAAAATGTGTATGCATTTCCCTCAAAAAAACCTATCCTATTCATTTGTTATTTGATCTATATATATATATATATATATATATATATATATATATATATATATATATATATATATATATATATATATATATATATATAATTCTGTACCAACAGAATAAAACACCATTCCCTGACATATGAACTGTTTACAATCTGCAAACCATGAGTGACCTCTAGTGGTAATAAGATGTTATAATAAAATAACCAAATCATAATAAAGAAAGTATTGTAGAGCAATGCAGTATTTGTTTTAGTACTTTGCAACTTAACAATCGAATCAATAATATTCAATTTCCTTTCAAAGACAACCGCAGCCGTACTGATGTACGTTTCCTTTCTGTTGGACGATGTTAACTCTATAAACACCCAGCCGGCTGCTGACAGTGAGAGAACCTTGAGCGCACACATGGCTAATTTACATATTTAAATAGCAGGGTTTTGGTTCCTGCAGTCTGTGGGCTAAAAAAAGCCCAAAAAAACTTTGATTGTCATTGTATGATATTGCTGTAATGTGTAGTATTTACTAGGTAAGTTTACGTTCTGATGTTCAGTGTTTGTAGTTTAATCAGTTCAATGTTTTATCTTCGTTGACATTTTTAAATAACAGTTGTTGAGCTGAGCAGGCACTCACTTGTTCTGCACTGGAGCCGGAGCGAGATGACTGTTATCTTTACTTGCAATGTTTGTATGTGTTTTTTCATTATTAATTCATTCGTTAAAGAATACCTTTGTAGTGTGAGTGCATTTACGCCTCCACTACAGTAATTATTAATATAAGCAAAAGCAGGATATTATTATTATTATTACAAAAATTGAATCTTGGGATAAAAAAATAAATAATTTTTTTTTAAAAATCAATCCCTAACTCCTGGGATTGGGAAAAGTGTCCGGAATTGAATTCCCTGCTCCAGACCCATTGAGTGTGTTCATATCATACAGCGAGTGCACATCAACAAGCTTTAATTGCTTTACAGCTGATTAACACAAGCAGACTACTGCACTAAACACTTTAACATGTAAGCATTTTGCTAAAAGTCATTTTGTGACTGCCTGATATAAATATCCCCTTTTGGAAATATTCACTTCAAAACAATGTGCTTATTCTGGCTTGATTCGATACCGCACAAGACACGCATAACATTTTAAATGTCCAGCTCAAGTGTTCAGCAATAAAATTCAAGTTAAATTATTATTATTATTATTATTATTATTATTAAATTTCTATATTTGTAACTTTTTAAAATGTTTTTATGCAAACTGCCCCATCTGTTTTCTCTCTACACTTCTGCATTTGTTAGACAAAACGCATTACTTTTGTTGAGAATTGCTTTCTGATTTTGTTTTAAATTGGAACCTTTGTTTTGTTTTTCACAAGCATAACCTGTTTTTGGCCTCTTGATTTGGACTTGTTTCGGTATACTTATTGGAGTCTGGATTTTGAAATAATTGTACATAACATTTTTTGTTGGTGCATTGGCACCATCGTCAACTAATTTTATTTTGTTAGTTTTTAACAGCAGTTTTCCATTTACAGTACTTACAGTACTTGGCTGAACTCCCCTCCTCCTTCCCTGTGTGCTGCAAATCGATACGCTTTTTATTATTTTTTTTTAATGGCCCACTTAAAGCTTTTTGTAACTTAAAGTCCTATTGGTTAATTTTTTAATATAAAATTACATACCCTCTGTGTATGGCTGCATTGTTTGGTAATCAGGGCTTAGTTTTACTGAAATCTGCCCTGCAATACATGCCAAGTCTTATTTCCATTCCCGATACACCTAGTGTATCACTCACTTCAGAGAACAATTGATCACAATCTTGGATATTGAGCGAACCCACCTCAGCACACACACAGACACACAAACACACTAATGTTTTCAGTCGTCCGGAAAAAAAAACCATACAGATGAACTGAAGCAGAACAAACCTACTGCAATTTTTATAGAGACTTGTGTTCAGCATGAGTCTGCAGACCCAGAAATAACAGGGTTATGAATCAATAATCTATTCATGTATAGGAATATAGTGTGAATCAAGAAAACTAATTATAAATCCCCCCACAATCAGTTAAATGTTCTAAGATTGTGCAAGCGTACAGTGGTCAAAGAAATCTAATAAATATCTGATGTGGGTATCGGTAATGCCAGGGAGTACTTATCTGATATTTTTCTTTTCTTGTATGACTATCGATCTATGTATCTATCTATATCTCTCTATCTATATATAGAAAATACAGACTGGAGAGGAGGGCTATAGTGGAAAATGACTGACCCGAGGGAAGACAATTGCTACTGACGGGGCTATAATGCGCGAAGCCTCTGCACCCTAGAGGTAACAATAGTCTTCCCGAGGGGCATTTAATTTTCCACTATGAGCTGAGTCTGAAGCACATATTTAATATATGAGTCAGTCAAAATAATAAGAGAGGCAAGGCTGGATAGTAAATATGACTTTATATAGCCATAAATATTTCCAAGCCTTTTATTATGCGTTTTTCAAGTATGAAATCAAAAACCGTAAACTTTTTGGCATGAATATGTAAAATTCTTCTTTCATGACCCAACATCAAAATGTTACCCATGCACAAAGCAATTTAGCAAAAGATTTTAAAAAAACGACAGTTTCCAGATTTAAAACAGTATCCAAAGTCAGTATTCAAAATACAGTGTTCGTAAAGGCCCTAATGTCACAGTTCACTTGCAGATGAAAATGCACAAAAACAACTAAAGATCACAGATTTAAAAAAAATACACCACAGTATCTAAAACTGTTTAATACATTACCCTAGCTTGTCTCCTTGCTTTGTTTTGGCTGCATTTTCGTCAGGTTAAACCGGAGGAAGTGCTGTGCAACTGCACAATATAAGACAGACTGATTTGGCATGCAGAGAGAAAAAAGAAAAACACAGGCTGCGACGGATAATCAAATAAATGTTATTTATTTATTATTATTATTTATTTCTTAGCAGACGTCCTTATCCAGGGCGACTTACAATTTTTACAAGGTATCATATTATTTTTACATACAATCACATTATTTTATATCTGCATTTTCTCCATGGCAATCCAATCATGAGTGAACAGAGGTGGGACATAAATATGCTGAGCCCTAAGTGGCATAACAATAGCTGAGTTTTGCTTATTATAGAGCATTATTGAGAATTACATTGAGAACATCGAAGTAATATTTCAATGTACTTTTTACAAATAAAAAAAATATCATCAGGCAGAGGCATTGTAGTCAATTTCATTACAAAAAAATGGAGATGGTTGAATACCACAAATACCCAAACTGACACAGGAAGGTAAGGGATATACTTGCCACTTCCAAAATTCAAATTATGACAGGTATCCGTGGCTGACCGGTAGCTGTCAATTAAAAAAAAAAAATAATACTACTGGAACTTTTGTTCAGTACAGAAAAGGTGATATGGAACAGCACTGACTACAGCAATCTAGGATATCTAAGCACAAAAACATGAGTTTTCCCAGTCACTTGAGAGCCAGTTACACTCAAAACTTTTGGACAAACCGAGATTGATGTTCAACTGGATGAGCAGAAGTGTAGGGATACAATACATCACAATGAGCAATGAAGGCACCAATTCTTCAAACAGAGGTAATTATGTGGAATTACTTTCTCTGATTTCTGACTACGACAGCATGTTAAGCAATCACTTGTCAATAGCCACAGCATTCTCGGTTTTGCTAGGTGCAATAAAAAGGAGTACAGGAAGCCAAGTATGTAGCTGTAATGATAAACGCACCTCAGCTGTCTTGTGTTTTCAGGTATTATTATTTGTTTATTAGCAGACACCTTTATCCAAGGCGACTTACAGAGACTAGGGTGTGTGAACCATGCATCAGCTGCAGAGTCACTTACAATTACGTCTCACCTGAAAGACGGAGCACAAGGAGGTTAAGTGACTTGCTCAGGGTCACACAATGAGTCAGTGGCTGAGGAGGGATTTAAACCGGGGACCTCCTGGTTACAAGCCCCTTTCTTTAACCACTGGACCACACAGCCTCCAGGTATGTGACTGACAGTGGCCCGAGTGAATGGTTGTTCTGCGAAAATTTGTTACATTTACTAAAAAAAAAAATATTATATTAAAAAGACTAAATTCCCATTGGGCTTACTTTTTTTTTTTTTTTTAGATTCTATTGATTTTGAAGTATTACTATGCAGGACAGCCGCTATAAGATCGTTACCTTTATTGAAAATGTAGATGGATTAATCGAGTGACAGCCCTATTATTATTTTTTGGTAACAGTAATGTAAACCAAATTAGCATTTACTGGAGATGTATGCAATACAATATATTACACAGACAGAAGAATGTTTTAAAATTAGTTTACTTTGACAGTGATACTCCTAGCAAAATCTTTTCAAAATGCGATACACCTTCAACCCTATTTCCCTAGCTTTTTCTGTTGCCAAAAAATAAATTAAAAAAATACTCATAAAAAATAAATACTACAAAGCTTCAAGATCATAAAACATTTTATGACGGGAATAAGCTATTCAGCCCATCAAAGCTCACAATTTTCCTGTAAACTAAGTCACGTGGCTAGCAGTTAGAAATATCACAAGGTATCGCTAATTTATTCCACACATTAATATTAAATAATGGTAACTAAGTGTTGCTAGTTTTCTGGAATTTCTAACAAAAAATACAATTCTAAACAAAGCCTGCTGTGTAATTTAGATGTGTCTTACATTTCAACAAAATGCATACCAACAGTTTTTTTTTTTTTTTTTCGTAACAGCTTTTTTAAACAATTCACTGCTGCAAGTCGTTCTTTTGAACCTTGATAAAGTCCACCAGTCTCTTGTTTCAGTGAGGCAAAATAAGTTTGCTGGGCTTCACTAAGTAACTGCCTCAGGAGAACTCATTTTACAGTATACTTCTGCTGTTCATACCAAGACATGCATCCTGACATCTGTAGCGCTGCTGTCTTGGCGTTGACTCCACAGGTTGCATCTTTGTGTGTCTGTGTGTGCACCGCGGGGCATCTACATTGGCAATAATGTTTCAGAGATAAAAACTCGTCAGGGAGCCGCAGATAATTGAAGTCGCGGATGAACGGGGTGCGGATAAATGAGGTTCTACTGTATACAAATATATTAGATGATAGTGCCTCTGCCTTTATGCCATCAGTCACTGTGAAGGATGATCTCTGCTGCCCTCTAAGGATACAAAGCAGCGACTGCAATATTTCTCACCAAACAGATGTCAAAGCAAAACATTAACCTCTCCTCTCTGAGGAACTGTATGGGTGGTAACCTTGTGACATTAGAAAAATAAATACATTGTAATTGATATAGTGATATAGTGATATATGTGTTGAGGTCTTCATCAATGAAGCAGTAAGCCTAGAAAGGGAATAAGATCTACATTATAACCAAGCAGCAGATATCAAATAATAGGCAATGCCTTCAGTCTTTCGTTCACTCCTGACTACTGGCATAAATATGGTTTAAGCTCACCTAGAATCACATTTATGCATCAACAGCTTAATGCTACTTTATCTCCCAGCAGCTAGGAAACCAGGTAAATGTATTCCTTCTTTACTGAATACTTAATGCAGAGGCTTTCCAGAGTAATCTAGTGCTTATCTTTGACAAGGCGTCAGGATCAGACTTTTTCTTTCTAATTCAGGACTTGTTAGAAGCTATATTGTTACAGTGAACTCATATAACGTGTTATAGTGAATATTTAAGCTTGGTAAATCTTAATATAAATCCACCTCAGGAGGGGAGTCAGTAAGATGGTCATTTTAAACTCCCTAACTGATCATTTAGCATGGACAAAAGTTGTGTGTGTGTATATATATATATATATATATATATATATATATATATATATATATATATATATATATATATATATATATATATATACACACACACACACACACACACACACACACACACAGTACACTTCCTGGCCACTTTATTAGGACCTGCTTACCAGACCAAAGTGGAGGTAATTGATGTGTAGAGATCCATGTCTTCAGTATGCCATGCAAAAGATGTTTTCCACATTCCAAATAGAGGTATGGTGTATTTACAGGATGGAACAAAACCCACCACATTTGAGCACAGCAGCACATCACCAAGAATTCAATTTGGGGGGGGTAATGCTGTTCTTGTACCTATGTGACCTACTTTTTTCAATTAGCATTCAAGTGAAAAAAGCATCCTTTTTGTTATTTGGTTTAAATTTACTAGGGAATTGTTCTTTAGTAGTTTGTTCAAGGCCACAACCTAGTGGTTACACATGTTGTTACAAGGCTGTTTGTTGGAATACAAGCCAATCTCATTCACACTCTTTTAACTGTTTTATCCTTTAATAGCAAACAAGATTGTTCTCATTTTTGTTAGAATAATTGATTCCTTTTCACTTTAATAAAAGACACAGTCAGAACTACAATAAAGACTGGACCTACTACAACCAACGGGGATCCAAGATTAAAGGGTTCAATAAAATCAAGCAGGGAAAACAATAAAATGATCAATAAAGAAAAAAGCTAGTTTGGTAAAATATATTTTTAAGTATGATTGCTTGTTAAATACCTAATAAAGCCAAACTGCTCTTACAGTTGAACAAGGCTGTAGAGAAAAACAACATTTTCCACAATAAGCTGTTAATCAGAATTTAGAAATCTGTTTTGAAGAGTGAAACAATAAACTAGTAGTGTAACATTCCACTTTTCCAGTGCCTCTCTATCAATAGACAAAACAGTTATATACAATAAAAGCTGCATAAGTAGAAACAAACAAAAAAAAAAGACTTCACTATATCACATTGCAAGTATCCACACAGCATCGCCACACACAACATAGGCTGCTTTGAATATGATTTTCATTTTTGTGATTTAAAATAAGTTTATACATCAGGGTAGGGTGTTTCTTGTCATAAGAGACACCTTCTGCTGTAAAAAGCAGGCCATGGTTTTTGGTCCCTAACAAATGGTCCTGACAAATTAAAAAATAAGCACAATAAAATCTGGTTTACCCAGTCACCATTTCTTTATGGCTTCATTGCTCTGTGGATGAAGAGGGGTGGTGCAGGTCTTATAGATCCCCAGCCTCTTGCATAGCTCCCCGAACACCTGTCACTCAAAGTTGCGGCCTTGGTCACTATGCAGCTCTTCAAGCATCCCGAATCGGCAGAACATGCCCTCCAGCAAGGCAGTAGTGACGGTGGTTGCACACTGGTCCGGCAAGGCATAGAAAAAGTAGTCCATGGCGACCAGGACGAACTTGTTTCCCGCTGTGGACTTGGGAAAGGGGACCAGCACATCGATACCTCCTTGGAAAGGGGTGCCACCTCTTCCCATGTCTGTCCATCCGGCTCCTTGAACTGCAGTAACTACTGCAGCGACGCATGGTCCGACCGGATGGTGAACTGCCGTCCATATAGGTACGGTCGGAAGTGGCGGACGGCCATGATGGCGGCCAGTAGCTCCCGGCTGGTGACGCAGTAGTTGCGCTCTGTCCTTCTGAGGGCCTGACTGTAGTATCTGACTACCTGTTCCCCTTCAGGGCCTCTCTGGGACAGGACAGCCCCAATTCCCACATCACTGGTGTCAGTGTCCAGGACGAACGGCAGGCTGGTGTTAGGGTAAGCCAGCACCGGGGTATTGGCCAATGCGTTGCGCAGCTCCCGGAACGCTCCCTCACACTGGTCTGTCCAGCAGAACCGACAGCCCTTCTCAGTGGTCTGGTGAAGTGGCCGAACAATGTCCACAAACCCCTTCACGAACCACCGGTAGTATGAGGCGAGACCTAAAAACCCACGGACCTGGTGGATGGAGATCGGGGTGGGCCAATTCTGCACGGCGTTCACCTTGGTGGGGTCAGTGGCAACCCCGTCAGCCCCCACTACGTGGCCCAGGAAACATACCTCTCATCTCATTAGGTGACACTTCACGGGGTGCAGTTTAAGTCCAGCGGCCCGGATCTGGTCCAGCACTTCCCGCAGGTGGTCCAGGCCCTTGCTGAACTCGGTGGCGTGCACCAACAGGTCGTCCAGGTAGACCACGCAGTCAGACCGCAGCACCCCTGGCAGTACCCTCTCCATCAACCTCTCGAATGTCGCTGGGGCATTCTCGTAGTCCTGCCGGGAAACAAACCGGTCCATTTTCATTTTCTTTGTGTCGATAGGAAGCTATCTAGACCGCACTTGTTTTGTTTTCGTGTCTCGGTTCACAGAAAGGGGGGCACACACAGACCCGGTGATACTGTGTGGCGCAGGGCTCGGGCGGCTTTTGACCGTTTTCTTTGAGGTTCCTTGCATACGTTTAGCTACTGCAATCCCACTCTGACACCAGTGTAACGTTTTCAAGTTCCAGCCTTGTGGACTCAGACAGAGGCAGTGGTGGTGCAAAATTAAACAACTTGGTGCAATAGGCCTGGCAACGCCAAAAGCAGCTGATTTAACTGGAAGAACAGCAGAATATAACCCAATGAGCTGACATCATGCTGCTGTCTGTATTTGATATATCCTAACAATAAACCAATAACATTTTCAGTCAAAAATGCTGTTAACATTTGGACTGTGAGAACCACTTACGTTGTAATAAACACTGGACTAGTCTCTGCAGTCTCCTGCTGCCCGCTGATTTCTTTACCTGTGTGTTTTGATGGTGTTTGTGTTTGTTTGTTTTTCTTAGTACTGTAGTTCAAGTCCTCCGGTTAATGACAGCTCGTTTCCTTTGCTCTCCTCTCACCACAAACTCCTGCTGCAGCCAGAGATAGTAAGTACTGCGCATGAGTGGTCGCATTGACATTACCTCTAGAGGCACCAGTGAGAAAGTGCATTTAACTAACAGTGTACACCCGTAATATCTTGTACTGTGTGTGATAAATTGAATTTATACTTTTGACTTCACTGTTTAAATCTGATCAAACATTTTACATGTACAAAACAGTTAAAAAAAAAAAAATACAAATGGCATGGACAAGGATTGCAGGTCAGTGTTGTGAGCTCTGTTTGTGTCAAAATTAAATCCACTATATTTCTAAATGGCACAATCTAAGGTCAAGGTATATATATCCCAGTTGTAGATATACTGACAGTGGAGAAAGTTCCGTTATAAGCACAATAACACAACAGGATGTTCAAATATGGTCAAATATACGTACGCCTTGGCCTGCAGATTTTGGACCATATTTGAACATCCTGATGTGTGTTATTATTGTATTTAAAAAATGGCACCCCCACCCTACCCCAAAGTGATTTGGTTGCTAAATGAATTAGGGTAAGCACTGCTGATATGGAGGCATATCTCCACAGGCTGCAGAAGTTTGTATAGATTGGAACACTTGTTAGCATTTATTGGAATATTTGTGGCAATTTCCTAGTTTCTGTTAACAGTCGCAGATAAAAGTATTTGGGCAGTTTATAAAAAAATAAAAAAAGAGAGAAAAACCACAAAGAAAGTGATTTCTATAATTTCTAATTGTTCTATTAAAAGATATAAATGAGAGATTCAGCTTTATAAAACTAAATATTACATAACATGCATACAATGAAAAATAACATGCAAAAACTAATTTCATACTTTGACAAAAGTATTGGGCACCCTTACATTAGTATTTTGTGTGCACACCCTTTGCTTCCTTTACAGCTTGCAGTCTGTTTTTGTATTTTGAAATCAGTTCCTGGCATCTTTCCAGAGATATTTTTCCCATTCTTCAACACATACAAGTTCTGCAATCAACTTTGGTTTCCTTTTTGCAACAGCAGCCTTCAAGTTAATCCACAACATCTCGAAGGGATTCCATTCTGAGGACTGAGATGGCCAATCCCTAACTGTAATCTTCCTTTTTTTCAGACATTCCTTTACAGACTTCGCAGAATGCTAAGGGTCATTATCCTGCTGAAATACAAACTTTCATCCAATAAGCCTTCTAGCACTGGGTGACAAATGAGAGTGCAAAATTTCTTGTTATAAACGGAGTGTTAAAATGCTGCATGCTGATTGGTCCTTCAGTGTTCCAAGCCGTTACAATATGTAGCACAATGTAACGATTACAACTACAAAAATGTAACATTGACGTGCTAGAAAAAACTCAAAATGAAATTATACCACAAAACAAACAAATTGGGCTGTTAAATGCTTAAATGGTACATAAGGACCTTTTTTATTTTATTGTGTTACCTGTTCCAATGTGTTGCTACCACTGTTTACGTAAGGTGTGTACATTGTGATGTGTTTTTTACATTTTGACCACTTTTTTAAACTTTTAAATTGTAGCCTCAGATGGATTTACCAGTGAGCAGGAGGATGATGGGAAATGTAGTTCTGACAGGTCCATGCGGGTACATGGGAAGCCACCTTGAGGCAGAGAATGCAATTTAAAAGTTTAAAAAAGTGGTCAAAATGTAAAAAAATAAAAAAATTAAAAATTAAAACAATACACACACCTTACGTAAACAGTTGTAGCAACACATGGGAACATGTAACAATAAAATAAAAAGGTACCCTTTAAATGACTGGCTTTCTGAAAAAAAATATACAATTTGACTTTAAAATTAATTACTTAAAATTAATAATCTTCACCCCAACAAAGAAGCTTAAACTCTTGTGCTGTTTGGTATACGCTAGCACCAATGAGAGTGAATTACCTAGCAACAATGTTACATAGAATACGCAGGAAGGAAGGCACCTCACAGATATACAACTAAGCAAGGTTTTTTTTTGATAGTTATTTAAAATCAGAAAAATGAACTGAAACACATCTAACCTGTAGTTATTTAAATTCTTTATTTAAAAAAAGCATTTACTGAAACAAAAAACTGAATGTTTTAACCTGAATATTATATTTAGTTCACAGGAACTTTATAAAAGCAATAAGGCATTGGGTATGGGTTGTGCTGGATACTGTCACTTCTTGGTTGGTTGTGGGCACTCGGCTGCAACTCGTGTACAACAAAGTACAAAGAAGTGACAATATCCAACACAACCTATACCCTCTCGTGCCTTATTGCTTAAACATTTTGCAGCATTCATTGATCCTTCTACAATACAAAGGTCGCCAGTGCCTGAGGAAGAAAAACAAGCCCATATCATCACACACCCTCCACCATGTTTAACATTGGGTATGATGAACTTTTCTTTAAATTCTTCTCCTCTCTTCCTTCAAACATATTGTTGCTTTCTTGGTGAAAAAAAGAAATATTTTGGATTCGTCTGACCATAAAATTTGGTTGAAGAAATCATCAGGCTTCTTCAAGTATTCAATGGAAAACTCCAATCGCTTTCTTTTGTATATTGTTTTTAACAAAGGTTTCCATCTTGGTTTTTTCCCATGGACAGTCATCTTGTTTTTTTTCTTTCTTTTTTTAAATAAATTTAGTCGTTGCCAATTATTTTTATTATTTTCAGCCCAATTTGGAAATGACAATTATTTTTAGGCTCAGCTCACCTCTACCACCCCTGTGGTGACTCAGGAGGGCGAAGACGTCCTCCGAAGTGTGTGCCGTCAGCCGACTGCTTTTTTTCACACTGCGGACTCACCATGCAGCCACCCAAGAGCTAGAGTGTCGAAGGACAACGCAGCTCTCGGGCAGCTTACAGGCAAGCGAGGCGCCCGGCCAGACTACAGGGGTCGCTGGTGCATGGTGAGCCGAGGACACCCTGGCCGACCTAACCCTCCCTCCCCCCGGGCGGCGCCCGGCCAATTGAGCGCCGCCCCCTAGAAGCTCCCGTCCTCGGTCAGCAAAGGAATAGCCAGGACTCGAACTCGCGACGTCCAGACTATAGAGCGCATCCTGCACTCCACGTGGAGCGCCTTTACTGGATGTGCCACTCGGGAGCTGGACAGTCATCTTGTTAAGGTATCGCTGAATTGTTTGCTTGTGAATTTCTTGACCATCTTCTCTCAATTCTTGTGTCAAATCTTTTGCAGTAATTCGAGGATTTTGCCAGGCTGCTCAAATGATTCTTCTTCCAGACTTGGCAGAAATCTTTCTTGGTCTTCCACACCTGGAGCTAGTTGCAGTAGTTCCTGTTCTCCTGTGTTTGTCAATAATAGCCCACACAGTGCTTTTTGGTAAACCGAGTCTTTCTGCTATTTCTGGTAGTTTCTCCTTTTTTGTATAGTGTATCACTGCCATTTTTATATAGTTGTTGTACTCTTTAGTTTTGTTGCTTTTTTTAATCAAAAATTTCCAATTTATTTTTCAGCAGTTGATGATTATTTATTTATTTATTTATTCTATAATTATCATCAGGTGTTGGTTTTCAATCATAATTGTCAATAAGTAGCAACAAATGGGTTTCATAGGAAATATGTTGATTGCCCAAATACTTTTGTCAAAGTATGAAATTATTTTTTGCATGTTATTTTTCATTGTATGCATGTTATATAATAATTAGTTGTTTTATTATGAAGCCGAATCTCTACTTTAATTTATATCTTTAAATAGAACAATTAGAAATTATAGAAATCGCTTTCTTTGTGGTTTTTTCTTATTTATTTTTTTTATCTGCCCAAATACTTTGGTCTGTGACTTATTATATAACATGTCATGTGGAATTTGCAAAGTTAAACAACACACATTTGATTACCCCTTAATGATCCCAAATTGTGTCGTGTATATTGGTTTGTAAACAAATATATACATGAAAATGGACAACATAATGTTGACATATTGGTACTATTAGCTGCAAAAGATAAAGAGCCCATTAATTATTTTAGAGCCCCCCCAAAGTAAGAATAATGGATTAGTAACTGCAAAAGTATGTGTTAACAAATTGTCTACAATGTTTTTACTACTGATTTTTTCTTGTAATTTTACATTAAAGTCTGATCATAACAACAATTTTTGTTCATGGTAATGCAAAATGTGGGCTAGTCAATCAAATGATAGATGACTACAAGTAAACACTATCACAGGGAATAAAGGTGTACACTTTTTACACTTCTAAGCAAAGTACAATGCATAGGTAAAAACTTACTTGCCCCACGTCCCATTGTAAAAACAAACAAACAAACAAACAAACAAACAGACCAGAGATGGTATAACTTGACTGCACTAAAAGAGGATAATAGAGAGGTCGGGGTAACATTACAACAGCTGCACGTATGGACTTTGAACAGCAGCACAGTGGGTTACAGGAACAACCATGGACACTACAGAGAGAGGCTAGTATTTTTATTTTGGACTCTCACATTTTGTTTAATTATTGTGTCCCCCCCCCATACCTTCATTCCAACTCTAAGTGGTGCTGTTGCTTTAGAATCTGCAACAGTTTCTGTAGTCTCAGCTATTTCTAAATATACAAAAAAAAAAAAAAAAGTTAAAGACCGATACAGTTGTGTGTTGGCGCTCTGGCAGCAGGATTGCTGTCGATTAACTGTGTGGGGAACGGACTCGCTGCAAAAATGGCTGCTCAGGATGAGCTGAGTAAGTTATGAGTGCAATGGAGAAACGGCAGTCGGTCGTTTATGCAAATTATTTACCATTTATCTTATTTAATGTTAAAGAAAGAAATGTGTGTGTGTGTGTGTGTGTTTTAAACTGTGGTTTTGTTAACGCCAGGAGCCTTTATGTGCAGTCTAAAAAAAAGACTAGGCCTGGTGCACTGTCATGATGTGGAAACAAAACTACTTTGTGTACGCTGAAAATAATGAATACATTTTATCCGTATTAATTTGGCAGATCGACACGTATGTAGTAATTTCAGCGCATTGTTGGCTATCAAAATCAGATTTTTTAAAGCTCGTTTTTAGCTGGTAGTCGTTGATGCTGCATGTTGAGAAATGTAAGGAAGAATACCCACTATAAAAATACAACAATACGCTTGCTTTTCCCTATTCACACGGCTTAAACGGTCAATGCTGCAATATCACAATGCTTATTTACATTTTTTTTTTAAATTACTTGATACTGTCAAACTGTCCTTTACCAAAAGTTAGACAGGATTTGAAATGTTATTGATACTGGGAACACATGTCCTAAGTATCTTACAGTCTCCACAATATCTGATATTAAATAATAAACTGAATAGAGTAATAATAATATATATATATAAAAAAGTCCTAATTACAGAATCATATAGTCTGTCTTGTATTGAGAATATTGGTACTTGGTGTTTTTGAACTGTTGGACGGTAGACTTGCTGCAGCCCGTCCTTAATTTAGATGAACTGAGACAGTAGTGGCTATTAAAAGAAGGACTTGCCTTAACAACAGAGAATAGGCAGGCTACAGTTCATAAAAACAGTGGTAGGAAACAGTTGTAGTATTTGGAATAGACGCAACATAAAAATGAACAAAGTAAACATAAGATTTCTTCAATACAATTTCCCGTGTTCTTTTATTTTAGTTGTGTTTTTCATTGGAATGTTTTAAAAAACTGCTAACTTTCATTTATAAGAAAATTCCTAGTTGTACATTTTCTGGCCCTTGTATGTTTATGTAAAGTGAATGTTGTTAATTGAATGTCTTTGGTATGGTCATTTTTTAACATGTCCCTATTTCAGTGGTTTAGTGAATAAAGTATTTTTATTTTATTCTGTTGTACTCCCACATATTTAGTGATGGGATTCTGAAGTCACTCCCTTCTCTGTTTCTGCAATGTGGCTGGCTTTCATAATCAGAATACTAGTTGAGACAGCTTAACATAAAAAGCAATGACAGTTTTATTTCTTTCATTGATATCAAATAATTCCTGGTCCTTTTAAATAGGTTACATGAGCTGTGATGGTCGTTTCATAAGACAAGCATCTTTTAAAAACACGGTGAAATTAAGACAGTGTGTAGCACCTTGGCTGATCATGATCACCATTATTTCTAGGCTCTTGAAAATCCCAAACATCACATTAACCTTTCTTTTCATGTGGAAACCTTATTCCACTATGGGGTCTGCAAGACAAAGTTTAGGCATGCTAGGGATACAATGAGGGGGCATTGATGTTGATTTTATTTCATATTATGTCCTCACAATATTTAGAGATCTCCAGTCTTCAGTTCAGAATATTACATGCTTCGGAAGTAAAACCTCCTAGTGTATATTGTAACTTAATTATTGATCTGTCTTCTCAGACCAGCTGGAGCGTGTCTTCCTGCGCCTTGGCCATGCAGAAACAGATGAACAGTTGCAACACATCATATCTAAGTTCCTCCCTCCAGTTTTGCTCAAGTTGTCCAGCATTCAGGAAGGTGTGAGAAAAAAGGTAATTTTTCTTTTTTTTTTTTCTTCTCACATTTTCAGAAGTGCGGTATCAGTATGTAGTCCTGTTTTGGTGATTAAAACCTTGTATAATAATTCTGCAATCTGTAATCTGTATTTTTCTACACATTCAGGTCATGGAGCTGCTGGTGCACCTGAACAAACGCATAAAGAGCCGACCTAAGATCCAGCTGCCTGTTGAGACATTACTGGTCCAATACCAGGATCCTGCTGCAGCCTCTTTTGTCACTGTAAGTAAACAATAACATCGAAACTCTGATATACCAGATCTGTTCACATTGACATCTGAATCATTTGATACTTTCCTTGTAGTGTACAATAATGTTTCTCTGTCTGACTTCCTCACACTTCTTGTTAAATACAGTACTTGGTGGTACTTATTGTAGATAGTGTTGGAATTAGGGATAGTCAACACTTGGCACTGCTCATGTGACAGGTCTAGAGTTCCACATACTGTACCATTTGTATTGATATATATAAAAAAAATAGAATAAGCTCAATGCAATCCTCAATATAATCCACCAGTACTATGCAAAAAAAATGTGTCACTAAAATGTTCTTGGTCCATAGCCCGACTTCTCTTTAGTTCTCAAATCTAATGGAACATTACTGAGTCAAAGTAAAGAGGTTGAGTAAAAGACTACCTTCATGTGCCTTATTTGTTCCATGTTCTGTTCCAACAGAATTTCACTATAATTTACATCAAGATGGGTTATCCTCGTTTAGATGTGGAAGAACAGTGTGAATTGGCTCCTACTCTACTAACTGCAATGGAAGGAAAACCACAGCCACAGCAGGATAGGTAATTGTTATTTTTTTAAAACTCAACCTGTGTTACATATCCAGCAGTCTAAAGGATTTAAATAAATATTTACATGTATATATTTGTCGTGGTGCACAGAACAGACCAGTGAACGAAAGGTTCTTTAGGGAGTCAATGGGTTCCATCATCCAGACTTAGATAACCTCTGACCACAGATTCCACTGGTCCAGGAAATTGAAATACTGAGCTACATTATGTAATAGTTTTGCATTGAATTTCTTTTAACTGCCATGATTTTCAAGCTTTCAACATGTGTCCCTTCATCAGGGAAAGTGGATAATAATAATACATCTGATGAATAACCCTTGAACAGCTGTATCTAGATGTGGCAAAGTAGGGTTTGTTTTGCCACATGCAGGACCCTGCACTCTGTCTTCTAGTGTAAGGAAATATTCCACGCAGAATATACGGTTCACAACAGGGCAATACCTGTATGTTTATTTTCTCTACCAGCATCCTTACGTAGAAGGCCTTTGGTTGTAATACAAAACAAAACAAAATAATCAAAAATAAAGTCTAGCTCCGTCAGCTACAATTTTTTAAAATTCTGTCTCTCGAATCGGACGACTAAACCGTTTCCCGATTTTTAAACAAACAATTATTTATTTTACCAGTAACAATGCTGTTCTTTAGACGCTCCACTGAGGTCAGGTCTATCCACAGGTTTTTACCTTCACACAAACAACCTGAATAAACTATTGCATGAGTTAAATACTTATGTTTAATTGCATTTAGGTGATGTTCATTACCGTCTTAATCTACAATTAACTAAATACACCTTTGGAAATGTGGTCCTGACGTCCCTGTCTAATTTGGGACTACATCTTGCATTCACAAAACCCATAAGTAAGGCACTGTGAAAGTCACAGAAATTTTCTTTAAAATTCATGGCAGCGTCACGGGTAGAGTATCGTATTTCGCGGAATGTGCACGGAACAATTTTATAAATTATGTGTACAGATTATTATAATTTTTTAAAAACATCAAATATACAGATAAATACACTGACATCATCAAAATCAATGTCAAAGTTATTCAAGCACTTTACAATAGCTTATGAAACAGTGTTGTAATTAACAGTCTGTTGGTAAAGTGTATCTGCAAGGACAGCTTTCAGTTCTACTAGTACATCAGGTGCATGTTCACCATTTAGGTCTTGCAAAACAAATACAATCAGTAACCCACATCCTGGGCATCAGTCGACTCGTCAGTGATGACTGACAAGCAACCAGACTGTTTAAACAATTCCATAATCTCTTGCTTGTGATACTCTGCAACTTTAGGTAAGTATTCACGTCTCAGCTGAAGAATGAAGAACGGATGTAACTTTTGGTTGTCCAATTTTTCAAGAGGGATATTTGCTCAAACAAATGCCTCTGTCAGGTCAAAATGTAATGTGTTTCGTACTTTGCAGTTTTCAGTGGACTTTTGGAACATGGAAGTCACGTTTTTTTTTTGTTTTTTTTGCAAGTAAAGCAGTCACAGTACTGCTCTGGATTTCCTTGAATCTAAATATTTGCTGCAGACACATTTTTAGCCTTTTTAGAGACGTCAGTTTTCTTGTTTGCAGTGTGCAGTATTTTAATTTCCTGCCTAAATTGCATATAGTCACATGACATAATCACTGCACAGCACTATGTGCATGGCGAATAGTACACGCAGGCACACAGCAGAGCTGTACAGTTTCGTTAATGTGTTTTTTTTTGTTTTATATAAAATACAAATAATTATGAAATTATTTTTATTTCTTAAGACTAAATTGTAAAAATCGTTGTATTGGGCAAATTTCACGATTCCCGCGCAGCCTGTGAAATCGCGATTTACACAGGGCATTACCCATAGGGAATACAAACTACTTGTTATCCTTGGCCCTATGTATCTTCCCTCTACAACCTTTCCCCACACTTTACTACACTAGGGTACACTAATGTTGTTTTCATCTCATGTTTATTTTCATTTTTTTTAATGTTCACACAATTTACACACATTACATTGTTGTGGTTTTAAAGTAAAAAAAAAAAAAAAAAAAATTATATTCACTGATTCATTTACTTGTTCCTGTTGCATTTCTGTTCAGGAATGTGTGGATTAACACAACTAAACTTTTTTCTTATTTTTTTTCAGCTTGATGCATCTTCTAATACCAACACTCTTCAGTATGAAATACCCTTCAGAGCCATCAAAAGTTGCCTCTCCCTTTATCCTTGTTGAGAAACCAAAGACTGTGCATTTGCTTCTAGATTTCATGTTAGATGTTCTTATGATGCCTTATGGGTATGTCCAAATTGTTTGTCCTATTTGGCTCATTAATACCATGTTATTTTTTTTCTGTAGTTGGTTGAACAATATAATGTTAGTGAAATATAACACAGTAGCTGAAAAGAAGTAAATAAAACAAGTTAAACTGTAAACGCAATTAAATCAGGTTGCAGCTTTTCTAACAGGTACTGCATGTGAACTTGAAAGTACATACCTGTATCCTTGAATTTGAACTACATAAAAACAGTTGGACAGTGGTAATGTATTTGATTTGAATGTTTTCTTGAATGCTGCAGGTTTGTTTTGAATGAACCCCAGAGTCGTCCTAACCCTGCCTCCCCTCAGAGCTCTGCGGGCAATGGTAGTGCCGGCGGTGTTGGAATCCCTCAACCACCACCTGGCATGAGCTTTTATGCTGCTAAACGCATCATTGGAGAAACACCATGGACTCCGGAGCAACTTGAACAGGTACTATAATCTGTGTGTATCATGTAAATCAGTGGTTCCCAACCCTGGTCCTGGGGACCCACTGTGTCTGCTGGTTTTCATTCTAACCGAGCTCTCAGTTATTTAACTAGACCCTTAACTGAACTGGTAATTTGCTTAATTAGACCTTTTTGAATTGTTTTGAGCTCTTAGACAGTTGCAGAGTTCAAGTAACATATAAAATGTTACAGCTAACTTGAAATATACAACTGTTAAAGCTGAAAATAATTGAACAGTCTAATTAAGCAAATTATCAGTTTAATTAAGGGTCAAGTTGTAATTGAGAGCTCAGTTGGAATGAAAACCAGCAGACACAGTGGGAACCACTGAAGTAAATGATGTTTATTGTAGTGATATTAACAAATGTAAGAATATGTACAGTGGTGTATGAATATGTACATAAGCTTTGACCTCTCAATTAAATCTGCCAGTAGCATGAAATAAATGTTGATTTTAATTGTTTTAACACTGGGGTGGAAACTTCAAGGGTTTTAGTTTGTAGCCCAAATTATCTTCAGTTCTCAAATCCAATGGAACATTACTGTATTGAGTTAGAGATTGGGTAAAAGTCTTTAAGAATTGAGCAGTTGGCACTTGTCTTTTGGGAAGACAAAAGATATCCTACAGACTTTTGCAAAAAGTGTGTGCATGCCAATGCCGTGATGAATCTTAAGGAGTTCATACCAAATTGCTGTAAAGCCACACTGGATCAGTTCGTGGGTGTCAGTAAGACTTTTCTTTATTAGGAACATCATTCATTTTTATTTTGGACTAATTGTAAAAAAAAAAAGTGTTAAAGTATTTAATTAACCAGGAACAGTACATTTAGACTACTAAATCAGTACTTGTATTGATTTTATATATATAAATATTTATTATTATTTATTATTATTATTTTTATTTAACAGTGTAAACTTGGGATTGTAAAGTTCATTAAAGCAGAGCAGGTGCCTGAAGTTGAAGCAGTTGTGCACTTGGTGATTGCTTCCAGTGATACTCGTCACAGTGTGGCAACTGCTGCAGATCTGGAGCTGAAGAGCAAACAAAGGTAAGGAAAGTAATGTAGTATGCTGGGGGGGGGGGGAGCAGCTGAATACACCTTTACTTTATAGCATCCCTTCTTTGCAGCATTTTGTACTGTACTCCAGAATGCTCCCCTCAGCCTCATCGTTCAATCATTGTGCATGCTTTTTGCAGTGCGGCGAATCAGTTTATGTGCAGTAGAATATACATTACTCATGACAGAATGTAGAGTGATTTTGCAGAATTATGCAACTCATAGTAAACATTTTGTTATCTCATCTGAAATGATGGCACTGTGGATGAGAGGTAAGTGATAATGGAAAATGTTAGCTAGGAAATAGATTGGCTTGTTGAGTACAAATTCTAGGTTTCTAAAGTTTCTGGATGAGAGTTATTTTAGTGTGGGTTTTGTTGTCTGCTGACTGTTGATTCAATAACTCAATGTAATCTTTTGCAGCATAATTGACTGGAACAATCCGTCAATTATTAACAAGATTTATAAAGTGTACCTTGGGGATATTCCACTTAAAACAAAAGAGGTAAGATGATGTAATACGGAAATGACTGCTGCTTCTGTTAAACTTTTTGAATAGTAAATATCAACATTTTTGAGAGGCAAGATGTGCTGCCTCATAATTGAAAAGTGCAGTCACTGTTTAGATTAGTAATTGGTAATACACAAAAGATATCAGTGTCTGATGTTTGTCTTATGTTTTTATGCTTATATCATATTGTATCAAAAATAACTACTTTAAAATAAATCATACAGCATGGGGTCTCGGACTTTAGACAGTTCAGACTTTAGGCAGTTCAGACTGCCAGGGTTTGGATTAGAAACTCTTCAGTATGTAAGTTGGTAACGGAGTAGTGTATATAAGTAGGCATATTATATTCAGGCATAAGAATATTAATATCATAACATGCTCTAGTATTTTTATGTAATAATAATTTACATTGAAAATTCTTATTATAGATGTGTTTGCTTAATGCTTGTGTCAGTGAAAAAATACAAACAGATGAATGTTTCAAAATGTTCTATGATCTGTGCAAGAACATTTTAAGATAAAGAGGACATTTCAGAGCAAAAGCATTCTTGTATTCTAGAAGGATCATGCATATGTTTGTTTTTTCTAGTTTTTTATTAATTTCTATTCTACAGTAGTTTGATGAAAGTTAAGCAGACCTGTGGTCAGTTATAATTAGAATTACAGCAACATTGCATGCTGAAATTGCAAATTCAATTATATTTTGTTCAATTACAGTTACATTTCTGCTGCAGTAATGGCAATTATAATTACAATTATACTAAAAAGTAACATACACTACACACATTAACATGTTTATGTATTCTAAATAACTAAGCAATAATCACAGGTACAAATCCAGAAACATACAATATAGCTTGTATTCTTTTCAAAGTGGTTGAAAATATGAAAATAATGTTTGTTCACATGAAACACACCATGAAACTGTGAATGATTAAGCTTGGAAAGGTTTGTCCTTTTATCTAGAGCTCATTCTGATCAAGATGTAGTTCTTCCTTTGTTGTTTGCTAAATGAAATTCGATTTGATTTGTTTAAGATGCTTCTAATATCAAGCTAAAAGTGCTTCTCTAATTGGTATTCAGCAATATTATCCTACTATGCAGTGGATCACATGTTTATCAAATTATGAAATTCTGGAAAATTAAGTGACACATGTGTAATATAGCTATAATTGATTCATTAATTAGTATCATTACAATCACAATTACGCCGGTGTGCCATGGTTCAACTATGAATTACAAATTACAATTGTAACTGACCGTAGGTCTGAATTAAGGACTATTTTCTGTTTTATTTATTTATTGATGTATTTGTTCCAGGGAGCAGCACTGAAACCAGAACTAAAGCGAGAGCCGGTCAGTACACGTGTTAAACTGAAGATCCTCCCTCATCTCCTGCGATCCAGGCTGGCAGCTGACACATTTCCAGCTAATATTCAGGTTAGCTTTTATTACCCAGCAGAGTTTATAGCTCTACAAAATTATTGTTATGGTGCCTAGCCTTGTATTTAAGCATTCCTGTGAGGGGAGCTTGTGTATTTGTGTAAACCTGCCACTGATGCAATTTTAACTGCTAATATCTCATAAACCGTTCAAGGTGCCAACTCAAAATCTTTTCACTTTACCCTATAACTTGACCTCTGTCCAAGGATGGCTAACATTGGGGTCCACAGTTATTTTTTTTGTATGTGAATATATATATATATATATATATATATATATATATATATATATATATATATATATATATATACTGTATATACTGTATATATATATATATATATATATATATATATATATACTGTATATATATATATATATATATATATATATATATATATATATATATATATATATATATATACTGTATATATATATATATATATATATATATATATATATACTGTATATATTCGGGCTGTCACTCAATTCAAATTCACACCATGTTTTTTAGAAAGGTAATGATCTTATAGCGGTTGTCCTGCATAATAATACTTAAAAACTCAATACTAGAATCTTAAAAAAAAAAAAAAAACAAGCCCAATGGGAATTTGGTCTTTTTAAAAGCCTTATTATTATTATTTTTATTTTAGTAAATGTAACAACTTTTCACAGAAAAACCTTTGGGTCACTGTCAGTCACATACCTGAAAACACAAAACAGCTGAGCTACATTTCCTACATCGGTTGTTTCATCTACCACTACAGCTATATAGTTGGCTTCCTGTACTTCTGCTTTTATTGCCAATAGCAGAACCTGAGAGACCAAAGAGATTAATTTGTTCTGAATCTTGTTAGTGGTACCCAAGAATACTGTGGCTATTGGCAAGTGATTGCTTAACATGCTGTTGTAGTCAGAAATCGGAGAACGTAATTCCACATAATTAACTCTATTTGAGGAATTGGTACCTTCATTGTGCCCTGTGATTGCCGGTTCTTGCTTGCCAAGGTAAACAGCAGAATCAATCAAGCGTTAGAACCTCACGATTTTCTCTTACTTGCAATGTATTGTATCCCTACACTTCTACTCATCCAGCTGAACATCAGTCCAGGTTTGTTCAAAAGTTTTGAGTGTTACAGTGGCTTGCAAGTGACTTTGGAGCACTCATGTTTTTGTGCTGACTTCATTAGACATCATAGATTGCTTTAGCAGGGCTGTTCCATATCGCCTTTTCTGTATTAAACAAAAGATTGTTCTAGCAGTATAATTTTTTTTTAATTGGCAGCTACCAATAAGCCACAGATACCTTTCATAATTTGAATGGAAGTGGTGAGTATATCCCTTCCCTTCCTGTGTCAGTTTGGGTATTTGTGGTGTACAGCTCCTTTAAATCTCCAATTTTTCTGAGAAAGTTCTTCTTGTAACCAAGTCTCCGTTGTCTCCATTTTTTTAAAAAAATTTTTAAAAAGCAATTCAAAATACTACTTTGAAGTTCACAGTATAATTTTCAATAACGGTCTCAATAATAAGCAATATCACGCAAAATTCAGCTATTCTTACGCAGCTTACTCTAGCATATTTATGTACCACCTCTGCTCACTAATGATTGGACAGCTACAAAACCAGGGCAGATCTTTGACTTTCCTATTGGTTAAACTCCCAAGATCTTCAACTGAAACAGAGAATACCTTCAACGGTTTATGTCCCGCCTCTGCTCACTCATGATTGGACACCTGCATAACAAGGGGCAGATCTTTGACTCCCATTGGTTAAACCTACTCCAGATCTTTGACTCCCATTGGTTAAACCTACTCAAGACCTTCAACTGAGGCAGAGAATACCGTCAACTGTTTATGTCCCGCCTTCGCTCACTTATGATTGGACTGCCGTGGACAAAATGCAGAACTTCTATTAGTTGATTTTATTTTATATATAAAATAAATGTTGATTATATATCAATAAAAAAGTGTTTGTAAGTGTACTTTTAATGTTCCATCTAATTTGAGCTCTTTTTTGTTTTTATTTTTAGATAGCTCTAACTTGAAGCTATGGCTGGGGATGTATGTCATTAACATACTTGTTCTTTTTTGCAGGTGGTGTATGATGGATTGTTTGGTGCAAATACTAATAACAAATTGAGATCCCTGTCCTTGCAATTTGTTCATCATATTTGTTTGGTGTAAGTGCTAATTAATGATATTAACGACATTAACAAATACCTTGGTTTCATGTACTTTTGTACAATGATTTACAATGAGTGAGATGTATACAGCAGTTACAGAGATCTACAGTTTAAGTTGAATACAAATTAATAGGATTGTGTTTTTTCTTTTTAACACAGTGGGGACATGAAAGACACCCAAGTCTAATGAGACTCAACAGGGCAAAAGATTCATGTAGTTTTAATCGTAATTTCTCAGCATTGGTCCTAAAGGGGGATTTGCCCCATCTCTTTAACTTTGTTTGCATGGGTGGGTGGGTGTCTTATGACCATTTTTATTTGAACTATAACTTAAATGTGTATATTCAATTGATTTACAGTGACATATCGAAATATTAACTGACACTGAAGAGACTTGCACACACTATTAGAGATGTTTGTTTTCACACAGTCTCCTTTTTTATAATAAATAAATAACGGCAGTATTTAGCTTCCTCACCTTTTAAGATCATTTTAACTCCTGTACTGATGAGTTTTCTATTTTTTTTATTCTTTGAAATATTTACAAATTTTAGCTGTGAAATAATAAATGGAACCGTCATTTGGATTTGTTTTCCCTTTTGATAGTTGCCCTGACAATAATAAGCCTCTGGGTCTCATGCTATTGAATGGACTGACAAAGCTTATTAATGAATATAAAGAGGTAAGAAAAGTGTTTACAATTGGAATTCTCTATTGAAGATTAATTAATATTTGATGATGATCATCATTTTGTGTTGATGTGTAGATGATAAATGCAACACTATTGGTTCTTCTCCTAGGATCCTAAATTGCTGTGTGTAGCCTACTCTGCTGTGGGAAAGTTATCAAGGTAACATTCATATAATGTATACTTCATATTTAATATGTGTTTATTTTTAATAAGTAAGAAATCAGTTATAATTTATGAGTCGTAGTGTGAAATTAAAATTAAGACTAGCAGTTCAGAGGTGCAGGCTATCGAGAGACTCATGTCACAAACAAAACAGTGGATTTTCATAATGTTACGCATTCCCCGGTACAATTTATGTATTTTTATCATTGAAATGTTTTGTAATGTTAACAAATTATTTGAAATACTAAAAGTACTCATTTTGCTGCTGTTTACTTCTTTCCTTTTTTTTGTCTTTCATTAGTCGGATGCCTGAGCTCTTTTCAAAGGATATAGCTCTAGTTCAACAGTTTTTTGAAGCTATGTGCAAGGTAGGTTTAATCAATTGAATATTGGCAGTACAGCACCTATTGACTTGATTTTGAAATGTGAGGTGTTTTTTTTTAATATCTTGAAATCACTGCATTTTAGGATGATCCTGAGATCAGACTCTCCATTCAGGAAGCTCTTTCCATGATGGTGGGAGCGTATACCTCTTTACAAGGGGCACTGCTAAATCTCATGGAAGCTCTTGTTGCTGCATATATGGAAAAGGTAATCAAGATGAATTGTGTGAGTTCTAAATATTTGCTGGCGTTTATGTTTTGAACTACATGCCATAAAATGCAACATATCTCTGACATTTGAAATGGCCATAACAACAAAATGACAGTATTTGTTGTCAGAGCTAGACCTGAGTTTTGGAATTACGGTTTGACCCCTAGATTTTTCACATGAAGACTTGGTATATCTGTTTTAATACCTTGACTGGGCACCACTAAAGTTTTAAATCCAAGCTTATGCAGAGCATACAAACTGCAGTGGACAGGCAAACTTCCCAACTGCATTATAACTGGGGCTTCTGAGTTTCTGTGTTTTCTGCCAACTTTTCTACTCTCCTTTGTAGAAATTCAATTGATACCTGTTAAGCCTTTTGTGTATCTCAATCACAACTGAGAAGCATGTTAATAGTAAAATGTATTTAATTTACAGGGTTTTTTCTATGAAACAACTTTAATGGGCTTTTAAATCGTCTTTACTTTTTCATTTCAAAGCAGAAACGACTCCTCTTTATCAATGTAAATACAGTCACTCAGAACGATTGTAATAAAGTGTGTCCAGCGTAAAATACTTTATTTTTCATTATAACGTTAATAAAGATCAGTCACTGATTAACATGTTACGATCTCGTTTGTACGTTCTGCTTGTTAATCAGAAATTAAGACTTGCTCAATTTAAAAGCCAATTTAGTTGTTTCACAGAAAAAACCTCTAAATTAAATCAATTTTACTATTAACCACTTCAATTCCAGATGTAAAAATGAAAACCCCTTCCCAGGTACCAGATTTTGAAAATAATAATAATAATGTTTTCAAACCTGTAATTGCTATAAATTGTTAACATATGATAAATAAAACACAAATAAATTACTTAAACTGTGTTTTTCATTAACCCTTTATGCTGCTGTGTACTACATACCCATATTCAATATAGGAGATAAAAACTTTTTTTTTTTTTAAACAATGAAAACAAAAACGCTGCTAATAACAATAATAATCAGTAAACAGTAATTATCAAATAAAAATCAAACAACATCAAAATGTGTGCCAGTATCGACTTGCTCTGTGCCATTTATTGAAATGTTCAATACAACAGAACCCGGGATTGCCTTCGCAACCACTGCACATTTTTCTTTTGTCTCTTCTTTTGTTTTCATTTTCGTAGCAGACCCTGTACCTTTTTTTACGGTGTCTGCTTCGCTTGTGTTGGAGGGATAGTCACAAATGCGTGTACACAGCTACTTTGCGCAGGCATTGTGATGGAACTGCCTGCCACTTTGCCTGTACCCAGTGCTGTGTTTTGATAGTATTTTGTCTCAGCACTGCCATTTCAAACCAAACAGCTTCCCATTTGCAGCTGGCTTGCCTGTAAAGTAGCTGCATGCTCTTCTGTTTGTACAGTTTGTACTGTTCTTGGCTCCACATCCTTTTCATCATCATCGCTGAGTGATAAGTTAGCATCACTGTCGCTGGTATCAAAATCCTCCGAACCAGCTTCACTCCCGTTGCTCATTATAGAAAGACCACGTTCAGTTCCATGTTTAGCTTTCGCTAAAAACTATATAAACTATAACTAAACAAGTAAATCAAAAAAATAATAATTTAAAACACTATATATATATATATATATATATATACTTGTAAAAGCTGAATGGCTTCCAGCAATATATCTCAGCCTTCTAAACGCCCACAGCTACAGACTGGAATTGCTACATGACACGCAATTGGATAAAAATATCACCTGACCCTCCCCCAACTTTCATTGCACATTCTACAGTACTAGCACTGCTTTAGAGAATGAAACCTGAAACGTTAGACTGAGAAACCGATCATAGAATAGAATGGGAAACTTGACGTACGCAGGTACAGCATGGTACTGTAAGTGGGTTTTCAACTGACGTACGTGCGTACGTCATGGTGTTGAAGTGGTTAACACGTTTCTCAGTTGTGATTGAAATACATAAATGGCTTAACAGGTATCAATTGAATTCTTAAAGGAGAGTAGAAAATTCGGGGCAAAGTACCAAAAATCAGAAGCCCTATTCTAACTTGGGAGGGCACGTTGTCATAGAAAATAAAATAAATTACCACTAGTGCCATTTCCGTTGTGCTGAATATTTTTTTGATGTGAAACAATTTCATCTCTGTATTCAGGAATTCAAATTTTTTTTTTTCTAAACAGCTTACTAAAAACAGGTATGACTCTTTTTTTTCTTTTTTTACACAGCCAGAAGTGCAGGTTCGTCAAGTAGCTATGAAATTTGCTAGCACAGTGTTTGCATCTGACCACATACCTTCCAGATACCTCCTCCTTCTGGCTGCTGGAGATCTGTAAGTATTTTATTGTGGGTTGGTAGTCAAACAAATATCAAGTAAAACCTGATTACACAAAAAATATTAGTTTATTTGTTTATTTATTTATTTATTTATTTTGCGATGCCTCCAGCTTTTGAGTATCATTGGACTGTAAATACCACATCGAGGTTGCATTATAGCAGAAAACTCTGTTTTGAAAACCAGATAAAATCATTTACAATGTGATATCAGAAATGGGTCGGCTGGAAGCAGAGTGAGATTTTGGCAGATGGTCAGTATGTGGATGAAGTATACCATGCTGGTTGGGGAGTTGATAATGGTACACCAGCAATGTCCTTTTGATCAAGTAAAAGGCTGAACATTTTTATTATTATTATTTTTTTCCACAGTCGTGAAGAAGTTCATGGTGAAGCTCAGCGTGTACTGAGAGCGTTTCCAGTCAAGACTACTGAAAAGGAAGGTTCCAAACCGATGCCTTCCTTCCCTGAAATGGTCAGCTACATTCAGGAAAAGGTACTTACTCAATTTCTACTCGTCATTTGGTGATCCGGCTTCCTGATCGTTTGTGGAAATGGAATGTTAATTTTGTTGAATGTACTTAAGGTTAAGTCAATAAAAAAACAACTGCTTATCCCCTGCCAGGTGCACATAATCCTTTAAGTATTTGAACATGGTACGGAATTTAGGGGACTTACATAATGTGTTATTTTATCCCTGGCAGGGGATTTTGTATGTTGCTTTCCTGCATTTGTACTAAGTGATGCTTTCATTCATCAATTGCACTGCTTAAATTGCATTCAAGTTGGATTTAAACTCGAGGAAGCTTTTATCCATAGATGTTACTATCTAACATGTTCCATTGACAGTCAGTTTAAACAGCTTTCAAGAAAAAAAAATCTTTGCACTGTTTGCAGAACCTAAACATTCTAGTGATGTGTGTCATTACTTTTTGATTTGTGCAAATATTTATTTTTAAATTAATATTTATTTATTTTAGGCATCACAGAGAATGGAAACACCAGCGAAGTACACTGTTGGAACTTCTACCCTTCCTTTTAACCCTTCTGCATTTGGAGAGGTAATTATTATTCTTGAGGAATCTGTTTCGTATTAGTTTAATAGAAGAAAATGTATATATCCTATCCTAGAACATAAACTATGTTGATGCTTTTAATTTTGTTTGTTTTTTCCATCTGCTGTATTAAATATGCCCAATTAAAGGGAGGTCTAATAATTTAGTTCAATCATAGCATGTTAATCCTAGGTTATAACATACCAAACCTCCAGTATGGTTCAATTATATTGATTGCCTGTTTCAGATTATCTTGTACCTACGAATGTGCCTTGCTCACAGTGCAGGGGCTATGCCCACCTCCCAGAGTCTGGCTGACATGCAGGATAACTCTCCAGCTATTGCAAGTTATGTCCGAAACCTACTGTCTGGAAACCACAATTCGTTACTGGTGCCCAAGGGAGGGGATTCAAACCCTGTGCAGCTTTATATCGAGCTGCTTCAGCAGTTGCTGTCAGCAATCGGAGGTTAGTATGCCGTTCACATGGGTGTGAAAATCAAGATTGAGTTGTTGCAAAAATAAATGCAAAACCAATAAGAACCTTATTTTTACTACAGAGTGTGTTTTCAAAACAGAATTTATTAGGGCAAGTTTCAGTGTTCCTGTGCCATGCATTTTTTTATTAACCACAAAATAAATAAATATACAATAGTAATATTAATTCCATAACATACACTGACATAGGAGTAACTTTAATTAATCTGCTTTTAAAAGCAATTGGCTTTAAAGTGCTAAAACCCATTAGTTATCTTTATTTATCTCAATTGTTTGTTTTTAGTAAAATCTGCTATAAGGACAGCTGTATCAAATTAAACTGAAATCCTAATTCAGGGAGCAGGTTCAGCCAATCAGAACTACACTGTGAAAGGGGGGTTGTGGGTATCCACTGACTGATGGGGAAGAGACACGGTGGTGATGTTCAGGCGAGCGGGATTTATTTACAAAACAAACAATTGTGTATGAAAATGAATTAAAGGAAAGGAAAAGCAGCATGTGTCAGTCTAGTTCAAATATATTGTAATCGTACAAACTGAAAGGAAGTGTGAACAAGGCAGGCCAGGCAAGCATCACTGAAACCTTATTTTGTATTTCTTAAATACAATATACAGTGATCTTACAACACTACTTTAATTGTGGTGCTTGTGTAAATCTAAATTTGCAGTAGGAACTGTCCACAACATAAAACCTGTTAATACTGTAGGTTACAAATGTATGTTTTACTCTTCAGCTAGAGCCCAAAATCAAACACTAAAGTTTCAAATTTATTTTATATCCTTGTTTTTTTGTTTTTTTTTTGTGTGTAGGTGTTCCTGTCATGTACTGCCTGTTGGAAGTGCTGTCTGTTTATCCACAGAAACTCGCAGCTAAATTCACTGACAAGATTGACTGGATTAAGGTAATGAGGGTTTAAAATTGTGATGTTTATACCCGCACTCAGTTCTAGTGAACACCTTTTTCAGCATTTCGGATAGACTGCTGTTTACTGAAATTGAAGATTATTCTTTTTAGAACACATACAGTATAAGTTGTATAGCATCTAATGGTACTTGGGTTTCACAGGGTTTAATGAACACCAATAAAGAAGATATGCGGGAGCTGGCTGCGCAGCTGTATGCAGTGGTGGTATCGACCATGTCTGGGAATGATTTGAAGACTGCTGTGCAGAACCTTGTCAAGATCACAAAAGACAACCATGTAAGTCGAATCAACTATCAGCTGTGACTTGGTTCTTAAATGCTGAACATTTTTTTATGTATGCTCTATTTTGTGGTGACTAGTCTTTTTTCCACTGAGCTTTCAAAAAGAGGACTGAGGAAATGGAAAGAACAAACAAGACTGATTTAATAAGCTTTTACCGTGCAAGCCAGTGCCACTGAGCACATGCCCAAGAGATGGTTTACAATTGTGATTCTATATATATATATATATATATATATATATATATATATATATATATATATATATATATATATAAATATAATAGATATATATATATATATATATATATATATATATATATATAATAGATATGTTTGCTGAACGTTGTAGACAGTTAGTCTTTATACATTTTTTTACTTCCTGGATAAAATAAGATAAATAACAAACCAAAACATAATTGATCATTTAGGAATGTACCAGATATCATTTTGTGATGTGGGTGGGGGATGCATTCAATGGCAGGTTCAAGGGCATTTAAGAGAGGAATAGAAAACAATATTAAACTAGCATTTGTGAGGGATTGTGTTTTATTTTAGTTTTTTTTTTTTTCCCTGTTGGCAGCTGTCAAGCACTGGAGTATTTTTGGTAGAATTTCAATGTAAATTGAGTAGGGAAGAATTTTATATATGGGTGCCTTCATAAAGTTCATACAGAGATGGATTTTTAGCATGTGTTATATAGAGAATAAGTGATGACCTGCAGCAAATTACAGTGAGAATATTTTATCAAGGGGGTTCTGGGACATCATTAAGAATAAGAACACAGCATATAATGTTATTATTGTTATTTGTATTCTCTTTAGAGTCCAGAAACACAGCATGGAGCAATTTTGGCTTTGGGGTACCTGGTAGGGCGATACTTAGCCAAAAAGAAAGTTTCAGCTGATATCCAAAACCAAGAACAGCCAATGATCACCAGAAGTCTACCTGAAGATGAAGAACTGATCCGGTCTGCCACAAATACAATTGGTAATTTATTTGAGCCCTCAGTCTATTCCTGATATTTTTTTTTAGTTGAACGGTTTCTGAAAAAACAAATCAAGACTAATGTAATGTTTTTTGTTTAATTTCCTTAATTTTTAGGTTCCTTTTTAGATAGCCCCTCTCCTCTTTTGACTGTCGCAGCATGTACAGCGCTGGGAGAGATCAGTAGGAATGGAGCACTGCTGATACCCAATGAAGGCACAGGGTTCACAAAGCTACATCTGGTGGAAAGCTTGCTGGCCAGAATACCATCTGGCAAGGAGAGCAATAAGGTGAGTTTACAGCAATCTTGTGGTTTTTAACCTGAACCTTTTTTTGTAGTCCAGTCTAGACAAAAGACAAATTGAACCCACTTTATGTCTCCAGTAGGTGGAATATAGTGCTTGCCAAATATTAAAGCTAAAACGGTTATTGATCATTTTTCCAGACATAAATTTAAAATTGTTAAAGTAGCAACATATATATAATGTTTGTGTTATTTGCTAGCTTTGTATGATCTATATGTGTGGTTGTTAATCATGGAAACAAATTAATTTTGCTTAAGAGATTTGAACAAAGGCTACCGGTAATAGTTTGTCTTTGTTTCAGATGAAGGAGCGAGCTATACAGACATTGGGGTTCTTTCCAGTGGGAGACGGAGAATTTCCTCTTCAAAAGAAATTATTGCAAGGACTTATGGACTCTGTGGAAGTATGGAAGTTTGACTATAATTGAAATGCAATACTAGATTTGCCTGAAATGTAATACAGTATTAATGTGTCATCATTGGAATTTGGAATGGCAGAGTGTACTTTAAAAAGCACAAAAATGTAATTTAACTTTAGTTAAGAATATTGTTAAAGCTATCAACTCTATGGCTCCTAAAGGAGTCCACTAGGGGCTATAGCCCATCATGCATACCTTGTTTTGAAATTGTCATTCTAAGTAGTTGCCTTGACCTACGGTAACCACTTTTTTTCTTTTTGCCTCAGGCTAAGCAGCTAGAGCTTCAGTTCACAGTGGGAGAAGCAATCACAAGTGCTGCCATAGGGACTAGCTCTGTAGCTGCACGAGATATATGGACATGTACTGAGGAAGAATACATTCCGCCCGCAGGTGCGTTGTCATTTATGTAGTTTATGTATAGGGCTTCTAAATTTCAGTTTTAACCGATTAAAAAACGATAAAACACCCCTGAAAAATGAAATCAGTGTATAGCCAATAAACACCGGAAAAACAGTGGAAATGGTTAATCAAGTCACATTAACCACCTCTTTCCCATTGAAAAATAAAACTCACTACAAAAAAAGTTTCCCAGTTCAGCTGGGCAACGTCCCTCCTTCCTGACTTGTATCTATCTTTGATTTGTTCTGAATACTTTAACCCACCCCAACTACTTAGTGACAGCACATTGCTACATTTCTATTGGAGACTACGCTTATGAGATTTAAAACAAGATTACAATTAGGAACGGAGGTTTGTTTGCAGGATTTAAAGCTGTATTACAGTTAAGATACAGAGGATTTAAAACGATTGCAAATTGTGGCGAAATGTAAAAAAATGCCTGCACACAAAAACCCCAGAAGAATGTGCCCGTGACCATAAGGATTTCTTTGTGGAAGACAGCAAAGGAAAGAAGGTACAACTTAAGTGTGCAAGTACTGTCGAGTTACTACTATAAATATTTTGACAGAAAAAAACATTTTGGAAAGTAACCGAAAACGTTAATTTCATACAGTACAGTCGACTCTGCATAGGGCTCGGAACTGGTGTGAGGTCATGCACATAACCATAGTGAGGGAATACAATGGGATACAATGACAAACGGTCTATATGTACGTATACATGTATATATGACTCGTTTTGATCAGATTCAGGGTTCTCCCCAGGAATTCTGTACAGCTGGGTGGCAGAGCATTATAGCTGGGAGCACTTTTAACCCAAAAATAAAACTGCCTTACCTTAATAATAATAATAATAATAATAATAATAATAATAATAATAATACACCCTAATTCATACCCAGGCTACACGGCTCCATTTACCCCCTGATCCTTTGCAATCTTTTTGTGTTTCTGGCAGAGCTTGCACATCATACCACCCAATTCCTTGCTGTAGAAAAGTGTTGTCCAGAAAAATAAACCAACTTGAAATACATTATGCACTCAAAATAAACAACACTATTCGCTGGCAACGCACAATATGAAAAGTAAAACAATGTAAAATAATGTACAGTACGTAACAGCCGGCATAAACTTATTATAATACAGTACAGTAAAACATAAAAGTTAAACAGGTGTGTACAGTACCTTACTATAGCTCTTGTGACTACAGCGTAGCAAACAAATTGTTAATGGAAGTATGCACAGTATTTGGCTGATTTGCTGATAAACAGACTGACAACCATTTGCCTCTATGAAGGCTCGTAGTGTGCTGATGCTCGAGTTTCACAGATTTGCTTTGCCATTTCCTGTGTCTTTCTTGACGGCTTTTCCCGCTGTCATGCTGTTGCTATGCGCTCTATGTCTCTGCTATTGCTAAAACACTCAAAGGGTGTTTTTTTTATTTTTTTTTAATATATAAACACTTGAACGTTGTTTGCATTCTGCAATTATCCATATTAAATGCAATGTACAATGGATTCCGGGACCGCGTAGCTTCAAGCAATTAAGAAAATTATGTATTTAGGCGCAATCCATTTAATCGTATCGTACAATCATGGAAAATGATGCAGTGAAAAAACTAGACCAGCTGCTTGCTATGCAATTAAGCAATTTGTGCAGTTATTCAATCTGCAAATAAGTGGTGTGGACTGTATATAAAAAGTGACAGCCCCGAAAGAAAAAACTCTAAAATAGCCAAAAATAAGCACCGAAAAATGAAATTAATAAAAACAGAAAGACAGAAGTCCTAATTATTTATTAAACAACATTACAATATGAAAGGCAAATTTTGGAAATGCCTACCGTTTTTTTGTGTGTATGTGAGTGTGTCTATATATATATTGTAAGGCTGCTGAGTAGAAGGAAGCAGAAAAACCTGTATGGTTTTTGTTTGGTGCCAGGTAAACGGCTTAGCCGTCCTGCAAGTTAGTCAGGGAATAACCTGTGTAGTAAGGACTCCAAAACGGAGTTAAGCTTTTGTTTTGTATTGGTTTGTTTTTGTGTTTATTAAAAAAGTAGCGCAACCGCGCTTGAAAATCCATTTCTGTTGTTGTGGGTCGTAATTTTAAAGGGGCACGAACCCGTGAGTGGCGTGATCATTCAGATTTGGTGTCAGAAAGTGTGGGAACCCCCAAGACCCTGAAAATGGATTTATGGTGTTTGATCGAGCAGATCAACAGAAATGCCGCTGCTCAGAGGGAGCAGCTGGAGAGATGGGAGAGAGAGATGGGGTTGGCACCGCAGAAGAGGCAGGAGCGGGAGCCAACCGAATTGGAGCTGTTGCTCCAGGAGTGGGAGCAGGCAAGGGTAGCTCCACAGTCTCCCGAGCCAGAGGAGGAAGAGCTGCCGCCGCCAGAGCCAGAGGGAGGAGCCGCCTTCCGGAGCCCAGAGTGGGGAGCCGCCGCTTCGGAGCCCAGAGTGGGGAGCCGCCGCTTCGGAGCCCAGAGTGGGGAGCCGCCGCTTCCGGAGCCCAGAGTGGGGGAGCCGCCTTCGGAGCCCAGAGTGGGGAGCCGCCTTCGGAGCCCAGAGTGGGGAGCCGCCGCTTCGAGCCCAGAGTGGGGAGCCGCCGCTTCGGAGCCCAGAGTGGGGAGCCGCCTTCCGGAGCCCAGAGTGGGGAGCCGCCTTCGGAGCCCAGAGTGGGGAGCCGCCTTCCGGAGCCCAGAGTGGGGAGCCGCCTTCGGAGCCCAGAGTGGGGAGCCGCCGCTTCGGAGCCCAGAGTGGGGAGCCGCCTCGGAGCCCAGAGGGAGGAGCCGCGCTTCCGGAACCCAGAGGGGGCGAAAAGCATACCGCCACCACAGCCCGACCACCACCCCTACGGTCCAGTCCGGCGTCGCTGCGTCCGGTCCCTCACCCTGCTCCAGGACACCCTGCGGTCTTCCTGGACCTCCCTGTGCTGGACCTAGAGCCCAGGAGTCTGCAACACTGGCCACAGCTCTGCCCCTGGTTCCCTGCTCTGCTCTCCCGAGCACCCAGGCGTCGCTGGGCTGCTGCCAGGCGTCGCTGTCGCTCCCCCTGTTCGCTGCCCGCTTCCCCTGGGTGATCGGACATCACTGCGTCGGTTCCCAGGGGAAGACCTCTGTCCACTGCTGCATCCTCCAGTGACCCGGCCTACGCTCGGTCGCCCCTGTCGGACCATTGGGTCCCCTCGTCGCCGGTCGCGGTCCTTACCTGGCTGGGCGGGGCGTGGACCGATCCACCCTCAAGTCCGCCCGTGGAAGAGGCGAAAAGGACATTTATGGACTCGAGGGTGGGTGGTTGTGTTTTAGGGGAGGAGGTAGCCGTCGAGTGGCCTGTGTCTTGAAAAGACAAGGGGGGGATATGTAAGGCTGCTGAGTAGAAGGAAGCAGAAGAGAGGTGCTCTGCTTCCGAGCAGTCAGAGAAAAAGTAAGTGCTGTGTAAACCTGTATGGTTTTTGTTTGGTGCCAGGTAAACGGCTTAGCCGTCCTGCAAGTTAGTCAGGGAATAACCTGTGTAGTTAGGAAAACAGAGTCCAAAACGGAGTTAGGCTTTTGTTTTGTATTGGTTTGTTTTGTGTTTATTAAAAAGAAGCGCAACAGCTTGAAAATCCATTTCTTCTGTTGTGGGTCGTAATTTTAAAGGGGCACGAACCCGTGAGAGCAAAATTCTTTTACATTATATATATATATATATATATATATATATATATATATATATATATATATATATATATATATATATATATATATATATATACAGTACTGTGCAAAAGTTTTAGGCAGGTGTGAAAAAATGCTGTAAAGTAAGAATGCTTTCAAAATAGACATGTTAATAGATTATATTGATCAATTAACTAAATGCAAAGTGAGTGAACAGAAGAAAAATCTAAATCAAATCCATATTTGGTGTGACCACCCTTTGCCTTCAAAACAGCATCAAGCATCAATTCTTCTAGGTACACTTGCAGACAGTCTTTGAAGGAACTCGGCAGGTAGGTTGGCCCAAACATCTTGGAGAACTAACCACAGTTCTTCTGTGGATTTAGGCAGCCTCAGTTGGTTCTCTCTCTTCATGTAATCCCAGACAGACTCGATGATGTTGAGATCAGGGCTCTGTGGGGGCCATACCATCACTTCCAGGACTCCTTTTTCTTCTTTACATGAAGATAGTTCTTAATGACTTTAAGCTGTATGTTTGGGGACGTTGTCATGCTGCAGAATAAATTTGGGGCCAATCAGATGCCTCCTGATGGTATTGCATGATGGATAAGTATCTGCCTGTACTTCTCAGCATTGAGGAGACCATTAATTCTGACCAAATCCCCAACTCCATTTGCAGAAATGCAGCCCCAAACTTGCAAGGAACCTCCACCATGCTTCACTGTTGCCTGCAGACACTCATTAAGTATGCAGCTCTCCAGCCCTTCAGCGAACAAACTGCCTTCTGCTACAGCCAAATATTTCACATTTTGACTCATCAGTCCAGAGCACCTGCTGCCATTTTTCTGCACCCCAGTTCCTGTGTTTACGTGCATAGTTGAGTTGCTTGGCCTTGTTTCCACGTCGGAGGTATGGCTTTTTGGCCACAAGTCTTCCATGAAGGCCACTTCTGACCAGACTTCTCCGGACAGTAGATGGGTGTACCAGGGTCCCACTGTTTTCTGCCAGTTCTGAGCTGATGGCACTGCTGGACATCTTCTGATTGCGAAGGGAAGTAAGCAAGATGTGTCTTTCATCTGCTGCAGTAAGTTTCCTTGGCCGACCACTGCGTCTACGGTCCTCAACGTTGCCCGTTTCTTTGTGCTTCTTCAAAAGAGCTTGGACAGCACATCTGGAAACCCCTGTCTGCCTTGAAATTTCTGCCTGGGAGAGACCTTGCTGCTGCAGTATAACTACCTTGTGTCTTGTTGCTGTGCTCAGTCTTGCCGTGGTGTATGACTTTTGACAGTAAACTGTCTTCAGCAACCTCACCTTGTTAGCTGAGTTTGGCTGTTCCTCACCCAGTTTTATTCCTCCTACACAGCTGTTTCTGTTTCAGTTAATGATTGTGTTTCAACCTACATATTGAATTGATGATCATTAGCACCTGTTTGGTATAATTGTTTAATCATACACCTGACTATATGCCTACAAAATCCCTGACTTTGTGCAAGTGTACCTAGAAGAATTGATACTGTTTTGAAGGCAAAGGGTTGTCACACCAAATATGGGTTTGATTTAGATTTTTCTTCTGTTCACTCACTTTGCATTTAGTTAATTGATAAATATAATCTATTAACATGTCTATTTTTGAAAGCATTCTTACTTTACAGCATTTTTTCACACCTGCCTAAAACTTTTGCACAGTACTGTATATATATATATATATATATATATATATATATATATATATATATATATATATATATATATATATATATAATCTACACACATCAGTTGACTGTCTCTCAATTTTAATATATTTATTTGTTTAATATCCTTTAGAAGTGAAGGTGAATGATGTTGTGCCCTGGGTTCTCAATATGATCCTCAACAAATACATTGTCAGTCAAAACCCTCATGTCCGCCAAGCTTCATGCATCTGGCTGCTGTCCTTGGTGAAGAAACTCAGCCAGCACAAGGAGATCAAGGTAAAATAACAGTTTGGTAGAGCAAATGGTTAACCGCACAAAGATGCTGTGGGTGCTTTTCATTTTTGTATGCATTGTAACACCTCTGCTCTAGTAGTTTCTAGTTTTAAGTTTGTTTTTTCTTTCTTTTTGGTCAGTCTCATCTGAAAGAAATTCAGATTGCATTCATTTCCATCCTGTCTGATCCTGATGGTAAGTAATTAACATTTCTGTTAAAAACTAATTAAGTGAGTTTTGAAATAGAGTCGTGACCTATGAATGAGTACAGCTACCCCCACTACATCTTCCAAATGTTTCTTTTTGTGCTGTTGTTCATGCTTGTTTAGATGCAATCTAATATTTGGATACACAACTAAATAGTGGCTGTTATTCTGCCTTCCATCTATTTTTTGTGGTGGAATAATATTTTATTCAAATGCATTTACAAGCAACATAATAGCACTTTATGAGTTCTGGGAAAGAAACTTGTTTGAAAGTGGAATATTTTTTTCTTCTCAAAAGAGCAAAAAATAAATAAATATATATATTCTAACTGCATTAAACAGAAATGCAGTGCTGTTATATTATAGTAGGGCAGCTATGACATGTTAAATGGTCAACACTACATTAATGTACTTTATTGTAATGCTTTCAGAGTTGAGCCAAGATGTTGCTTCCAAGGGTCTTGGTATGGTGTATGAACTGGGCAATGAACAGGATCAGCAAGAGCTGGTTTCCACATTAGTAGAGACCCTGATGACTGGAAAGCGGTAATGTGTGCTTTTCATTATACTAGCGTTGAATCAAAAATTGTAAGATAAAAGATTTTTAAGAATTATTTTCAGGTGTACCATAAAAAGCATTCTAAGTAAATTTCAGAGTCTGCATTTATGGACCCTGCTCAGAAAGCTTTAGCTAAAATGTTACCCCTATAATCTTTGCACACATGCTGTATTGCATTGCAGTCATTCTGCTGCTGCCATCCATGCTCATCTCATTTGCACCCCTTATTATGAAGTCTACAGAACATCCTGGGCTGTACATCTTAATAGTCAAGTTGCTTAAATTGGCAATTTGTTTTTTTTATTATGATGCATAGATGGTTATAATTTTAAAATAATCTGGGCGTTGTCTGTTTATTCCCGCTCAGGGCCAAGCATGGAGTATCAGAGGACACTGAGGTGTTTCAGGGTGGTTCACTGGGAAAAACCCCAGATGGGTAAGTGTACAAAAAATAATAATAATACAGGTACAGGAATGTCTCAGACCCTGCTCTGAAAAGAGTACCCTCAAGACAGTTGGTGAGAACCATTTGTATTCAAAAAAATTATGTCTGATTCCAACAAACAGTTACCTGATTATACCAATGTGCAATATTTTGGGAGACTAAACATCTTAGAAATATGGTTTGGATGTAATAACCTCATTATTGCATTGAGAAGTATTGGATTCTCATAGAATAAAGTGCTTCGAAACCATCCTGTTTTACATTACATTGTTTTGTTTTATTTAATTTATTTATTTATTTTATTCCCAGTCAAAGCTTGTCAACCTACAAAGAGCTCTGTGCACTGGCCAGTGACCTTAATCAACCAGACCTAGTCTACAAATTTATGAACCTGGCCAATCATCATGCCATGTGGAATTCTCGAAAGGTAATGTATTTATTCTTATCATAATACATGGTGAACAATGATAAATGTTGGTGGTGGCACGAGGCCCATGTGCCTCCAGTCCGTGAACACAACAAAACAATGTGTCAATGCCAACACAAACAACAATGTCTTCAGATTTAAAGTTGTATCCATAGAAGATGGGGAAAAATGTGTGGAAGAGCAGAATAACGCATGGTATGTTAGGCAGTGGGGCTTGAGTGACAGGGAAATCTTCTCCAATCAAGTTTTCTACTCAGATTTCTTTGTTTTCTTTCTGGTGACAGTAATAAATTACTCAAGCTAGTACTCTCATGGTTTATGTCACCAGAAACTATAGAATGACAGTTTTATGTTGTTGTTGTTAATGTATATTACAATCATTTATTGATAAAACAAATGGATACCATTTAAGACATTTCAAGATCAGAGGTTACATTTGTTTTTTAACTTAATTGTTACTGGGATTGCTAAAATGGCTTAATCTCTGTCTCCTTGTTTCTCATGCTAGGGAGCTGCCTTTGGTTTTAACATGATAGCAGCGAAGGCTGGAGAGCAGCTGACTCCCTATTTGTCCCAGTTGGTGCCACGTCTCTACCGTTATCAGTTTGATCCCAATTTGGGAATCCGACAGGCAATGACCAGCATATGGGATGCTCTTGTTACTGACAAAAAATCTGTATGTCTCCTTTTTATCGTTTTATTGTTTAAATGTATGTTTGTAATGTAGTTATATACATAGCTGCTGTAGTTCAGCCATTTAAAAGACCATTTTACTAATTGGAAAGGACTGCTAACATGATCAATGAAAAACTAGCACATTTATATGTTTTAGGATACCTGTGAAAAGGTCAGAAACATTTTCTGTACATATTTAGTCTATATAGTCAATAGCGTTTTAAATAAATGCAGCAAAATCCATTTTCATAATGGGCCTTCTAGGTGAGGAGTGGATGTAGTGTACTGAAGCTAAAGTCTTGCAACCTCTTCTCTATACAGGTTGATCGATACTTGAAAGAGATTCTTCAAGATATAATATCCAACCTAACCAATAATATGTGGAGAGTTCGAGAATCTAGGTATATAAGTATATTACCTCACTTTCACTTCCTTAGTAATATACATTTCCTTTACACTCTATGGAGAGTACATGGCTTTTCATATTGGTTCTGTTACATATGCGTGAACCAGTATTTTCAAGAAAGAGATATCCCCTGGATATGATTGTAAATAATCATAGGGAGAAGGTACGTTATGTCCTGGAATAAAACTGGTAACAATTCCTTAGAGGCTTTCCAAAAAGGAAGCTCTGTTTTTATATATATCTTTTTATATTGATGTCTGCTCAATATTTATTTTTTCTTTTTCTTTTTCAATGTTGTCCTTTGATGTAGTTGCTTGGCACTGAATGATTTAATACGAGGAAGGCAACTTGATGACATCATTGACCAACTTCCAGAGATCTGGGAAACTTTGTTCAGAGTGAGGGATGATATCAAGGTAATTTGTCAACTCTGGTCTGTTTGCAAGTACAGCTTTTGTGTGTTTCAGAAAATATTTAAGGCATACTGATAATTTACTACAGATGTACAGGTTTTTCTTTTTGATTTATCAATAAGCAGTTCCACTGAGATGAGTGTATAATAAACTTCTGGAATGTGTGGAAACCTATAGATTAAAACACATCCTTATCATAATTTAAATGATGATTTTTTTCGATTTCAACATGATCTTCATGTTTGGTCTCTTCAAGACAGTTTGAGACACTTCATGTGAAGGACAGTTCAATTTGAAGTGTGTGTGATTTATAGATGGTACAATGGGTGTTTCTCTTATTTTTATTTTATTTTATTTTTTTGTCCCACCACTGCACGTGCTCACTGGATCTTTTCAATTCATGTTTCCACAGGAATCTGTCCGGAAGGCTGCTGATCTATCACTTAAGACTTTGAGTAAAGTAAGTCTGCTTTAAATGTGATAGTTTCAAAAGATTTTAGTTTCAGAAGGAGTTCCATCAAGGTCACTTTATATAAAAAAAAAAAAAAAAAAAAAAAAAAAAAGATTTTACTGACCTCTTGTAATTTAATCAGAATGTTATTATTTTTATGTGATGATTAAAGGCACTGATCTATCCTCCTGAATTCAACGCACAACAGCAGTAAATTAGTTAAAGTACATACTGATTAGTTTATTAGGCTGTGTTTTAAATCTTTGTAATCAGCTATTTTGTTTTTTTTCCCTTGTAGGTTTGTGTGCGAATGTGCGAGCCCTCAAGTGCAGCAGCACAACGTACTGTTGCAGTCCTTCTACCCTGCCTCTTAGAAAAGGGCATCATGAGTAATGTGTCCGAGGTCCGGGCACTCAGGTATACCTCCAGCAATTGTATGTTTTAACAGAGCAATATCTACTGCAGGCTGTGTGTCATTAAATCAAGAGGACCATTGATACTAAAAAGCAAATTACTATTAAAATCACTGTATTCCCTTACAATCAAATTGAATATAATTTAGTGTTTATCTCTTTTTACATGTTTTGTTTATTTATTTGGTTTCAAAATGTTGATCTAAAATATTACATTTTATTATAGTAAGGTTCCATGTTACAAAATGTTTTTCTGAGAAAGATTCTTCTAGCATTATAGCTTGCAAGAAGAATCTTAGTGCAATCTGTTTCCACTAGATTGCAGGAAAGAAAAAAAAAACACATCTGTGTCTTGGCTCCACCTGCTTTTAAACTAGACTATACATTTATTCTCTTTCAGTATTCAGACTCTGGTCAAGATCAGCAAGAGTGCTGGCACCAGACTGAAGCCTCATGCGCCAAGACTGATTCCTGCCTTGCTGGAGTCATTAACTGTGTTAGAGCCACAAGTTCTTAACTACCTCAGTCTACGGGCCACCGAACAAGAGAAGGTATGAAAATTAAACTCGTATCATTTTAAGATGAGATGCTGCATTGTCTCATTACTGGGACACATAGGTTGACAAAGGCACAGGGAGCTGAAATTATTGCCAGACTGATATTTAGTAAGTCACTGACTGAAGTGGGATTTGAAATACTGGGCCCTGTTAAAAAAAAAAATCTTTAACTTGTGAGTCATTTCTAAGAATGCTTTTTCAACAAGTCTGTTTTTCCACAGTTTGGTTTTCATTAAACTGTTGTAGGCTGTTATTGGCATCTTTTAACAGTTTAGGAAGGTTTCATAATAATAAAATCTAAATTTAGGTAAAGCGTTATTTAAATAACTCATCATCAGAACTGTCAACTCTCCCGTATTTTGGACCCTTCTCCCGGACATCTCCCGGGACAGACTTTCTCCCATATTTTGCTCAAAACTCTACTGTTAAACCTCCTTATGTCAGCAAACCTTTAATGTCTGCAAAAGTCATGGCCAGTATGTGGTTACTGCAATCCCCTTCTACCTAGCAGGGTTTAGGACCCAGGGGAGCCCTGCGGCAGGCTTGCATTCAGTGCGCGAGGCAAGTTCACATACTTAGCCACGCACTCCCCCACCCACCCCCCACCCCCCTCTACAGGGAAACAGTAAAAAAGGTATTGTGAATTGCACCCTCAACTCCTGATTTTGTATTTTCAAAAGGTGACAGGTATGCATCATAGGTTAAAGCTTTGTCAATATGGCCCACTGTGTGTTTATTTATACTACATATCTGCACTGTATGATTTTCTGAAGCTATTACATTGTAGGTTAAATTTGCTCTATTTGTGTTATCTCCTCAGACAGCAATGGATGGTGCCAGGCTTAGTGCTGCAAAATCATCTCCAATGATGGAGACCATCAACGTGGTACATTTACACATTTAGTAATGCAGATTGTTCAAGTGGTCTGTTATTTATGTTAGTGTATAATGTACAAAGTTTATATGATTTGTCTCAAATCTACAATTTAATATATTTTACAAAAAGACCCATTCTCTAGTAACTTCATAAATTTACCATTTGTAGTTTTGTGTGGAGATATTTTCTTTTAACATGTATTCAAGTCTGATACAACATAAACTTTACTTGTTTCTACATTTGCAGTACTTACATTTTTTTTATTTTAAATACTGCATTTTTGTGTTTATTTCCAATTGGTCTCAGTCACCAGATTCTAATTCTATAAATGTAATGTTAATGACTTGAAAGCTCCAATTGTATTTTGGGGTCAATTGATGTAAACTAAAATAAAATGGTCGTGATGATTTTGTATTGCAGTGCCTGCAACATTTGGATGTTTCTGTTCTTGGACAGCTGGTACCGAGACTTTGTGACTTGTTAAAAGGTGCAGTAGGACTGGGCACAAAGGTAAGGTTGTACAGTAGGTCCTAAGGTGTGTGTGTGTGTTAAGAGCTCAGTATGGTGTTCTTTAAAAATGCTTATCCCTTTTTGTGTGTGTGTGTGTGCACGCGCAGCTGGGGCACAAGGAAAATTAGCTTAACTGAGGTGACCACTGTGTGTACAGACAAACTGGAACCCACACTACTACACGACACTTCGTCCTTCAGTAGTGGTAGATCAATAGGCTTGCATTGTGGAACTCAGTTATGATACCAGCTAATTAGTTAATGCCCCATTTGGAAACTGCATTATAGCCGAGGCTGCTATAAGGAATCTCAATACTTTAATACACTGCTAAAACGAAATCTTTTTGACCACTACCCTAAATCCTTGTTTATCAGTCGATGGCCCAATTCAATCATCTTGGAGCAATATTCAATTCATTTGAATTAACAAAATCCTTTCAATTGTGTTTCAGGGAGCCTGTGCTAGCGTCATTGTGTCTCTGACTGTACAGTGTCCTCAAGACTTAACACCCTACTCAGGTATTTTGCTTAGAGTCGTGTCATTCATCCAATCATTATCGCATTTTAATCCTTCCAGTAAATATTAGATCTTTCCATTCATAGTTGCATGCCTTTTCCCAGTGCTTTTGGAGTGATTATGTTTAAAAACCCGATGTAAGATTTAGTATTGTAAGTAATTCAGTTATCATGAGAAGAAAATAGGTGTTGATTTACTAACATCACCCTTTTCTGCACGAAAAGCTTCAAAACAAAACCAAGGTTATATTTTTTACACATTTTATTGTGTTTATGAATTGGACAGTCTTTCTGTTTTGGTGCAGGTAAACTGATGAGTGCTTTGCTGAATGGGTTAAATGACCGCAGTAGCGTGGTTCAAAAATCGTTTGCATTTGCTCTGGGACATGTAGTTCGGGTGAGTTAAATTCAGGTTATTCCTAGCAGAACAGTTCATAGCATTGTTTTTCAAGTGATTTTTAAACCTGATTTCCTTTTGACAGACTGCAAAAGATAGCAGTGTGGAAAAGCTTCTGACGAAACTCTGCACCTGGTATCTTGAAAAAGAAGGTATGATAGTTAGAAAGCTTTTTGTTTATAATACAGAAAGCCCTTGTGATTTTACTTCTTCTTTTAAGTTTTGAGCTTAATTAGACATACTGCATCCCTTTTGTACAGGTAACGTACAATTAGAACTCAAATGAAAGCGTAGAATTGTTCAGTATACTATGCAATTGGGTCTTACATTGTTCCCTGTAGTTGTAGACCATATGTTATGTAACTTACAGGTTCAGAAACACAATGTATTTTAATGTATGCATTCTTAACCACCAAGGGCTATGTTGGCTGCTGTGGGATTTCTTAAATTTTTGTATTTTGTTTTATGCATTCTCATTGCTGATGGTATTTTGCCTTTTAAATATCTACATGTTCTCTTGGCTGATCCTGTTCTACATTAGTGGTATAGCTAAATAATGGAGAACCTTAAGGGCATCTTATGGCAAAAGCATCCTTCCCAGCTCTAGACACCCATAAAACGTTGTAAAAGCTTAATGTAAAGGGTACATAAGGACCTTTTTAGTTTATTGTGTTACATGTTCCCATGTGTTGCTACAACTGTTTAAGTATGGTGTGTGCATTGTTTTCATTTTTTATTTTTTATTTATTTTTATTTATTTATTTATTTACATTTTGACACCTTTTTTTTAAAACTCTTAAATTGCATTCCCTGCCTCAAGATGGCTTCACATGTACCTCTCAGAACTACATTTCCCATCCTCCTGCTCACTGGTAAATCCATCTCAAAGCCACCTGGAGGCAGGGAATGCAATTTAAAAGTTTACAAAAGTGGTCAAAATGGAAAAAATAAATAAAATAAATAAAAATAATACACACACCTAACGTAAACAGTTGTAGCAACACATGGGAACATGTAGCATAATAAAATAAAAAGGTCCTTATGTACTACTAAGGAGGATGAGGAGCATATTGAAGTAGCATATTCTTCCCCCCTCCCCTCCCCATGTCTTAGAGCCAATTTATAAATCCTCCTGTGCTCTAACGGTGCATGCCATTGGGCACTACAGTCCTGATGTGCTGAAGAACCATGCTGAGCAGGCACTGCCCCTGGCATTTCTAGGAATGCATGAAGCTCCAAATGAAGAGCAAGGGGAAAATGGAGACTCAACCCTGTGGACAGAGGTCTGGCAGGATAATGTTCCTGGTAGGTATTTGCAGTTTTGGTCATGGTGATTTATTTTTTTTATTTTAATTTTTATAAATTTTAGTAAATGGTATTGCAGAGAGATTTAGCCACTTTTAATTCAACTAATTGATTTTGCCATGTCAAGTTATACAAGCAGAAAATAGTGATCATACACCTGCGATGTAAATATACAAGCATTACAGTCCTCATACGTTTTAATCCTGTATTCTGTACATGAGTTAGAGGAATTCGACCCTTGGATTGGTGTGATAATGTTTTGGTGCATACTGTATGACACCTAAAATCACCTACAACCTGTTGTTTCTTAACACTGTGACAGCTGTCACTGTGTATTATTTAGTATTGGCGTGAACAAAGCAGTGACTTTGGTACATTTTTACAATAAACAAACAATGATGAAGACAATTGCCAACCTGAAGTGGGTATATACTCATCCATTTGTTAACTTCTTTGCTTGTCTATTCAGGTAGTTTTGGTGGCATCAGGCTGTATATGCAGGAGCTCATTGCTATCACCCAAAAAGCGTTGCAGTCACAGTCCTGGAAAATGAAAGCACAGGGGGCAGCTGCAATGGCCTCCATTGCTAAACAGCAGACCGGGTCTCTGGTGGCTCCACACTTGGGAATGGTGTTGACTGCACTGCTGCAAGGACTGGCTGGGAGGACCTGGTCAGGAAAAGTATGTTCTAGTTTTTATTTACTTGAATTAAATAAATAAATACAATAAAAACATCACACACACACCGGGAAAACCTCATTAAGTTGGCAAAAGCAGCTTCTGTTCAAGATGGTGTCATTTTCAGTCATGTTTTGTGTCTTTCTAGGAAGAACTACTGAAGGCTATAGGGAGTGTGGTGTCAGCATGCAGGTAAGTTAATTAATGACGTTTAAGTTGAAGGCAACACTGTTCTCTATGCTTGTTTCTTGATTATGAAGAAAAGAATAACAAAGAAAGTAATGATGAAGTAATCACGTTTGCTAGACTCCTGGGAAAATCACATAGCCATGTGACTCATAGCTGACATGCAGACACACAGGCAACTGGCAGAAAGTGTACTTGGGAATCATGTCCAATTGAGCTTTTGCAAACAATTCAATAGCTGTTTCTGTGATTCTTGATTGCATGACTGTCCTTACCTATAATAATACTATGTTAATTAGGAAAAACCTAATAAAATGTTATCTTCCTCATTTTAGTGGAGAACTTAAGAAGTCTGTACCTGGCCAGCCCAACATCATTGAGATCATTGAGTTAGTCTTAAAAGAGTGCCACAAAGAGAACCTCAGGTATAAGATAGCTGCTTTGAAATGTGCCGCAGACATCCTCCAAGCCTCCCAAGAGGACCGGTTCCAGGAGCTGGCGGGCATTCTGATTCCGTTGATAAAAAAGGTAATAATAAATAAATAGTTTGAATGGAGGATCACCCTGGCAAACAGAGTGTGAATTACTGCTGGGGATATAGCGGAAATGCCCATATTTCACACTTTTTACAAACGGTATATCTAGAGTTTCTAATGAAACGGCACAACGTTGTTATATATGGAGGAATCTTGTCCATCTGAGTATGTATACACATCCTCCAACGGACAATGGACAGTACAGGTTGTGGACATCTAATTTTTCATGATACCGATAGCTCTAATTTTGTATTTACAACTGTGGTGGGAGAGCTATGCTACGACAGCTTAAATACAAAAGACAAACAGAAAATATAGGCCATAACACTTTTTAAAAGCCGTGGATATTTGGTATCTGTCTCAAGTTTCTGAAATTCACTTTCAGAATTCTCCTACCAGTGCACATACCCAGAAGAACAAAGAGGATGACGATGATGAACTGGATGAGAAAGAGAAGGAGCTGCAGACGGAGTCTCTGCTTTGTGCCTTTGAATCCCTCGGCAAGGCCTGGCCCAAAAGCCCAGCGACCCAGGGTAAGGACATGGAATACAAATGAGTACCATAAGATTCACTTTGCTTTCTTTCAACGTGGGTGCAAGCAAACACGGGGAAGTGGAAGGTGCTATTCTTTAGTAGAGTAATCACACTGCCACTTTTGCTTAGTTGACCCCTCTGAAAAACTAATAGCAAGCAGAATCCCATTGGGAACTGTTCTATATATTATCCTAACAAATTTAAACATTAAAACATACTTTATGTTTAGGGAGATGGATACATCTGCTTTAATTCATTTTCTGTATTTCCCTGTTTTTGAATGTGAATATGTAATATTACTTGCTCCATCCTCAGGTCAATACCAGTTACAGTTTTGTCAATTAATGTGCGAGAGACTGAAGCTCAGCACATGGAGAGTTCAGGTTGGAGTTCTGCAGTCCATGAAGGCCTATTTTCAAGGGTAAATGAAAGTTATTTAAAATTATATTACAGTAGAATCCCAGAGTTATGAACACCAAACTTACGACTGGTCTGCCGAACACCCCACTTTCAACTGGACACTGCAACCAGATAGGTGCGCCTATAAGCGGCATGCTGGTCATTGAGAAGGCAAAATTACTGTACCAACAAATGTATCCGGAAAGGACAATTTTACTCGAACATTTTAATTTTTAAACAAAGCACAGTTTGTTTTCCATGCCAAAGGAGGCTGAATGACCGAGGAAACTGCATTAACCCTTTGCGGTCCTATGTCGGACCTGGTCCGACATTACAATTTTCCTTTCCGGTCCAATGTCGGACCCTGTCCGACATCATCAAAAGCGTAAAACAGGTCTGTAGTCGTTTTTTCTCCGGAAAAAGCCGAGAAAACCATTCAATGGCTGAGTGAGACCGATAGGAGCCGAAAGAAGCCGAAAAAAATAAATAAATAAATAAAAAGGGGTGGATCTGAGCAATACACAGCCCCGGCACCACAGAGATTGCACGGACAAAAAACAAACAAGATAGCTGCTACTGTATCCAGCGCTCAAAGAATATTGCATTATCGCAATATCGCAGAACATTTGCAGAGCTTTTTGAGATGTTATAGTAATAAAATAATGACTTGGATCGCATTATTGAGGAGTTTGGTGATAAAACGAGTGATCAGGAATTGATTCAGTAAGTACTACTATGAAGAGGTATGTGAAAAATACAGCAAACAAGGGGTGGGTCGGGGCTGGAGATGCAGTACTGAGTGTCCTGTTGATATGCAGTGCCTTTTAAACCTGTTTTACTGTAGAAAAAAATACTTTTAAACAGAGCGTCTAAAATAAACTGCATGTGTGAAAATAAATTGGACCTGACACGCCTGAGACTCACTGAATAAATGGACCGCAAAGGGTTATTGCATTTTGTTTAAAATACAATAAAAACAAGCACTATGTTAACCCATGTTTTCCTGGACATTTAAATCTGTTTTTTAGATCCTAACAGTGTAAAGAGCTAGTTTGTAGTACTGTATAAAACAATTAACTGGTTTATTCTCGTTCTTCTTCCAGATTATTACTTTTAGACAAGGACCATACAGATTCTGTTGCATTATCAGAAATCTTAAGTAAAACTTGTGATGCAGTCACATTTCCATTAGGTAAGATGCATCTTTATTTCCTTATTTAAACAAGTGAATTACCTGAACTGTGAGCATGCTTTGCTTTTTTCTTTGCTTTCAGAAATTGTAAATGTTCACACCCTATGGAAGGTAGGCTTTTCAGAAATACAATGTTACAAACAATATGCAAGTGATTTCCATTACATGAGAGTAGATGTTAAAACTTCATGCTGATTTGAACTCGGCTCTCGCCAAGATAAGCACCAACAAAGATGTAGCTTTATAATAAACTAATGTGATCTATAGGTGTCTCCATCCATTTGCGTTTCCTTCCATCTGATGATGTAGATATCCTTCTTCCTGGTGTTGATGGCTGAAGTGTAATGCTGGCTCCAGGGATCAGCTTATTTTGCCTCCCCAGCGCATCAGCACACACAACGGCTGCGATGCTGGCTCCAGAGATCAACCACAGTGCGGTCTCTCAAGTGCATTAGCATGACAACCGCTTTTAGTAAAAGCAAAACATTATTAACATAACCTTTTTTAAACATGTTAATTTTCTTTAATTTATTTAGAAAACAAGAGCTACTCCTCTGTAAGAACAGAAGCTTTAAACATAGTGGAATTGCTAATAAAGAAAATGGACGGTGGGTATTTTTTTGTTAGTAAATTTGTGTTGAAGCTGTTTACATCACAAAATTCAGTGGTTTTGCCAAAGATACATATTCAACCTTTGAACTATTTACTGGATATATTTATCACTTTTCTATTCTGTTGTGACTATTTTGAATATTTTGTAAAACCTACCATTTTATTGTAACCTAAACAATATGATTTCAACAACAGATTAGCACTGCTATGTAAATACAGGAATCCTATTTGTATTGAATATAGAAAGAGAAAAAATAGGTGTGTCCAAATTAACAATTAACACATTTTTGTGTCTATAAGAGGGGGTCTTTTAGTATTTATCTATCGTTTTCATCTAAATTTTGTTAACTATTTCAGAATGTCATCAGTGGGGAGGTTTGACACCAGATAGCAGAAACCAGCTGATCAATTCCTTAACCACCATGGAGTCGGACAGCAGGCCAGAATTGGGAGAGAAAGCCACTGAGTTGAGGAAACGGTTACAAAATCTCTCATGAACTGCACTCGAAACACCCTCTTGTTAAGCCGCCTTGTTCTTTCATTTGTCAAGACCTGTGGCTCACCAACCTCTATTGCTATTTATCAGATAATGCGTCAGGATGTTTTAGCTTAACTTCAGACTTAAAAAGTATTAATGTTAATATTTAATGTATGTACAGACCATGCCCAATGGATTTGAATATGCAACTGTAACAAAATGGTTTAGATTGTGAAGTTTATTTGGTATTTTATGGAAATACATACCATACTGTCATGGATATTATGAACCCCTTTTTTTATTGTAATATCTGTATAAGGTGAACCTTGGCTATATTAAATACCAGAGCCATACTCATTATGTAGCACTGAAAAATCAGTGTGATGCAGGAAAAGTCTACAGCAGTGTTTTTTCTTTTGGGCCTTCCATCCACCAACCCACCATAACTTGATAAAGTGTATATTTTCGTTACCATCTTAAATCGGGGGAGGGGACACAATTGAATCTTATAATTGTGGCTGTGCTACCATGTAAAATAAAATGATTGCACTATGTTAACTTTAAAACACTGTGCCCAAAGTGGGCATATTTCGCTGCTGTAGTTTGCCACTGAAACAGATTTGCTTTCTTGTAGTGGGGCATTGGGAAAGCCAGCCCTTTTAGTAAACTGATTTGTTCAGGAAAGATTTAGTGCAATGTCTCTATAAATTATACTATTCTGCTTGCATGTTTTCAAGTTGCGTGGATTAAAAAAATGTCAAAATACCAAAGTTGGTAAAGGTAAGAGGCATGCACTATCTTTTGGATATTCCCATTTGTGACTCCCAGATGACAAGATGTATTAATAAAGTTGCTTTATTGGGAGTTTTGGTGTTTCTTTTACAGTATGATCTCCAGTACTAACTGTATTACCAGTACTTTTTTATAGTATGTTTAGTGGATGTGGTTCTTAAGTAGGGGTGTGCTCATACTCCTTATTGCCTTTAAGAAGTATTTATAGGCAGATATTAAATAAATCCATTGATTTCAAAACAAGAAAAGCTGTCCTTCCTTCATGTTTACAATTGGGTGACACTGAATTACAGCCTGGGTATGGCAATGAACAATGGCAGTGCCCCAGATGAGAGGAAAATTAGCTTCCAATCTGCTTTTAAAACACTTAATACAGAACTTAATTGCCATTGATTGATTTGTACAAATTGTAAAGATTAGGTAAGGGCGTATTTTCTTGTTTTGAAATCAACAAGTTACAGCCGTCTAAAACCTTTGTATTGGATGATGTTGCATTAAAATTATCTACAGTATACTGCTTCTTTAACTATCAAGTTAGGGTACTGTGAGATGCAAGCTGATTTTCACTTGTATCTTGTGGCCTTGATAACAGCTTGCATCATATAACTCCCTATATGATATATGGATAATGCATTTTTAACTAGCCTTCAGACACTCACACCATATAAAATCGTATGACTGAGATGCATTTATAGACTTCAGCCAAGCATTGTACACGAATTGTAGTGGTGAATCAATGCAACACAATTGCTACTTTGTGTTATCAGAATTGAACAGGTGCAAGTTGCTGGTTGTCAAGCCCATGTTATTATCTCTTGGGGCTTATCCAACTTATTTGTTCACAAAACACAGGTAAGTATTCCAGCAACATCATGGTTATTTTGGTATATTTTATTCAGGTACCTTTTGATCATTAACAGATTCCAATGAATAACGTTTCAGACGTGCAGATTATATTCAATTTAACTGAATACGTTTTTATTCAAATAATAATCATCCCCCCCTTGGGTTTGACTAGTTCTTGGTCCCATGGTTGCTCCAATATCATTAAAGCTAGCTGAAGATGTATTTATGTAGTATAAGCACTAAAAGGAAAGATACAGTAGAATATTTTGTAGAACAGAAAGACATGGGATTGGTTGATTTTCTTTCCAGGTGTTAGCAAGAATAACTTTGAAGAGCAATTTTAAAAAAAAAAAAATCATTATAGGAAGACAGACTTTGACTTCACTGCAAATATAAGTTAGCTAGCCTAATAACATTATTAAACGGGATTTATAAAATGTCATGGACAAAAATGATGATGACTGCAGGAATGTTTGCAGTCCAGATCTAATTTTGTAAATCGGAGTGAACACTGAATGTTGTAATTTAATTGTCCATTTTAAAAATGCAACAACACTTCAGGATGTGCAGTAGTTATGAAATGACCGTCCTTCCTGGGTGGCTGAAAGCACTGGGCTCTGCATGGTGCCTCACAATATACCCAGGCTGTGCAGTAATTTCTTAACTACTGCATTTTCTTAACTACTGTTGTGGGCTATTGCTTACATATTAAGAGATAGTTGCTTTCAAGTAAGTATCTTAAGTGATTATTTTAAAAGGACCTGCGCCGAGTTTGTGTATCTGACAGATAAAAAGATCAATCATCACACTGTAGTGTATATAAATAAATCATATTTTATTAGCAATGTCTTACTGAAAAAACAAAAGCGAGAAAAAAAACACAAAATGGACAGTATCACTTTGCATCATATAAAAGAAAAGGATAAGTGCATGGATTACAGAGTTAAAATGCATAGGAGACTGTGAAAACAATTAAATATCAGGTACACTGCTAGGGGTGTTTGCATTAATCCCTTTATACTTCGGACCAATAGTCTTGTGATGTTTTTATATCAGACAAGTATGTGTTTTTTTTTTTTTTTACTTAAAAGATATGGTTTAATGTCATAAGATTCAAGTCAGTGTGTCAATCTGCACACCCCTAATGCAAAGGTTTTTGGTGAATAACAAAAGACAGTTAATCTACAAAGATAAGGACATTTTTTCAGGATGCAAGGCAAGAGTATACAGGTAAATAAAACCAGTTTAGTTATCAGTGTACTGTCTTTGATTTAGTTTTGTCTGGTCTGTTCTGCCCAGCCTTGCTGACCCCGTTCTGGCTCTGAGCGAACCTTGCCACCGTAGACACTCCATCCACAAACTTGGTCTTGAACAGAACATTGGCATTGTTGAACATGCCATCCTTGAGAGACACCACTATGAACTGGAACAAAAGGAGCAATTTAAGAAATGAAAAATACCATAGTTTTAATGACATAAGCATTAGTCTTATTTAAGGCAAGGTCAGAGTATTTACATGTAAGCACTAACACTTGGTTTTAGAATCTATTGATCGGCTGCATTCTGTACTACAGCCCAAGGCTTTACGTTCACTGCGGCCGACTAGATCGTGATTTTGTGATTTTTAAAGAAAAGTAATCTGTGGGGATTGACTAACATTAAGTTTGCACGATTCCATTTACTTTCTTGCATGCTAGACTAACTAATAATTATGAACAAAGATTAATCTGTGTGCTTTCATTTTATGCATGAAATGAACAATTGTTTGTACTGTTTTAACTGTCTGGCTTTAGAATTTCAGCAACCAATCAGAATGCAGGAAGTTTTCAAGCCATTTTATAAGGGCTCATTATAAACCCCCAGTAAGGTGTATGCTTATTGGCTTAGTATCAAATTGGCAGCATTTAATTCAAAATAAGCAATGTTTCCTATTTTACTCATGTCAAACTGTGACACAGGATGCATTAAGTAAGGGATAAACCACGGTAAGTGTTGAATCAGTAAAATAATCCACCGTTTCGAGTGCCGTTAGGCACGAGACACTGGATTATTTTACCGATTCAACACTTCCCATGGTTTATCCCATTTAAACCATTTCTTCCTAATTGACAATTGTTCAATAATGAGAGTAATTGAACTCTAATTTGGTAATTGACATTTATATTAATAGGCTACATTGTGTATGAGTTTGCTGGTGTGCCGTCATGAGTTCCGAGTCTGAACCTGAAATCCCATTGACACAGACGATTGTGTTATAAGTGAAGATAGCAACGAGGACTTTGTTTTAAAATTTAGACTATGAAGGTGGCATTACAAAAATAAAAAGAATGAAAAAAACAAAGTAGAAAGCGGAAAGTAAGCATTTTGCTGCACGTAAAATGGATGAAGTTAATATCTTTGCAAGCGATCGATTTTCTGGAAGTACTGGCGCAAAGTGTAAATGGGCTGTGAATCTGTTTGAAGTTTGGTTAAATGAAAGGAATTCAAAAGCTGACTTTAAATCTGAGATACGTGTAATTAGTGAAGATTTAGTCAATATGGATAATGCTACGTTGTCATACAGCTTTAGCTGTTTTGTGACAGAAGTAAGAAAATGTAACGGAGAGGAGTACTGTGGTAATTCACTATACAAACTTGTAATGTGTATACAGCATTTTCTAAGACTGCAGGGACGCACTTTAAGTTTGTTAAATGACCCAGAGTTTGAAAGTTTTCGCAGTGTTCTTGATGGGAAAGTGAAACTTTTGGCCAAATCAGGAGTTGGTTTGCATAAAAAGAAAGCTAAAGTTATTTCCGAAGCACAAGAAAATATATTGTACTGTACTGTGTGCTGAAATTGGAAATCCATTATGTTTAAACGGTATAAAAGTATAGCTTATTGTTATTATAATTGCTGCTTAATAAAAAGACACAAGCTTTTTTTGTGAATTGTTTGTGACTGGTTTGTTAACGAATCCAGTTTTCTGTGGATTCGTAGCTCAAAGTGTGGATTCGTTTATCAACAATACATCTGCCCCGCACTCCCCTTCTCTTCAAAGCCACACTGCCACTTTAGTTAGACGATTCGTAGATATAATCCACTGAAAGATCAAAGGGTGACGTCACAGAAATGTTTTAAGCACACTTAATCCAACCGGTGCACTCATCTATAAATTACAGATATCGTCTACCCAATAAATGCTGCAAGTCATTCCTGTTCTAAGCGAAACATTCAAAATCAACATGCAGGCACTGCACGTGTGGAATACCTGCGAGTGTCGGAAGTGCGTCCGCAGCATCTGGCCAATGTTCTGTGTGTGGGAGAGGTCCAGGGCAGCATCCACCTCGTCTAGAATGTAGATTGGGGCCGGCTTGAAGAGGAGCATGGCCAAGATCAGAGACAAGGCTACCAGAGACCTGCGGAAATATTTTAAACAAATAAATATCTGTGCACTTCTAATTTGCAAATTAAGGAAATGGATAACACCTCACAGGGACTACACATGTACTTGTAGTAAATGTGAACATAATAGAAAAACCATGTCAGATAGTGAAAAGCTATGTTTTAGGGTCTTGTCATGACATTGCTAGAATAATGCATTAGTATGCTATGCATGTACTTACACCCCCAAAAAAACACAACTAACCTTTGACCCCCACTAAGTTCAGTTAGATTTTCTTTCCAGGTGTTTCCAAGAGCAACTTTGAACTCCAAGCCATCAAGGACACTTTTACCTTCAGGCGGAGCCAGCCTTGCATCTGCTCCTGGCAGCAAGGTGGAGAAGATGGAGCCAAAGTCTTTGTTCACCTAAAAATACATTTCAAATATTCCTATGACTACCTATAAATACATACCCCATTTTATGCACTTTATTGTGGGAATGTTGTACCCCCTTGGCTGAATCTCCTTCTTTCACATTAGTACTCAAACCGTATCAGTATCTGATATTCTACTGGTACTGTTGTCTTAGTACTCAAAGACTTACATCATAATTGACACAGTGTTGCCAATACTGAAGTTCTTATCAACTTTGTATTTTCTTTGGTGAAAGAGAGAGAAGGGAGAGAAAAAAAAAACAACAAAACAGGATTCCTCACCTTTTGCCATGCAATGTTAAGAGCCTCATTTTTCTTTTGGTCTAGCTCTTCAATAGTTGTAAGGATTTTGGATTTATCATTCTCAACAATTCTTTTCTTCTTCATCAGGTCATTGTACTATCACAGAAGAACAAAAACAATTCCTTTAACTCTTACTGTTCTGAACACATTTCAAGGACTGTTTGTTATTATTATTCAGTGATGCAATTACTACAGGTCTACATTCTACAGTAATGTTTTCACTTTTAATTTTAGAAAACTGACCAAAATGTCTTATTCAGACCGGCATAGAATATGGAACTAAAGACTTATGTACAGATTCTTGCCAGAATAGTCTGAACACATGGGGACCCTTTTCTATGGTTTTCTAGAAATGAGGATCCATTACACCCTGGTCCAGATTCGACACATTACCTTCAATTGTAAAGATGTTGCCCGTCAAGACCCTGTACATGTTACATTGGATTTTCACCAACAGGTTCTGTGGAGCCAGTGTTTGTGTCTCCTGTATGCAGGAATCTTGACAGAAGGCAAAACCTGGACCACTGCCCCATAGTCATTCACTATGACAACCCAGCAGAAACTATATACTTGCATTTGCAAATCAAAAGTGCATTAATTACCCTCTCTTCAGCCTGACTGAGCATGTTCATTGCCCTCATATTGACGTTTCTTCCCAGCTTCTCCTTAGTCTCTTGTAGTTTTTTAAGTCGCTGGCCAGCTTCCTTGGGGTTATTGTTTTTAAAGTCATAGGCCGTGTTGGGCTGTCCAAAGAGATGCTTTTCTGTAGCAATCCACTCATACTCGTTAAGCATCTTTGCCACCTGTGAAAGTCAAACATTAAAGTACATTACATTATCATCAATGTGCAATTGAGGTATGCATACTACAATAAAGCTATTAGTGAGAAAAAAATGTCTACAGTAATGGCTTCCCATGCCACGAATATTAATCTACCTTTCTAAATCATATAAGAACATAAGAAAGTTTACAAACGAGAGGAGAATCCCAGGGTGTCAGCTTCAACAACATTACTGGGGAGTTGGTTCCAGACCTTCACAATTCTCTGTGTAAAAAAAGTGCCTCCTGTTTCCTGTTCTGAATGCCCCTTTATCTAATCTCCATTTGTGACCCCTGGTCCTTGCTTCTTTTTTCAGGTCGGAAAAGTCCCCTGGGTCGACATTGTCAATACCTTTTAGAATTTTGAATGCTTGAATCATATATGCCGCTGTCCGATAAAGAGATGCAACATACTTACATAAAAGCAGAAATTAAATCTACAGAAGCATAATTTTTAATAAAAAATATGATGTTTTTTATATAGCAGACTTAAACCTGAAGTTCAACAATCATGTTTACTTTCATATTGAAGTATAGGTTTCTCTTCAGTACATGCTTTCATATTTTACTCAACTTTATCAGAAAGTGGGTTGACTGCTCATGTCTTTAGATCCTACAAAGGTTGTTTTAAATGTAAACACACAAGCTTTTCTCTTAAATTGATATCACTTGGCCCCATCACTAAGATAAATAGGCATGTCCCTGCTACCACTTCCTACAGTAGGTGGCAATATATGAAAGCTCTAATAAACCAAATGTTTAAGCTTAGCATTGCATAAAATAGGAAGGAAATCCCAATTTGCTTCTACACAATATTTTATACAAAGTTAAGGTAAAGTTGTCCTTTTTAAACTGAAAGGGACAGAGTATCTTTCAAGTTCTGTTGACTAATTGTCACACAAATGGTTCATTTACCAGGAATGCATCAGTGAGCTTCAGCTTTGAGTACCTGTTGTGAAAATGAAACCAAGCCTGAATGCTGCAACCAAAAAACACAGGAAAGCCTGACCTACCCTAGCCGCTGCATCAGCACTGTCCTTTTTATGCTTGTTGATGTTATGCTCCAGCTCTTTTATTTTAAGTTGAGCATCATTGTTCTGTTCTCTGAGCTTGGATGCCTCAGACGATTTGCCTTTGATTTCCTTGTCTTGTGTCATGATTATTTCTTTCTGTTTGGCAAGATCCTCTTGGGCCTTCTTGACTGCTTCCTGAAAACAAAACCGAGTTCATTTTTTAAATAAAATTTGAGATGTACACTCGCGTATATTATTGCCACAGTATTGCTACATATATAGCAACCTTATTTTTGGAGACTTCAGAAGCCATACTGTCAATCTGTTCCTGAATGGATTTCATAGCTTCATCCACAGCTTCGATCTGCTGCACGTAGGCAGCCTGCTCCCTCTTCAGTTCCTCCAGTTCTAGAACCAAGGCATCAGCTTCCTGTGAAGTAAATGCGTTTATCATCCCCTGATAAGCGTTCTTAAATCATCATTTAATACAATTTCTGCATTCAGCATCTTTTATATGGTATGAAAGTATAAGAGCAAGGTGATATGCAAACACAGAAAACATCAAACCAGACATGGATCTAAATTACAGCTGGTTTTTCCAGCAATGCAATCATCAGAAACACCCATCATAGGTACTGTTTGCAACGGATTAAAAATCTGACTGGAAAATAATATGGCAAACGTGGAGGTTACCTTCTTTCTTTCAAATATGGCCAATTTTCAACCCCTTTCAACAAATCCACCCCACATGCATCATTTACCTGCTGCTTTTCCTTCATCTTTTTATTAGACACATCTGCCTTCTTTTTAGCTGCGTTCAGTTTCTGCTGAGCCTCCTTGAGCTCCTTCTCACGCTCTGCCTCAGCATTTTTCATTTTGTTTTCTAGCACTTTGTATTTCTCCTCAGCTTTCTTCTGCACCTCCTTGGTTTTCTTAAGGACCTCTTCACTTTCCTCTGTAACAATCAGACAACTGTGAGGCTGGATAGCAGCAGGTCTGCAGGGGGGTTAATCTCATGCAAGTAAAAAATTATTAAACTGTTTTTATTTCATTCTTTAACTATGACGTATCTTAATTGTAAGACAAATAAATGTTTATTAGAAGTCTCATCCCCATTCCTCTGAGGGTGTAGATCTCGCACTCAGAAAGTCAATGACAAAAAATGCTATACCTTTAAACCACAACTGGATTGGCATAAACTGATTGAATGTGTTAATATCAGCTGTAATTTAATGACTTGTAATTTTGCAGTTATGAATTTCACGATTTCTATGAAATGTACCCTCTGCATTGTAATATATAGGTTCCCAGTGAAAATGCCCATTTCTGAAAGAAAAGTGTACAAACACCTTTTTTTTATCACTTAAATAAATACAGCACACACTTACTATACTGACACACTGCCTGTTTCACTGCACTGTGGAAACTGGCAGCTGGTTCAGTTTGCTTCCAGTACATGATTGAACACACTGCAGAACTGCACCAATGCTTTAAAAAAAAAAATTTATACTTGGAAAAACTTGGAATCGCAAATTGTTTTTTTTACCCCATTTTCACCCCAATTTGAAATGCCCAATTTTAAGCCTGGCTCACCACTGCAACCCCCACGCTGACTTGAGAGACAAAGACGAACACACGCGTTCTCCAAAACGTGTGTCGTCAGCCGTCCGCTTCTTTTGACTCTGCAAGCCCGCCATGCAGCTACCTCAGAGCTACAGCATCGAAGGACCTCGCAGCTCTGGGCCACTTGCAGACAGGCCCACAGGCTCCCAGCCAGTCTACAGGAGTCACTGGTGCGCGAGGACACCTTGGCCGACCTAAGCCCCCACCCAGGGCGCTCAGCCAATTGTGTGCCACCCCCTGTGAACTTCTTTAAAATTTTTAAACGAAAAAGACACCAGCTGCATCAAAGATCGGAAATATTTCTGCTAAAGATCACTCTTTCCAGTAAATGAAGGGGACATTTCACATGTCTTTTTTTTTTACATTTATTTGTTTTTATTTTGTTTGATAAATCACTGATGGCGAAAATAAAAAGGTAGACAAAAAAACGAAATATTCTACCATTGAGCATTTACTGTTTTTCAGGTAAGCATTTAAATATTTAGGAACATTTGTTGTACAGTATCAATTTTGAATGTGACAACACTATTGTTTGGGCTTTAATAAATAATAGGTCATATTTTTAAAGGGTTTACTCCAGTCTTTAATTAACTCCTATTTTGTATACCTGTTAATGTTACAAAACTAGAACCAAACAAACAAGTTATATATTTCAGGTCCTCTTAAGCACTCTCAATGTTTTGTTTTTCATTTTGTAACATTAACATGATTTTTCTCCTTTCAAAAAAATAGGACATAAAGAATGGAGGAAACGCTTTGAAAATATGGCCTATTATGTTTAATCATGAAATACCGATTTTTACACTGTTTTTTTTTACACATGTTTTACAGTGAAAACAAAATACAGCCCTACTTATAAAAGGTTTCTAAGTGTTCGGTGGCTACCTCTAATAAAGTTGAGTGAACTTTCTCTTAAAGGCCTGACACAAGACAGCATGAGAAATACACTCTCAACTTGACTGAGGTAGCCACTGAACATTTACTGTATAAACATACATTTTGCCATAGGTTGCACAACTTAAATGAATAAATCCACTTAAGGATTTCTACAATACAGATCATCAAAAACTCCTTGCCCTTAATTCTTTTCTACACCCAAATTTACCGATAGTCTTCTTGAGTGTGTCTAGTTCCTCTTGCTGTTTGTGGTATGAGCTCTGCTGAAGTTTGGTCTGCAAAATGTCTGCCTCTTCAGTTTTCATGTCCAACTGTTGTTTAAGCTGTCTGTACCTGCAGAGTTAAAAATCCATTATGAACAATGTATAACTGGTACAATACTGCGATATGCTAATACCTACACTAAAACATATTATACATTTACAAATAAAGCCTCGTTTTCATCTCCACTGGGATAGCGTACAAAGTGATTTTGTCCTGTTTGACTCCATTATTAGCAGATGAGATAAATTGTAAGAGTTACAAATAAATACGAGAATTCGCTCTGGGCTGTCGCTCAGATGAGTGGGCCTGCATCTTGTACAGAAAGTCATTCAAAAGGCTATGCTAAAACAAGTTCAGACCTTGTGTTTCTGGCAATGAAAGACTATGTGCTTTCAAATGCACCCCAGTCCAGTGAGTTCCTAATATCTCCTGGAGGATCTGACCCATACAAGTTAATACATGAAATTTTTTTTAAAAAATGTAGAAAATATGACAACAGTTGTCAGCGCGGGTCTCTGGTCGGCGTAAAAAAGACAACGTTAAAACAAGCTTTTGCATTAAGCCTTTTCTTAACTGACAGGATATCAATGTTTTACAGAACAAAACTTGCTTCTGCAAATGTACATTTTAATTTAGCCGCACGTGTGCCGGCCTGAGAGAGAGAGAGAGAGAGAGAGAGAGAGAGAGAGAGAGAGAGAGAGAGAGAGAGAGAGATGAACAAACATATTTAATGATGACTGTTGCTTTAATTGTCAAATAGTAAATTCCTGTTGAGAAGGAGCCTACTTCTCTGCAATTCCCTTCAGGTTGCTCAGTTGCTTATCCACTGCCTGCAGCTCAGCTTCTTTAGTCTTCAAGTTATCCTGGACATCCTTCAGCTCCTGTAGTTTAGACAGAACTGAAGCAGTCTGGGTGCGAGCACCTGGGAATACAAACAGAAGACACTGCTCATAAAACTTGATTGCTGCACAGCTAGGTTCAGCACAAACACCACTAAACTACAGTGGTGAAGCAAGCAGGGATATAATGTAAACAAATTTAGGCTGATATGCCTCAAAATACATTTAAAATGTTGTTGAAGCTTTTAAAGTTTGTTAAAAGTGGTGTTGTGAAAAGCATTTCATTGCTTGGCTCAAACAAGCAGTCAATGTTTATAAATAAAAACAATGGCTGCACATCCAAACTAAAAGTAGAAACACAATTAGCTGAACTAAATTGCTGTTGAAAAACCAAAACATCAGTGTAGAATCTTCAATATAAAAGGATTGTTGAACTACAGTATACAGATTTATACTTGAATATAATTTGGCCACCACAACAATTTTTTGTTTGTTTTTATCATGCTTTCAAAACCTGGCCAAGGCACAGGACATTACCTCCACTCAGTGTTCCCTGGGGGTCAAAGGTGTCTCCCCCAAGTGTTACAGTTTTTGTCATGACCCTCTTGTCAAACGTCACTTTTTTGGCATTATCAAGGCAATCACACACCAGAGTGGATCCAAAAACATATTGCATGGCATTCTGAAGTTCTGATTCATATCCAACCAAAGACAGGGCAGTGTGTACATTATCAGCGCCAACCTAAAATAATATAAACAGTTATTAAATACTAATGAAAAAGAATATTTGATGTATAACTATTTATATGTTTATACAGTAACTGTTGGTATGACATTTTTCTTATAGAAGACCACATCTTCAAGCAAGACTCACCCCCCCTCCCTATTATTTATAGCTGTAAGTTTACAACTATAAAGTGCTTAATACATTCCAAGACACAAAGAAGTGGTATGCATGCATGTAAAACAGTGTTTCCTGTATTTTGCTTGACCTCAGATACGTACCAGGCTCTTGGCTGTCTTTAGAGTGTTATCATTAATACAGAAGGCGGAAATTTTGTTCAGAGGGATAATAGTGTATCGTCGTTTTAGTTCACCTTTCTCCAATAGCTTCTTACCAGTCACCTATAATGGACAGCTTAAGAGGTTTAATAAGGATACAGCCAAATTCCCATCTCAGTCATTTACCAATCAGCTTAGAGAAGTGCTTTTATTTCATAAAATGATTGATAACAGAAGTAAGAGTATTTGAGGCTTCTGCCCTCAATCAGAAACAATTTCAACTGCAAAATATACATCTTGTACCATTCTTTTTTATAAGGGGTGAAATCAATGAAAGTAATCAATTTAAAAGATTGCCAGACATTACTCACCTCAGTGTCCACAACCACATTATAAAGACGCCCTCCCGCCACTACTTCTAGTGCAGTGGAGGTGGAGATGTCTTTTACTGCAATTAGATTTGCAACCAGTCCTTTTACACGTCTTTCATCCCAGTTCTTCTCAGGATTTCTGGGGAAATAGCATAACATTGAGAGGTATGCCGTTTGTTGTATATTAGAATGGGTATGTTCAAAGAATGCTTTCAGTATTTACTTCAGGAAAAGCTAGGAGATCCATTCCATGAAAATGTAACTTGAGCCCTATTCACAAAACTTATAAAGAACTGTTATAAGGAATGTTTGATAAGCCCTTTTTTTTAGAAGCCCATATTGATCATTTCAAACAAGCTTACAGTCCACAAAACTGTTTAAGAGATGGTCTGTTAGTCTGTTCTCATTTCAGAACTGCTTAACCAAATATAATTTATATGAACACTGTTCAAAAAAACAGTCCTTAAATGGTTTGTGAATAGGGCCAACTACAACAAAAGGTACAGTGATAACCAGTACACCAAACAGATGCTGCTCTTTGGAATGCTCCCCTTGAAACTTGTCTTGTACTGGTTGATTATGCTTTCCTACTGCTGTCTTCTGATATCTGAGTGACTTTTTAATAACTGGCTACTATGCTGGACTGCTGCTGGTGGGTTCATACTTGTGTAGCCTGTACATTACATGCTAGCTCAGATGTAGCACTCACAAAGTACACAAAAGCAATAAAAGTGATTATTTATAACAGAAATGATAATCACACTGACATGCATTTGTTTATTTTTCTTATGCCAAAGGTATATAAAGCTATGTAAAACAACTCTCTACAAAATACAATAATTTTAGCTATTTGATGCAGCCTTGTAAAAAATGAATCACATGACAGGTTTTACTCTACAGTCAGATGGTCTCAGATCCACTTATTACAATCCAGGCTTGCATGAAGTGTGTTCAAAACAAATCTTGAAAAATCAGCACTTGATTGATGTAATCAGAAGCAAAAAAGTTGAAATAAGGAGAAAAAACTGAGAATCTTACATATATTCAAATCTTAAATTTGGGAATCTGGCCATAAGAGACTCATACTCCTCTCTCAATTGGTTGACGCCACGTGAAAGCTGCCTTCGTTTCTCTATCAGATTCTCCTCCATTCCATCTAAGAAAACACAAGAACACAGTTCAACCACATATAAGCCACTCAAACTATAAAGAGTTGATAGTGATGACTAAAAAGTGAACCAGTGAAATTCCAACCTTCATAGTTTAGCTTTTTCATTTCATCTTCCAGTTTCTCTTTGCACTTCTTCACAGCTTCAAAGCTATCTTGGTCCTTTTTGTATCCGCCATCCATTTTTTTAACTTCAGCCTGCTTGGTCTTCAGCTCTTGCTGGGCGTGCTTCAGTTTCATCTGGGCCTGGAAGTCAGAGAACAGGAGTATTAATAAAATTCAAACCTCACAGACAAACACACACATCAAATTCCTTCAAATGTCTATTAGTAAAGAAACCTTTGAAGATCTTTATACCCAGTGCCTTTCACACAACCAAACCCCTATTGGAGGACTTGGTATTGAAAGAATGTTAAGCACACCTGTTTGGCTTCAGTCTCAGCTTTGCTTATGTCGTTTTTACAGGTCATCATCTGCCCTGCCAGAGTGGCCTCTTCCCCGTCCTCGTTGCTGGACAGCCCTGCTGAGACAGCATTGAAGTGCTGCTGGGCTGCAGTCAGGGCCTCAGCATCTTGCTGACTCGCCTCTTGCATTGCACTCAATCCATCCGTAATCTTCTTCACTTCCTTTTCCTTCACAGCTAGGGCTTTTTGATCCTTCAGGAAAAAATAAAATGAATACATTTGAACAGAACAGTCAGAACAAGTGGCCCGTTACTGCATGGACCAGTCATTATGACAGAAACTCTTTACAATTGAATCAGCTACTGTGTTTCAAATAAGTGATTACTAAGATTTGCTCTGTGCTTTACCTGGGCTTTCAGTATACTGTATGTGAACACATGCAAGACAGTGAGCTTTGAAGTGATATTTTATAAATGCATTGATGGATAACGATCAAATAACTTCAATGCAACAGTCAGGATTTTATGTATTTTAAAACAAGGATGTCATGGCAGCAACATGTTGATGTACTGGCCCTGCGGGCACAAAGTGAATAAACTAAACTAACCAAATTAAGTTGTTTTTATTAAAGACCTCTCCTGACAACGGAATGAGTTTGTTTAAAATGTTGATCATTCTTTTGTAAATAGTCTACCACTTACCATACAGTTTTCCCATGGCATTGTTTTAGGTATCTGAACAATTTCTGAACAACTAGGATTGTACAGTTCCTGGGTGTGCTGGTGATCTCACTTGAAAATGATGCCCATACCTCTTCCATGCTCTTGACCAACTCTTTCCGCTTCTTTTCTTCCCCTTTCAGGTTCTGCTTCTTCAGGTCGAGGGCGCTCTGTGCTTTGGTGTCATTTCGCTGGACCTCTGAAAGGGTGTCCTCCAGGGACCGCAGGACCCCACCCACATCCTATAGCAATTCAATCACAACACAATTAATTTTGCATTCATATTTTATAGAGCAATTGCTATACAAAGCTTAACACAATATTTTGGGGCAAGATTATTATTTATTTTTGACAATTTACTGTATACAATAAATCTGTTTAATCCACTTTTACTTTTGTTATTGATAAGAAAGTTTACAAACGAGAGGAGGCCGTTTGGTTGTAAGTAGCTTATTGATCCCAGAATCTCATCAAGCAGCTTCTTGAAGGATCCCAGGGTGTCAGCTTCAACATTACTGGGGAGTTGGTTCCAGACCCTCACAATTCTCTATGTAAAAAAGTGCGTCCTATTTTGACACAGCGCCAATTATAACGATCTAGCACTTCATGATAAGCTCCACATACTCTGTTTAAATCAGGAATGTCTAACTTAACCCTGTAGCCTCAGATGCATACCTTATCCCTCTTTTTCTCCAGCTCTGCAATTTCCTGGGAGAGCTCCTTCACTTTCCTCTCATTCTCTGCCATGTTCTGCTGCAGTTTGCCAATAGAGTCCTGCATCTCCTTTAGGTCTTCAGCTGATTTAACCTTGGTTTCCTCAGCACACACAAACAGGTAGGCTACATACAGACGGCTAAGGTGCTCTATCTCCCTCATTACCTTCTGATACTCCAAATATGAGGATCGTTCCTAATGTATTAAAGCAATAAAAAAATAACATCCAAGAAAGAAATATATTACGATAGGAACTGCAAAAAGATGCTTGCATAATGCTACCGGTACATTTTGTTATTTTGTTACAATTCATGTCTATAACAGGGAAATGGTTTTATTTTTAGTGCTGGGACGGACACAGGATTTTCATGTTTGGATATTAGCTTTTAATTTAATTATTGTTTGTTTTCAATAACATCTAATAACATGAGTTTAATTGTGCGTTTTTGTAGCTGAACAAGCAAACGAAAACTGAAGAGCTGCTCAAGAGCTGCTGTGTTGATCCAATTTTTTTTGATATACTAATGTCACATATCACACAGAGCTCTTTTTTGATTTGCCATTTTTCAAACTTTCACGCAACTTCTGGTGAGGCGGTAAATAAGTCCAAGGTATTCTTGCAATTTCTAGCGAACACGAACATCTGATTTTTGTATCCAAATACATGTCAAAAAATATTTGTTCCAATATTTGGATATTTGTCTCAGCACTAATTATTTTAAGTAATGTTCTGGGGGTTAACCACAAAACAAATGTAAAAATGTATTCTATGTTAAATTTTATATATTCACATTTTACAAAGAACAGGTTGAAACAAAAAGAAACAAATAGGTGCCTTAACTACTTCTTGCACATCATTGTTTGTGAATCATTCAAACCGACTGATAGAAATCCAGTCCATTTGCAAAACCACTGACATATAATGCACATTAAAAAAAACTGCAAAGACAAAATGACCCATTGACGATGACGTATGCGTTTCCACTGTGCTTTTTTAAACTAATATTGACCTGTGTAAAATTATGAAATGCATACCTCCTTCAGTTTCTGCAGGGTTGGTGTGATCTCTTCTTCTAAGATCTAAAGAAGATATGGAAAGGGTATACTGTTATACTGCAACTAACCCCAGCAGTCAGAAAATAAAATATGTTAACTGTAAAAAGAGGATGGGTACCGTTTGAATTTCCTTCAGCTTGGCCTCCTTCTTCTCAATGGTTTTATGTGCAGCAGTTTTCTTGCATTCATACATCCTGGTGCCAGCTGCTTCTTCAATCATTGCTAGAATCTAATAAAATACAACAGTTTAACTATATTGGCTGCTTTTTAGAACCAAAATCTATTAAAAGAAAAAAAAAAATGAAGGCTCACCTCAGGAGGCTTCATGTTAAGGACCTTTGTAATTCTCCCCTACAAAAAAAAATTAGAACACAGATAATAGTTTTTATAATGGTGAAGAACAAATTAGACTTAAGCAAAATATGTAAACTACAATATAAGTCTTAACTACAGCATTTCATAGTTTTGCCTTAAAAATACAACCTTCTTAATATAACTGACCATAATCTCAGACACCCAGTTTGTAACAAAAGCCAATACCTGCATGATAAGGAAGTGGGGGTTGTTGACATTGAGCCCAACTGAACAGAAAAGGTCCTGCACACGGGTATTGTTCGCATTTACCCCATTGATGAGGTACTTGTTTCTACCACCGATAACAACCTTAAAAACAAGAAATAGTAAGTTAAATATATGAATTATAAACAGGGAAGGACAATGTATTTGAATATATCCGTCAACATTGGATGCTGCTGTGCATTTGACATACAAGTCTAATTTAACATTAAAAACAATGATACATTTACTCTTTGCTAAACTTAAAACATGTATTTATTTAACACTGATCTCTTTGATAACTGGGGCATTTTTTGCATGATGAATGTTACACTGAAAGCAATTGAAAACATGATGCAGGAGTAACCATCAGAAGAAAGAAGAAAACAAAATCTACCTGTCTGGTGACAGTGATTTCATCATGGGCCTCAAACCCTAGAGGACTCTGCTTCTTGTCAGAATTGTCAAAGGTAATGGAAACAGTAGCTTTGGTAATCCCTGCTTGACCATTTTTGTACACCAAATCCTGGAGATTAGAGGCACGCACCTAAAAAAGCAAAATGTAATTGGTGAATACAGCAGTAACTACAAAATAACATTAAAACACACACACACACACACACACACACACACACACATACATATACATATTATATATATATATATATATATATATATATATATACACACACATATACACACACACACTTGTGATGCTACATTTGCATATCTCGATTATCTATAATTGTAACGTTGCTTCTTTCTCTCACCTTAGCTCGAAAGCTAGTTGTATATACACATATACAGATAAATACACACACAGATACTTATGTAAAAAAAAAAACAACAATCTGTCTGCTTGTACAAGTACGTAATATAACATATGGTACAGACAAAAATGTATCAACGCTTAGTGGGCGTGTAAAAAAAAAAAAAAAAAAAAACTGACCCACAAATGGTCTTGTTGAAAAAAAAAACAGAAAAGTGTCAAGCTGGCTATACCTGAGTCAGGTTGGAGATTCCCAGCAGAAAACAAATTGAATCAAGGATGTTGGACTTGCCGCTGCCATTCAATCCAGTGATGGCGTTGAAAAGCGGATCAAACCCGTTAATCTCAGTCCTCTGGGCGTAAGATTTGAACCCCTCGATTATAATCGATTTGATGTGCATCTTAAAAAAAAGAAAGAAAGAAACACAAAAAACAGTGTCCGATTTATTATAAAACGATATTTTATAATCCCAACTACGTATGTCTTCAGGGTTGCGGTATATACGAGTTTTGATTTAAACTATTTAAAATAATGCGTCTTTACATTATCTCTGCAGCCTCCACTCTCTTCTTGTCTTGTTTTGTTTTGTTTTTCTGACTTGAATTTTGGCGCCTAACAGCGGCCGTCTGTTTCTTGCTTGGGCCGCCTGAAATTATTGATTGCGTTTTTATAATATTTTTTTTACATGCCTCTGTTTCCAAATTACCCCATACTTTGACTTTAATATAATTTTTTTTAAAACTTTTAACGATACCTTTACTTTTAGATAAAATATGTGAAAATTGTTTTTACAATTCAGGCGCTATGGTTGTCAGCTCAAAGGGTCCATTGTGGGCATGTTTTCAAAATACGTCACGAATGTTTTTTGTTTTTTTTAAGACCAAGGTGCTGTGCGAAAAGTGGCGAAAGGGTTGTTGAGTGGGGAAAAAATGGATGCATTGCAAAATTAAATATTTGTGTTTATGTGTGCTTTATGTTTACATTTTGGCAACACATCAAGCTTCCTTTTTTGTGTTTTTTTCTTTCTTTGAACCGATAACCTGAAAGACTGTGCTATCAACGCTATTCGGTGGGGGATAAATAAAATTGGAGATTCTGACAATATTTTACAAATATATATATATATATATATATATATATATATATATATATATATATATATATATATACAATTTACTCCATCATTCTTAATTTGTTTTTCAGAGGGCTAGCTTCTCAGGCACCCATACTTTTGTGAAGCGAGAGAACATGGGTTTGGGGTTGTTAATCTCAATGCCCATACCTAAATTGATTTCTCTCTCTCTCTCTCTCTCTCTCTCTCTCTCTCTCTCTCTCTCTCTCTCTCTCTCTCTCTCTCTCTCACCATATGACTGTAGAAATGTCTCTTTTCAGATAGAGTGTAGTAGATTACACCATTACTGACCTAGACCATTCCTCTATTAGTGCATTCACTGTCAGGCCAATATCTCCTCTGTCAGACCACAGTCAAATAACTGTGTTCCTTAAAAGAACAGAGCAGACCAGCAACACACAGACACAGCCCTGCAAGCTGTATAACCTCCATCATTCCTACAGATGGGCTCCAAACAGTGCAGAAGAATACCAGAAAGCAATCAGCCATCCAAAAATCCAATCACTATTAAACACCTTTCTGGTTACACCACATACTCACAGTAAACGGGGAGTAAATCTAGCTGTAGAAAACCTGAATGAAATATTTAGACAGGCAGCTTTAAAATCCAAACTAAAAATAATTTGGAACACTCAAAAGAAAAAACTGAAAGAAGAAAATTGGTTTGATGAAGATTGTAAAAATATAAGGAAAAGACTTAGGCAATTATCAAATCAAAAACATAGACAACCAGACAACCAAGATTTACGCCTCAGCTACTGTGAAACTCTAAATTACTAAAAACGCACACTAAAACAGAAAAAAAATAACCACATCAACAAGCAACTGACAGAAATCAAGGAGTCCATTAACTCAAACTGATTCTGGGAACATTGGAAAAAACTAAATAAATCAAAACCAGAAGAATTGGCCATACAAAATGGAAATATATGGAAAAACCATTTTGAAAAACTCTATCAAAACATAACACACCATGAACAACCATTAGATCAAAACAATATTTATGAAAAACTGAAAAAACTAGAATTGTCAATTAAAGACAACCAAAATCCACTGGACTCTCCAATCACTGCGCAGGAACTTAAAGAGAAACTGCAGACCCTCCAGAATGGGAAAGCCAGCGGGTTAGACAGCGTCTCCAATGAGATGCTGAAGCACAGCAGCCCTAAGCTGCAGGAGGCCCTGCGCAAACTGTTTAACCTGATACTAAGTGTGGGCTACTTCCCTGACATCTGGAACCAAGGGATTATATCCCCTGTCTTTAAGAGTGGAGACAAATTCGACCCCAATAACTACCGAGGCATCTGTGTGAGCAGTAACCTGGGGAAGGTATTCTGCAGTATCATTAACACTCGGATACTGGCCTTCCTTACCGAACACAGTGTCTTGAGTAAGAGTCAGATTGGCTTCCTTCCAAAACGCCGCACATATTTACACCCTACACACCCTAATAGACAAACATGTAAACCAAAATAAAAATAAATTATTTGCTTGCTTTATAGATTTCAAAAAGGCTTTTGATTCAATCTGGCACGAAGGATTATTTTATAAACTCCTCCAAAGTGGTGTAGGAGGTAAAACCTATGACACAATTAAATCAATGTATACGGAAAATAAATGTGGTGTAAAGATTGGCAATAAAAGAACACAATTCTTCTCACAGGGGCGTGGAGTGAGACAGGGGTGCAGTTTGAGTCCAACACTGTTCAACATCTACATCAATGAATTGGCCACAGTGTTGGAGTAATCTGCAGCCCCTGGCCTCACTCTGCTTGATACTGAAATTAAATTCCTGCTCTACGCAGATGACCTGGTCCTGCTGTCGCCCACAGAGCAGGGGCTGCAGCAGAGCCTGTCACTGCTAGAGCAGTACTGTCAGACCTGGGCCCTGGCAGTAAACATGAACAAAACTAAAACCATGATATTTCAGAAAAAACCCAGATATCAGGAAAGTAGATACATCTTCACACTACACCACACCACAATAGAACACTGCATGCACTACACCTACCTGGGCCTAAACATCAGCGCATCAGGTAGCTTTAACCCGGCAGTGAATGCACTAAGAGAGAAGGCCCGCAGGGCTTTCTATTCCATAAAGAAAAAGCTTTATACAAAACTCCCCATTAGAATTTGGCTCAAAATTTTTGAAAGTGTTATCAAACCCATTGCCCTCTATGGCAGTGAAGTGTGGGGTCCGCTCACAGAGCAGGATTACACTAAATGGGATAAACACCCAATAGAAGCCCTGCACACAGAGTTCTGCAAAAACATCCTGCAAATACAGAGAAAAACACCAAACAATGCATGCAGGGCAGAACTAGGTCAATATCCATTATTGATCACAATACAAAAAAGAGCAATTAAATTTTGGCTTCATCTAAAACAAAGCAACCCAAACTCCTACCACAGTAAAGCCCTGCAGTACCAAGAACTGAGCCAAAAGAAGAGTCCCCTCAGCCAGCTGGTCCTGAAGCTCACTGCACTAACATACACTAACACCAACCAGCCTCAGGACAGCACTGCTCCAACACAGACAATTCGAGTTAACCAAATTATAACACAACACAAACAAAACTACCTCACCTATTGGGACACACACACAAAAACACAAAGCAAATTAGAGTGCTATCGGGCCCTAAAGACACTACACCCTGGCTGAATACCTGAGCAGGGTGAAAGACAACAAGCAGAGGCAGATCCTAACCAAATACAGGCTCAGTGAGCACAGCCTGGCCACAGAAACAGGCCGACACAGGCAGACCTGGCTGCCCAAAGAGGACCGGCTGTGTCATCACTGTCAACTCCAACAAGTAGAGACAGAGATGCACTTTCTACTGCAGTGTACAAAATACACAGAAATAAGGGAAACTTTCTTCCCACAAATAAAAAATCTCTGCAAAACATTCCCAGACCTGCCAGACTCTCAGAAACTCCCAATCCTCCTCGGAGAGGAGTCCAGCTGTGTCCAACTGGCAGCCCAGTACACAGCCACCTGTCACAGCCTGAGGGACAAACAGTGAGCACTCTATATTAGTTCAAATCTTGTTATATTTCATTGTTGTTATTGTTAAATTATTAATAACGTGGTTATTATTTATATTTGTTTACCATTATTATTATCATTATTATTTTCATCAGTGTTATTGTCTATTTAATGTTCAGATGATGTACTGTGTATACATTGCTTTGGCAATACTGTAAATAATGGTCATGCCAATAAAGCACCTTTGAATTTGAATTTGAATTTGAATTTGAATTTGAATTTGAGTTTTGTCTGGATATTAAAATCTTACCACGTAATATTTATATAATTCCAGCGTAGTAAAATATGTCCTGTCATTTTTATCGGTTAATTTGCATCTCAATAAGATATTGTTACGGTCTCTGCTTCTTGTCAGAATTGTTAGTTTGATACAGATAGTTTAATATGTTGTTATTACTATTTGCAAGCTCATTTGTAGTCCAAACCCCTTATGTTCTCACCTGTTATGTTTTGTTTGTTTGTTTGTTTGTTTGTTTATTACTTTCTTCGAAGCCAAAGTACTAAAAATGAAAGAATATGTCATTATACTGCATTCAAACTGCTATGGATTAGTTAACCGCTAGCTGTCACTGTATATAGGAAACCAATTATTATTAGTTTATTTAGCAGACACCTTTATCCAAAGGGCGACTTACAGATTAGGGTGTGTGAACTATGCATCAGCTGCAGAGCCACTTACAATTGCGTCTCACCCGACGGAGCACAAGGAGGTTAAGTGACTTGCTCAGGGTCACACAATGAGTCAGTGGCTGAGGTGGGATTTGAACCAGGGACCTCCTGGTTACAAGCCCTTGTCTTTAACCACTGGACCACACAGCATCCTATATAGAAGGCAGAAAACCAATGTTTTCTGCCTTCTATATAGTGTACTTTTTTCTATTCCAAAGCAGTTGAATAGAAAACAGTGCAAAGTCAGTAAAAAATAAACAGGCATAAAACAATAGTTCATTCAGTATTTTGGCATTCTTTGTATTTTTTATATAATATAGGGACAATACAGGTTGTAATGTGTAAGTGGGCAGTTTTCAAATACCTAGATTGGGCTAAAAAACAAAATCTAAAAAAAGTTTTTGTTTTTTTTAAAGTTTAGAATCATTTCCCTGTTCAGCAGACTTTGAAGTTTTGCATCCAAATATTGGCACACCAAATTTTGTTCATTTATATAGATTTTTTTTTTAAATTTTTAGGAATAAACCCCCTAGAATCTCATAACCGACACTTAATATAAAAACCTATTAAATCTGATGGTACTGTGAAAAGGTATTATAAAACTGTTCTAAATTTTCTAAAATGCTTTTCTTTAGTTTCTATAATATACAAAATCATTTTTAATATAAACTTTTTTATTGCTTTTATTTCAGGCTTTATAACTGACACCCATTATAAATTTTATTACACAATTTTTTTTTTCTTTATGAAAACACCAATCATGTACCATAAACAATACTTACATAAATAACTATAGCATTTTTTTTTTAATTTTCCTATTATATTTTGCATAAATTGTCTTTTTCATATGAATGTCGGTTATGAATGCCTGGTGTCGGTTATGGCATCTTGGTGTTGGTTATAATAATGTTTTTTTTTTGGTGATATGTCATGCAAGTTAAATTAAGTAAGGCTTATTGTACCCGATAATAGTAAATAGGTCATTCAATGCAGAGAAACAAATAAGACTCGCTTTACATAGTAGTTATTTCACTACTATTTCAGGTTTACGAGCTGCAAGCTCTTACATAAGCCATTTGCATACACAGATGTAGGGTTAAATTTATGTTAAATATACAGCTTTTCTGCTTCATCACTACAAATTGTATAAGAGCCTGCAACTCATAAAACTTGAAATGGATCAAACTGCTGTGGAATGGGAGTCTAATATGTTTCCCTATTTGATTACATATACAGCATAATTTAAGTTGGAAAGGGAAGTCTAAGAGGCTATGCTATCAAATTGTTTCAGAAAAGAACTGGGAAGATGGAAAGACATACATTTTGACAATTATTCTGTACGAGATAATAAGATACAGATTTTACACTTTTAATGAATAACAATATATCAGATGAAAGAAAAACAAGTTGAGTCATTACTTCTGAAATAAACATTTATTTTTTAAATTCTTGAAACAACAAAGTGTTGCATGTAGGTTGATGCTGGTTTATTTAACGTTATAACGAATGTTGAAGTTTTGCTGACCTACAGTAAGTTAAATTGTCAGTTGCTTAGTAGCTCAGAATTAGCTTAAAGTCTTGTGCAGAAGAATTAATTTCTTTAAAAAAAGGGACGGAATAGTTTGTTCCCAAGTGTTTCCACGGTGGCTTGAGGTAAAGAGACATCCACAAATAATTAGCTTTCATAGGAGGCTGTGTGGTCCAGAGGTTAAAGAAAAGGGCTTGTAACCAGGAGGTCCCCGGTTCAAATCCCACCTTGTGTGATTCATTGTGTGACCCTGAGCAAGTCACTTAACCTCCTTGTGCTCCGTCTTTCGGGTGAGACGTAATTGTAAGTGACTCTGCAGCTGATGCATAGTTCACACACCCTAGTCTCTGTAAGTCGCCTTGGATAAAGGCGTCTGCTAAATAAGCAAATAATAATTAGATTGTCCAATTATATATTTTTTTAGTCTGTAAGCTGATTGACAGCAAGGATCACTCAAGAGATAGAAATCCTACAGAAAATTAAGTAATAGAATATAACTGTATACATCCTAAGTTTATAAATGTAATACCATCAAAAAAGTAAAACTGAACAAAGATTATGTGGTTATTTTTGTTTTTAATAACCCACAGGAAACATGGGGGTTTTAACCTATTTAAAATGTTCTTGGCCAATTATTTAACACTAGAATCGCCATGTGCATCAATTTGACATTTTAGGATTTGAAATGTAAATTACTCTGCGTTGGTGAATGTCATGCGGTTGTCTATTGTTGATTTTTCCTAAATATATGAAGTAAATACCCAGACGGCGGTTCTAGTGTTAATGCCTTTTAATTTTATTTACAGTGGCAGCAATTATTAGTGTGTCATGAATTGAGGATAACTCAGGATTACTTTCCTAATAATTACTTTCCTACCATTTCCTTTATTTTTTCACAGAGTTTTTGGTCGTTTCGAATTGTGGGCACTGTTTTGGGCTGGGAGCACAACATCTGGTTTCATTAGACCTAGGACATCTTTCAGTGTGTAATAAATTTTGTCCTGATCTCCAACTGTCGGCCAGTAGAATCTGTCTTTGCCTAATTTGTTCATACATTTGACTCTGATGCAATCACCCATTTCAGTTGTTGCCATTCCTGTAATAGTTCCAGGATACGCATCTCCATCATAGCATACAACACACCATTGGCCTACAAGATCATCAGCCAGCTCTTGAATGGGTGTGATTATGTCTGCTTCCTCTTTATTTTCCACATGACACTCAGCTGGTTGTTGAGTCATTTGAACTGTTACAGGTGAATAACAGGAGCAAAACTCATTGTACCCTTCACAGGTTTAAGAGGACTCACAGTTCTTCGATTTTGCTAATGTCTTCTGTAGTGATGAGATCCATAGCAACATTTTGAACTTTTTGATAAAGCTCCTTTGTGTCTTCAATATTCTCTTTCTCTGCCACAATTCTATCTGCTATGGACTTGATTGTGCCTCCAACACCGTCATGAGGACCTTTTCCCATGGACCACCTCCATGAAATTACAGTACACTTTTACAAAGCCATGGAGGAAAGGCAAAGTCGAAATGCAAGTAAAAGTTGCCTTTGTTCCTGTACTGGGTAGTTTGGTCCATCACTCCAGAAATGTAGAGTTTTCACCTTGGGGAACTATTTCTTCAACCATTTAAAGACTGGTGTCATATAAGCCCAGATGGCCACTTCACAATGGCGAAGATCTTCAGACACTGTGCAAAAGCATTTCTTAAACAGCTTATCTCCAACATAGACTACCACTGTATGGCATGACACCTGTGGGATGCTCCAAAATGAGCACCTTGAGTCTGACTACTAGATTTGCCATTGTAATTTTCTGTGAAATCAACAAGAATTACAGCTTTGTTTTCTGTGAGGTTTTCTTTCAGTTGTTTCCTCATTTTTAACTGATTGTGAATATTGAATGTGTGAGTACACATATTTGCTGCTTCCTTATTTGTAGCACATATTAGTTCTTCCAGCTTTCCCCATGCTGTACGCTTGAATGTTGTAGTCACAGATTTGCTTTCTTCATTCTTAGTTTCTTTTATGTCGTTTTGTGTAGTCCATTCTTTCCAGTTTATTTCTGTCATTGTGAGGTCTTCATTGCTAGGATTTGTTTCAGTTTTCTTGTCCCCACATTGTTCACACTCTCTGTAACAGCATTGCTTATTTTCAGATGAACGAACCAGAATATTTGCAAGTTCTTCAGCATCACTGATATTTATGATCTTTCTATAGAAGACAGCATCTACTTTCATTTGAAGATTCTTGTGCTTTACACACTAGCAAGTCTGCCTGTCTCTGTGGAGCAATCCAGAATGAGCATGTGACATTCTGACACTGGAAATTTCATGTTTGAACTGCAGGAACAGCTTTTTCAGTGGCGCAGAAAGAAGTCACTTTCTCTTTTTTACTTTGCACAAGGTGATAGTATCTCTCTTGCCAGGCAACATCCGACTTATATTGTCACAGGAAAGAAATTTGATGACCAACTTCTGTTTCTGGCTAGCAGATAACTTCTGTTTTTTGTTTGAAGTGTTGGTACTAGTAAGAGACCTGTGATCTTTCTGAAAGTAATCCGCTGCGTAATATAGCAAGTCTGTATTTCTTGAAAATGGCACGATTAATTTTCCTTTTTTTTTTTTTTGCTTTTTGCTTTGTTGAAATCTGAGCACGTGGTGAAAGAGAAGTGCCTTCCTCACATTTTTGCCCACTTTGCTATTTTTCAGGAGTTTCTCCATAGCTTTGCCAGGGGAATTTTTGTTTGTTTTTTTGCATTAATCCTGTATAATCTTTTTTTTGTATTTTGACACCCCCCTGCCTTATCTTTTCTTTTAGCAATTCTGTTTCTTTTGCAGATTTTAAGACCTTTCTTTTGTTAGATACTGGTGGCCTTTCTACACTACCATAATTCTGTCTTGCAGGCTGTGTTGGTGATGACTGTGGTGTGTCAGGTGGAGTGAATGTGGCCGATTTCTTTAGCTGCTCTTTATTTCATTTTTTGGCAGAAGCCTTTTTCCAGTTCTTTCTTCTATGCTTTCTCTATCTGACACTTCACTCACTGGCACATACTTCCTTTGAGGTCTTTCTCTTTCTTTTGCTACGTATGCAATGTGTTTCACAGTATCATTTTTTTCTCTTCTCTCTGTACCTTCTACACTTCTCTGTATTACTAGCTTTAGTTTTCATGGCCTGTAAAATGGCAAAAATACATTGTAATCTACCCAATACCAACATGCTGCCCTTTTGAATTACCCACAACCTCTACCATTCTATAATACAAATGATCAGATTTTATTACTAAATTTAACGTGGTTCAATAACATAATGAGCATTCAAATTGGTCTAAGAAACCACAAACAAACAAAAACATTGAATATCAAACAATTGAACTAAGGATTGAAATAAATAAAATAATTTAAACAATAAAATCATAACCGACACCAAATTCTCATAACCAACATATTTTCTGTTTGGTGAAGTGTCGGCTATGAGATAAATCGCAAGGTGTCGGTTATGAGAAATTCCACTTTCTTGTCCGTTTTAACAAACATGGCAGCCATTTTTGTTATTGTACAAACTAAATTAGCAGTGAGAACCAAGTATTTTTTTTGTTAAATATGTCCATATTTCTATTAATATTTCGGTTTCAGTTTTTTTCTTAGGTGTTGGTTGTGCTACAACAGTGTGCCAAGTGGCACTTATAAGTTTAACACAAATATTTTTCAAAAAAGATAAAGCAGTTTTTACCTGTGTCTGTGGTGTTCATTGACATGAAGCCTTGACCTTTCACCTCATTTGAAAAATTTATTGATATGCTATGATTTCTCACAAAATGCTTATGGATGTCGGTTATGAGATTTTATTTGGGAAAACACGGGGACACACATAAAGTGTTTTATAAATAAATAATTCAATTTTTGTTATCTTTACCTGCTGCAGATTCATATAGTATTTAAAAGTCTTTTCCAGAATTTAAAGTAAAATCCAGCATTTCTGCTGTTTAAATATCTAAAATTTAACTCTGAAAATCAAAATTCTAGTTCGAGGACAGGTGTCGGTTATGAGATCTGCGCTAAAAAACTAAAAAAAAAAAAAGTACAATTAAAAAAAATATAATACAATTTTTATTGTGAAGACTAGAGTAAAAAAATAAATTATTAAAAATATATAACTTGTAAATATCCTTCATTTGTACTGTGAAATATGACGCCAGGACAGCAATCTACATAGTTATTTGAAAATTGCCCAATTATGTTATCACTAAGCTTGGTGGTGTGATATTTGATAATTTCACAGTGGAAAATTCTCCCTACAATAAAATTGTCTCATATTTAGGAATGTTTAATATTTTTTGTGTGCCATTTTACCGTATAGACTATAATACTGCTTTGGTACTTAATATGTGTATGTATGCAATAAGTCCGGACAGGCCGTCCGTAAATGTCAAATAAATGGACGCCTCGGGGCGTTGTGAGGCCTTGCATTTATAATCCAGGGCAAACAGTGGATTTGAAGGGGGACCATAAATCATGTTTACGTAAAAAAAAAAAAAAAAAAACATTAGTTTTTTTTTTTTAAATTAAATATCCTTACGACATTAAAGTAGTGCCGTTTACAACTTTGAACCACACACTAAATTAAGCTGAGTAAATTAATTTTATTGGAACATGCAAAACAAAGTACATGTACAGTATTTATGATATTGTGGACATTGCGATTGAAAAGATACACCAGGGGGCAGAGTTGAGATGACACTGAGTTATTTTTTTTCCCTGTCACTGGCAGCATACATGTTTGAGCAGAACAGACGGGAGGAATACAAATAAATACAACGACGTCTCGGATTTCAGTAATTTTTCAAGGTATGTGTCTGAGGGGTGGATAATGTGCAGAAGTGTATTTTATTTTTTTTCTGTAGCGGTTTTTTTTTTATTATTGTTTTCTTTTTTGCTATCTTCCAGTTCATTTAATTGTTCTTCATCCAAATCGGCATGTCTACTTACTACTTTGGGATTTTTTGGAGGTAATTGGTCACTCAGTTAGTCAGTTTCATAGTTACAGTTGTACATCTGTAACTGTAAAAGCAAGACGGCTACTTTTAAATTCTGTGAGACAGCAACAGTGATTTAGAATATGTGACAAGGCTCCAACTGTCCGTATACAGCCAACAGATGGAACCTCGCTCGATCAATCACATTGGATTTTTCACGTTCCATGGTCAGCCCTGGATTTTATATATATATATATATATATATATATATATATATATATATATATATATATATATATATATACAGTACTGTGCAAAAGTTTTAGGGAGGTGTGAAAAAATGCTGTAAAGTAAGAATGCTTTCAAAAATAGACATGTTAATAGATTATATTTATCAATTAACTAAATGCAAAGTGAGTGAACAGAAGAAAAATCTAAATCAAATCCATATTTGGTGTGACCACCCTTTGCCTTCAAAACAGCATCAAGCATCAATTCTTCTAGGTACACTTGCACACAGTTTTGAAGGAACTTCGGCAGGTAGGTTGGCCCAGACATCTTGGAGAACTAACCACAGTTCTTCTGTGGATTTAGGCAGCCTCAGTTGCTTCTCTCTCTTCATGTAATCCCAGACAGACTCGATGATGTTGAGATCAGGGCTCTGTGGGGCCATACCATCACTTCCAGGACTCCTTGTTCTTCTTTACGCTGAAGATAGTTCTTAATGACTTTCGCTGTATGTTTGGGGTCGTTGTCATGCTGCAGAATAAATTTGGGGCCAATCAGATGCCTCCTGATGGTATTGCATGATGGATAAGTATCTGCCTGTACTTCTCAGCATTGAGGAGACCATTAATTCTGACCAAATCCCCAACTCCATTTGCAGAAATGCAGCCCCAAACTTGCAAAGAACCTCCACCATGCTTCACTGTTGCCTGCAGACACTCATTAGTATGCGCTCTCCAGCCCTTCGGTGAACAAACTACCTTCTGCTACAGCCAAATATTTCAAATTTTGACTCATCAGTCCAGAGCACCTGCTGCCATTTTTCTGCACCCCAGTTCCTGTGTTTTCGTGCATAGTTGAGTCGCTTGGCCTTGTTTCCATGTCGGAGGTATGGCTTTTGGCATAAGTCTTCCGTGAAGGCCACTTCTGACCAGACTTCTCCGGACAGTAGATGGGTGTACCAGGGTCCCACTGTTTTCTGCCAGTTCTGAGCTGATGGCACTGCTGGAAATCTTCCGATTGCGAAGGGAAGTAAGCATGATGTGTCTTTCATCTGCTGCAGTAAGTTTCCTTGGCCGACCACTCGTCTCACGGTCCTCAAGGTTTCCCGTTTCTTTGTGCTTCTTCAAAAGAGCTTGGACAGCACATCTGGAAACCCCTGTCTGCCTTGAAATTTCTGCCTGGGAGAGACCTTGTTGATGCAGTATAACTACCTTGTGTCTTGTTGCTGTGCTCAGTCTTGCCATGGTGTATGATTTTTGACAGTAAACTGTCTTCAGCAACCTCACCTTGTTAGCTGAGTTTGGCTGTTCCTCACCCAGTTTTATTCCTCCTACACAGCTGTTTCTGTTTCAGTTAATGATTGTGTTTCAACCTACATATTGAATTGATGATCATTAGCACCTGTTTGGTATAATTGTTTAATCATACATCTGACTATATGCCTACAAAATCCCTGACTTTGTGCAAGTGTACCTAGAAGAATTGATGCTGTTTTGAAGGCAAAGGTTTGTCACACCAAATATGGATTTGATTTAGATTTTTCTTCTGTTCACTCACTTTGCATTTAGTTAATTGATAAATATAATCTATTAACATGTCTATTTTTGAAAGCATTCTTACTTTACAGCATTTTTCACACCTGCCTAAAACTTTTGCACAGTACTGTATATATATATATATATATATATATATATATATATATATATATATATATATATATATATATACTATATATATATATATATATATATATATATATATATATATATATATATATATATATATATATATATATATATATATTCAGAGATTCTATTCTAGGGAGCGTGCCTACTGTATTTGCCTTACAAAGTTAATATAAAACTACCTTAGGAAAGCAAACATTCAGGTAAATTCATACATGCTGTTATAAAACATTAACTATGTTACAGTGCCCTTCCCTTCCTTCTCAGGGGCATTGGTTTTGGAGTGTTTCCAGCTGACTAACGTCATTCAGCCAGATTAGCCAGTAGTAGCATATATGAGACAACTTTTCTGAGAGTAGAAGCACAAGCCTAAACCGTAGCAGGCAGCCGAATCGGGCAGCCAAACTGAACTATTACCACAATGAATAAAAAGATTGCTTTTATATTATGGATTGTCGTGTGTGCTGCAGTTTCAGAAGGTATGTTCAACCATACTAGAAACATTATATTTTTTTATTTTTATAATGTGTATTAGATTTTGTTGTCTGTAGAAAATACATACAAAGTAGCACACAAAAAGCTTTCGTTACACTTTGATGAAAGTGGATTGGAACTGCAGTCAGCTATATGTACAGACTTGGAATGCAATCTTTTACTGCTACATTAGTTTGTTAAATCATTCTATATACCGGCAGCTACTAGTGTACACGAGTAGCAGTTTAAAGAACCGATACTCTTTGGAAATTAAGTGCTTAGTGTTTATAGAATTAATAAAGGTGCATGCATCTGTCACATTAACTTTTTTTTACAGTTAAGACCAAATACTTATCAGGTAACATTGGTACTGTAGCATTGTCAGAGTCGGGGGTCAGAGTTGGTGGAGTTACTTATGTTACTTGCTTCCTTTTTATACATGTGGCCACTCCCCAATTAACACTCAATTACCTAATTGGAGAATGGCAACACTTGTAATTGCTGGCAGGGGCAAGTTTAACCCCATCCCTGTCAACCTTACCTTCCCACACACCCACTATTTACAGTAGCAGGGCTTCTGCCCTGCCACAGGACATTACATTACTTTTTTTCTGAAGAAACAAGTAACGAGTAATACGATTTTTTTTTGTTTTTTTTTTAGCGTGACCAACCCTTTAAAAAAATGCATTTATATGTGTTGTTTGGATTGAACCTATCCTTTCCTCTTTTACAGCTGGAGTTCTGGGCAGAGCAGGAATCACTTTCCGTTGCCAGTGTATACAAACCTCTTCACATTTTATCCACCCAGTGCACTTTGCTGATATTCAGATGATCCCTGCAGGGCCCCACTGCATCAACCTAGAAATGATGTATGTATGTGCTTCACTTACAGAAATGATGTATGTATGTGCTTCACTAACAGAAATGATGTACGCATGTGCTTCACTTACAGAAATGATGTATGCATGTGCTTCACTAACAGAAATGATGTACATATGTGCTTCACTAACAGAAATGATGTACGTATGTGCTTCACTAACAGAAATGATGTACGTATGTGCTTCACTAACAGAAATGATGTACGTATGTGCTTCACTAACAGAAATGATGTACGTATGTGCTTCACTAACAGAAATGATGTACGTATGTGCTTCACTAACAGAAATGATGTACGTATGTGCTTCACTAACAGAAATGATGTACATATGTGCTTCACTAACAGAAATGATGTACGTATGTGCTTCACTAACAGAAATGATGTACGTATGTGCTTCACTAACAGAAATGCTCATACATTGAAACTGCAAATGCTATTACTGATAATAACGTCTAACACTATGAACATATCATTTTTTTGTAGTGTACAACTGAAATCTGGTCAAAAAGTCTGCTTGAATCCTGGAGCTAATTGGGTGAAGAGGATTATTAAAAGAATTTTGAACAGGTATGTTTACAAAACATTATTATTTAATGTGTGACAAAAGGTTTCAGTACTTACAGTTTAAAACATGTGACTAGATCCCATATAATCAAATAATCTAAATATTTTTGGGGGATAAGGGACATCAAAACTTAAACAACTACCTACAGCTATTTCTGTAGCTACAGCTACCTGTAGCAATTTCTATCATACGATCTTAAAAAGGCGGAAGCCAAAACATTGTAGCTAATTATTAAAACAGTGAGTTTTCAGTTTGCCAATTGTGCAAATAATATTTTGGGGGCAAATTTTAATTGCTATTGTAATCAGTAAAATGTTAAAATAGTGATGAAATTTCATGTTCTCGTCATGTTCTCAATTTATAGTAACACTATTTTTTTAATTTCTACTTTTTTCTCCAGGCAAAAAGATTGATTGCGAGAAGGAAAGAGAGCACCTGCTTCTTGGTCACAGGTCACTCTAGCATGAGAAATAATATATCTTTATTAACTGGATTCTGCTTCCAGTGCCAGCTACAGCTCTCCAGTGGCTTAGAGGAGATATGGATGCTGCTGGCTCAGCCTTACACAGAGCCCTTACTTCAGATTGGGTCTGAGCAATATTAGCTTATGGGTCAGTTTAGTACTGCACCTGTCAATACGCAGCTTGAAGAACCATTTTTCTCTGTCAATTTGGAGTACAGTAATGGTATTTGCTACAATACTATATACATTAACATAAATGAAATATGATATAATCAAAAAGTGAAAGAATTAATTAACCTTACCACTTGTAATGCTGTAATAGACACTTTGCAATAAGAGTTGTATGGAGTTGAATATTGCAATAACAGTTTACAAAGAAATTCACTTTTTTCTTTTTCTTTCAACTTATTTTGTATCACAAAAACTAAAATCCTACCTGAACCATTCCTGCATTAAACTCAAATATACTCTAAATTAGCTGAGCAACTTAAGAATGTATCCACTGACTTGTAAATGTATATAGATTGTTTTGTTTTTATCTTTCTACCCTGTAGAGTCAGTTTTGTATATTTTTTAAAGGAAAAATAAAGTGCTTAATATTACAAGTCTGATATACTGATTCTACTTTATTGAACTTCTTAGTAACAACAGAATGGTCAACCTCCATAGAAAACAACGGGTGAGCAGTGTCCTGTTGTTGTATGATAATCCATAACTTTAAACACCCAATCCTAAAATACATGCAAACCGAAAGAAAAGTCTATATAAAAGACAAACATTTGTTTAGTAGTGTCATATTCGTTGAAATAGCATTCATTTTTAAAGTAATGAAAAGATATATATATATATATATATATATATATATATATATATATATATATATATATATATATATATATATATATATAACATTAGCAAAATGCTACCATAGTAATGTCTCTAAAAGTGCCTTTAAAAGCAAAACTATTCTATTTGGCATTTCTTCGCTCATTATTATTTGGCAGACGCCTTTATCCAAGGTGACTTATAGAGATTGGGGTGTGTGAAGTATGCATCAGCTGCAGAGTCACTTCCAACAACGTCTCACCCAAAAGACGGAGCACAAGAAGGTTAAGTGACTTGCTGAGGGTCACACAGTGAGTCAGCCGGGATTTGAACCGGGGACCTCCTGCTTACAAGCCCTTTTCTTTAACCACTGGACCACACAGCCTCCTGTAATCATTCTCATATACCAGTAGAAGGAATCAGGAAATATTCCCACAACAAGTCTAGCTTCAAGGGCTGGAAATATTTGTCAGAATAATATAAAGCCAACTATCAGATTTTTAGGACTTTCTATGTGTTTGTTTTCTGGTTTGTCTTTTCTCAAATAGTGACAAACAAAACATTAGATGACCTTTTCTGGGTAATGTTCAATGGTGTGGCAAATTGGCTAATTTGATAACATTGTAACATATAAACAACTAGACCAGCTGTTTCTTCTTTGTTGAAACTCTTGGGTTACACTCAAATATATAGTATACTAAATTAAAGAATATGTAGAATGTATTGCAAACTATGTTCATACTGCATGCATATTCATACATACTGTACATACAGAAAATGCATCTGTCACTCTTTAAACCTTGCAGTTTGCACAAATATTTTCAGATGAACTGAAGTGAAAAATACAGTAACAATTAAATATTATAATTATGATAGACCATAAAAACTCCAACCACACACAGCTAAGTAGTTATTTATAACTGTCTACAGATTATAACTCTTTAATATACTGATGATAAGTTTAACGTATATATTCCAAAAGACTGGATTTAAAGCTGTGGTGTGGGTGTTTGTTACTGATATACTTCTTTGGTTTTTCTATAGTATTGTAGCATGTTTTGCAGGTATAAACACACTGGAAGTTATAGTTCTGTTTTAGGCATATCAATACTTTATTAAGGATAATTTTGCTATTCCCGTAATGTGTGTGTGTGTTATTATCCATTAAGTGAAAAAAGAAGTGATATCTGAAACAAAAACACATCGAAAAATGCCAAGTTATCAAAAGTGCCCAGCCATTTAATGTGGAGATATCAAAAACACAAGCCAAGTTTCAAGCAACCTTTGGGGCAACTGTAAATCCGATGGGGTTAACCAATATCCCCCACACCTGTGCACCAGCACTGCTTTCACCCTGCCACACTTACAAATAACAAAATACTTAAATGACGTAATTATTGGATAATTACACACAGACCCTTTTTTTATTATTTCTTAAGTACTTTCATGTTAAACACTATTACTGGCACTTAAAGGAGACGGTAAGTTTTATGCATATGGGCCACAGTATGTTGCTTGTTTTACTCCACTCAGAACGACTGCTTACTAAACATCTTTGTGTCCTTGAATCAATAATGGTCCAAAAATACATGCAAATGATTTACTTGGAATAACAAACAGGGGATGGGACGTTTATTACGTTTGACCCCACTTTATTACAGGAAGGATAATATAGCCACCCTAAACTAACTCATGCAAATTTGTGCTGGTGACAAAACATTAACATCACAAACACCACCTCAAGTGTGATAAAATGATAACATATATATATATCACCTCAGGCACCTGCAGAGACAATTTCATCACATAGAAAAGAAAAACACCTTCCTGCCAAAAGGGTGGGGTGAGAAATTGGCAGCGCAGTGTATAATATTTGGCTTACGGCTGTATTTCAAGTCAATAATTCTGTTTGGAAAGATAGTTACCGTAATCTGTAATAACTTTTTTTCATTTCTGTCCAATATTCAATGACGTCCAAAATATCCCCAGATTACAGTATTTAAAATCAAGCGGTTACATTGTGAAAAGAGATTATATTATTTTTAATACAGTGTAAAACATTGCTTATGAACCTGTATTTTAACTGATTAATTAACTGTTTTGCAAAATGGACAAGACAGACACCCCCACATATCCCAAAGAGCTGACATTTTCAATAACTTTAATGCTAAATAATGTTAATAATGTACCGAATTGAACTATTGGATTAACAGTACTCCAAATAAAAAATGTGCGAATGTACATCAGTGGTGTAGTCCTAAATTTTAATGTACCAGAACGCCAATTAAAATATAGATTTTTCTCAAACAAATTATATGAATTTATGTTTTATTTGTACATTGAACTTGTGGTAACATTTAATAGGTAATGCATGCGTCTCGCATGCGACTTTTAGGCTACATTGCTGCCAGATTTGCGTTTTTCCAGACAAATGTGGCTTGTTTTGAAAGCATCTAGCGGGTAAATGTTATCTTCGATGGTTTCGGGTTTTTTTTGTCTATTTTGTATCATGCATGTATTTTTCTATTCCTTTCGATTATGAGGTCATCACCAGCGCAGAGCTTCAATCACCACGATGCCCTGTATAGTACATCACGTCCTCCCCCTGTCTTTTTTCTGGAGCTCTGCATCCAATAAAATTACGAATCACACAAACACTGTTATTGATTTGTCACCAATTTAAGAACTGTATCAGTACAATTAGAATTGTTTTTGTTTTTAAATTGATTTTTAAACACTATCTGCCGACAGTCCTGGACAATTTTATTTTACGCTACATTCTGAATTTTTTTTTTTTTTTTCCTGGACCAACCGCATTTGATCTCATCAGATAAAAAGAAAAAACAGTGGTTCTGGTACGGTAAGTTGTGAGAAAAAAGCAAGCAAAGCAGATAATAAATAGTATAACATAACTTACCAGTGTTTTTTTTTAATTTTTTATTTTTATTTTAAATAAATGTATAGCACTTATTTATGCTTTTGTAATATACTGTATATTAAATCTTAAAAGCAAGTGAGGTTTTTGGCTGGTTTAACAAACACAATCACCCTGATTTTCAGAAGGTCCTTTTTTATATAGATTTAGAGTCACAAGTTATTATTTTGATTTATTTTCCCCCAATTCAGAATGTCCAGTTATGTTTTTTCTCCTCACCGCAGCGAGTCCCCACACAGCACAGACATTCTGAGGGCATGTGAGAGTCCTCCAATCTCACGAGCCTATAGTCAGAATCGCTTTTATGCCGAGCAATCCAGAGCAGAAGTGGGCAGGATACTGATCCTACAGAACAGAGACCAGCCCTGCCTCTTATTCACTCTGAATGTGCTCAGTGTCTGGCCAGTAGGGTTCGCTGTTGCGCGATGAGAAGCAATACCTGTCAGTTTCCCATCCCCCACCCAGGGAGCGTCAGAGCTAATGTGACCCCCCCTCGGGGTCCCCAGCAAAGTTCGGCCTCTTTGCACAGCCTGGACGCGAACTGGTGCCGTCCAATATGTGTGACTCATCCTGCACTCCCTGCGACAGCACTTTAACTGGCTGAGCCACTCGGGGACCCCTAGAAGGCGCATTTCTTGAGTGAAAATAGAGGTCACAATGCCTTTTCACTGCAAGTATTGTTATGGGGAAACTTTTTTTAAGAAACTTAAAATTTTCTTCTGGAAATTTTGTATCTCTTTACATTTGACCATGTTCGAATTCTGTAAACAGTTTGAAAATAACATTCAAGTTGTAAGCTTTTAAATTATATTATATGGTTTTATGGTGATTAGATACAATTTGAATGACTCTTAAAGAAAAAAAAAACCCTGACTCAGAATTCCAGCATAGCAGCCTAAACCGGCTTTGAAAGGGTTATAATAAACCCTGAAACAGATAGTTAAGGGGTGAAATTCAGGGTAAACCAACCCCTCCCCCCCTGAATTTGTGCATGAAGATTAAGGGAAAATTAAGGATGAAACCTTCTCTTACATATAAGGCCAGGGAGAATTGACCAATTAATGACAAAATTAAGGGAATTTTAAGGGATAAAATGAAGGGATTTGGTTTCAGTGTGTTCCTGGGCTTGTAATAAAATATAATTTACTTTAAAATGCCTTGAGCTGCCTCTATCGGTAGATGGAATGCTATGACAAATATGTAACGCTAAGTACTAGCTTTCTGCACACGGACAGTGATCAATATAGGAACGAAAAAGAGTGTTCTTTTTTTGTTTGTTTGTTTTTTTTTACCTGTAAACCCCCTTAACATTAGGAATCCAAATCATGCACTGAGTTTGTAACTTTCATTAATACCGGGACAGCCTTTTTTCTAGCAGTTCAACTCTTGAGCTCATGTTCTAGTTCACCACAAAGGTGAATAACTGTGCTCCTGTTAAATCGATACCTGCTACAAATCACATTAGGGTCAAGTTGCAGCTCGAATCTGCAGGGTCTTCTCACTCTTCTGGGATGATCACTTTCCAAGATATCTCCCTCGATGTACAGCCCATACAAGTCTACCATTTTTCCACTTAGTGCAATGAATAGGCTTAAAACCCTAAAACCCGTCTTCCCTTGTACAAGGTGTGAACACCTTTTTTTAGTGAAGGTATATGCGGCCGAGATGTCTGACTTTTTCATAGAAACAGTTTAATTTACTTGAAGTCTTCCCACTAATGATGGGAATGGGAATGTAGAGATGGGAGCCCAGCTAACAAGATTTAAGTTTTTGCAGGTATCAAGTACACCACACCTCTGATGTAAAACGCTGGATGCACAGGCCTGTCATGGTGTTCGCAGAACCAGTCCGAGCTGAGCCTGGCGCAGAGTTCGAATCCTGTTGGGAACGTGCTGAGTTATTAGACATGAATTGGATGATTTAAACTAACCTGTATTGATTGAAGTAATATGATATATGCTTTGTCAATAATTATATTGATACTGTATATACTCCTTTCAAATAGATCTGTAAAACCAGTAGAAAATATTATTAGCAGTCTATGAAAGCACCTGCTGGAAGGAGTCAAACTTAGCAGGTTCTTATCATAAGGCCTTGTTAGCATATTCCAGTTTTATGAGAAAAAATAGCCAATTTCTTTCGTTACTTTATTTTCATTACTTTCGGATAACAGAAGGTAGGAGTATTAGAAAATGCTTCTCATATTAAATCAACACCAAATATTGGCCGAAGGCTAGGATGTCTTTACACCTGCTTCAACTGGATTTTGTATGAACAGAGAAAGGAGTCAGAATTAATTCAGTAATATTACCATTTCTAGGAGCAACTGCTATACTAAAGTAAATGAATTAGAAATACATGTTTGTGTTTTATGTTGTATGTTGCGTGTGTTAATGTTGGTGTATTGCAGTTGGTACACGGGATACGGGTAATGAGCACGAGTGTTTAAAATGTATAATTGTATTTTGGCACAGGGATTGCACTTCACTTCACGTGCATTTAAAGTATGTAATAATATGTGAGCACGGGGTTGCACAGAATTAGTTCACGTGCTGGGATTCAAGTGAATAATTAATTAGTAATTGAATCCCGGCACAACAGTATATATACAGTGGCTCTCAAAAGTATTCACCTCCCTTGGAATTTTCCACATTTTATTGTGTTTCAACATGGAATCAAAATTGATTTAATTAGGAGTTTTTGCCACTGATCAACATAAAAAAAGTCCATAATGTCAAAGTGAAAAATAAAATCTACAAATTGTTCTAAATTAATTACAAATACAAAACAGAAAATAATTGATTGCATAAGTACTCACCCCCTTGAGTCAATATTTGGTAAAGGCACCTTTGGCAGCAATTACAGCCATGAGTCTATTTGGAAAAGTCCCTACCAGCTTTGCACATCTGGACACTGCAATTTTTGCCCATTCTTCTTTGCAAAATTGCTCAACCTCTGTCAAGTTGGATGGGGACCTTTGGTGAACAGCAATTTTCAACTCTTTCCACATATTCTCTGGATTGAGATCCGGGCTTCGACTGGGCCACTCCAGGACATTGACCTTTTTGTTTTTAAGCCACTCCAGTGTGGCTTTGGCTGTATGTTTGGGGTCATTGTCCTGCTGGAAGATGAATCTTCTCCCAAGTCCCAGGTCTCTTCCAGACTTCAGCAAAGAAAGGCTGATATACAGGTAAGTAAGCTGGGCTGAGTTGAGTGGGGGACGGAGGGGGGTGATGCTGGGACGCCAGAATCACCGTCGAGCCCTCTTGAGGTGTCGTGGGCTAGTCGATGAAACACCGAGGATGGAAGGTGCCCACTTGAAGACCCCAGAGATGTACCCTACTTAGCTCGATCCAGACGGTTGTCATGCTGATGCGCTGGGGAGACCACACTATGGTTGATCCCCGAGCCAGCATCGCAGCCTTGTGTGTGCTGATGCGCTTAGGGAGGCAAAATAAGCTGATCCCTGAGCCAGCATTACACTTCAGCCATCAACACCAGACAGAAGGATATCTACATCATCATATGGAAGGAAGCGCAAATGGATGGAGACACATATGGATCACATTAGTTTACTGTGAAGCTACGTCTTAGTTGGTGTTTATCTTGGCGAGAGCCAAGTTCAAATCAGCATGAAGTTTTAACATCTACTCTCATGTAATGGAAATCATGAAGATCTGGATACGTCCAGTGACTGCTGTGAATAGTGCAGCTGGCAACAAGGGAAAGACCTCGTGACAGCCTGGAGAGACAGCTGACTGGAGGAAAGAGACCCCATTGGGGCTGGCAAGGGTTAGCTACCCTTGTCGGCAGTATCCAGCTCTGTGTTTACAGGATGCTGGAGACACCCACCAAGGCTTCAAAGAAATTAAACAGAAAAATACCCCTAGAGTCTCGCGAGCGGGGCGGAAGATGACTCAACATTGGACAACACGGTTAAGGACTTAGGAACGGAAACGGATATGAGTATGGAGAGTACTTCACAAAAGACTAGTTCAAGATCTGCAGTTAGCAAAGACATGGAACTCCAGGTTTGTGTCTGCGGCTGGAGCAAGGCGACAACAGTCAGGGGTTTGAAGATTCATCAAGGGAGAATGAAATGCTTGAGGGAGAAGGGACAAGGGCCTCGCATTGATCAGTACTTCTTACGAAGTCAGTCAAGTCAGTCGAATGAAATCCAGCGACAGGAAGCAAACCACAGTTCGCAGGATATCAGCACCCTGTCATAGATGTGAGGAGGACTTGCATGGACACAGTTAGTGATGAACCTAATGATCCTTGTGAACCTGGGCAGACAAACCAGCGTAAGAGAGAAAAGAACCTCAACGGGCACAAGCCTGGAGTTAAATGGCCAAGAGCTTGTGAGAAAACTGCATGGGACACAGTAAACACAGATCTCTGCTTTGCATTGGAAAGGTTAAGTGGAACAGTTGAAAAGAAACTGGATAAATTTGGGGACATCATCTACGATATGGAAGCGAGAGGTTTGGAGTTGAAAAAGGAAGGAAAAAGTACAAACTATTCCTGGAAAGTCTAGACGGCAGCAGGAGATTGAATGCTTAGTTAGAGAAAGGAGACAGCTGAGGAAGCAATGGAGAAGAGCAGAAGAAAGTCAGAAGGAGGGACTCAATCTCTTACAAAGGGTCATAAAAGATAAGCTTGCAACATTGCGCAGAGCTGAGCCTCACGGAAACGCTACAAAAAGAAGGAGCGTGCGAGAACTAACTTTATAAAGACCCATTCAAATTTGTAAAGAAGGTATTCACCAGTGAGAAGAATGGCACACTAAAAGCATCTAAGTTTGAGTTGGAGAGATATTTGGAGGAAACACATACAGATTCAAAAGGCAGGAGCCTATGTCAATTCCTTCAGACATCCCACCTATCAATCCACCAGAATACCAAATGGAGGACTGTGCACCTAAGTGGAAAGAAGTAGAGCAAGCTGTGAAAAAGCAAGGGCTTCATCATCTCCAGGGCCTAATGGAGTTCCGTACAGAGTGTACAAGAGTGCTTCAGGAGTTCTACGAATCCTGTGGAAACTGATGAAAGTAGCATGGGAAAAACAAGTTGTACCAAGAGCATGGCCGAGCAGGTGGAGTCTTTATACCTAAAGAAAAGATTCTAGCAGCATCAGTCAGTTTCGCCCTATTTCCCTATTAAACGTAGAAGGCAAGATTTTCTTCAGCATTATTGCTCAGAGATTGTCAACTTACCTATTAAAGAACTGCTTCATTGACACTTCAATACAAAAGCGGGCATTCCAGGTTTCCCAGGATGCTTAGAACACATCAATGTGATCTGGCAACAAATTCAATCAGCTAAAAAGGAGAGGAAGGAGCTCCATGTGACATTCCTGGATTTGGCTAATGCATATGGTTCAGTGCCACATGAACTTCTTTGGGCAGCATTTGATTTTTTCAGTGTACCAATGACAATAACAAATCTAGTGAAAGCCTACTTTGGAGATTTGCAATTTAGTTTTTCAACTTCAGAATTCAGCACTACATGGCAATGCCTAGAAGTTGGAATAATGGCAGGATGCACCATTTCTCCACTGGCTTTTACCATGGCAATGGAAGTAATCATTAGGGCATCAAAATGGGTAGTGGGAGGAGAGCTTGGCTTCTGGAATACGACTACCACCAATTCGAGCATACATGGATGGCATGACAACCATGACTACAACAGTAGCCTGCACTAATCGGTTATTGGGCAAATTAACCAATAACATTGAATGGGCACGAATGCAATTCAAGCCCACTAAATCAAGGAGCATCTCTATAATTAAAGGTAAAGTAGTAGATAAAACGTTCTTCATTAATGGTGAGGCAATACCAACAGTGTCTGAGAAGCCAGTGAAGAGCCTTGGGAGATGGTACGACGGGGATCTAAAGGACACAGTTCGTGTGGGAGAAGTTAGACAACAAGCTGTGGAAGGGTTGAAGAGCATAGAGAGCAGCGCTTTACCAGGCAAACTAAAACTCTGGTGCTTTCAGTTTGGCCTACTGCCAAGGTTGCTGTGGCCACTGACTGTGTACGAGGTTCCTTTGACAACAGTAGAGAAGCTGGAAGCTTTAATCAGTTCACACATCAGGAAATGGTTGGGAGTTCCACGCTGCCTCAGCAGAGTGGGACTTTATGGTAAAGGAATACTGCAGCTACCTGTCTCCGCTCTAACCGAGGAGTTTAAGTGCGCTAAGGTCCGACTGGAAATGACATTAGTAGAGTCACGCGACAAATGCGTAAGGGAGGCAGCACCTGTGTTGAAAACTGGAAGAAAGTGGGTGGCAAAGAAAGCTGTGGAGGATGCAAAGGCTGCCCTTCGAATTGGTGATATCATGGGGCAAGTTCAGCATGGAAGAGGGGGTCTTGGTCTCAGTTCAGCTCCTCCTAGATGGCACAAGGCAGCCCCAGCGCAACGGAGGAAGCTTGTAGTCAACGAGGTGCAAAAGCAGGAGGAGAGGATGAGGTGTATAAAGGCCATTTCCCAGGGCAAGCAGGGAGAATGGATGAGATGGGAGAGTGTGGAACAACGCAAGATTGGCTGGCAAGACCTATGGTCAATGGAACAGAGCAGGATCAGTTTCCTTATAAGGTCAACATATGATGTTCTCCCATCACCACAGAACCTAAACCTCTGGGTAGGAGATGATCCCTCATGTCCTTTGTGTTCATCACCTGCAACATTAAGGCACATTTTGACAGGATGTAACTGTTAGGTTAGGATATTAGACAAATAAAGTGTAAACTGTATTCAATCATTTTAGCACACAATAAATCTACAGAAAAAAGCCTTGCCCTTATCTGCTTGCATGCAGTGGTGCTAGATATGGCAGGTTGTTTTTGGCAGTCAAAGTGAGATTTACTTGTAGTCCGCAGTTTTGAATCCAAGGTCTTTCTATCATAAGAAAACTTTGTAGTCGAAGCGAGCATTCCATGAATTAGGGGAGTTGTGTCCAGTATCAGTTCTTATCAAATAAGTAGTGACTTTCTTTGTGGGAAAACTGACTTCATGGAGTGAATTTGGAGTGCTTACAATGGTGTTTCATATTAATCAAAACAATAGTCTTGGCAAGAAAACAGGGTGTCTTTATCCTGTTTGAGCAGGCAACTTTTAGAAACAGAGAGAGGTCAGGCGTAGTCCGAGAATGGCACATTTAAATAAGGTTTTTATACTTAACATGTTCATTATAGTTTAAATTTAAATGAAAATAATTGAACTGACCACTGTATGCTTATTCAGAGGCAGTCTTCGTCCCATACTTTGTTAACACACATTTGTATATGATGTTAAACTAGCCCATTGACAACACACTGAAAAGGTAACATAATATGCGGTTAAGAGGGACATATAACTTTGGACCCAGCTTAATATAATCAAATAGAGCTGGTGTTACATATTAAAACATCTCTCATATACTTGCATTAAATTATAGCAAGGACTCTCTGAACTTTGGTCCACCTGACTTTTTAGAAAAAGGAGGAGTTGGAAAAAGAGAGTGATGAAATCATGTTCCAATATTTTTTGGCAAGAAGATATATCCAATCAGTTTTGAAAAAGGAGTTGACCAGATCCTTCTAGAATGTATAATTAACTTAAAGATAAGAAATGTCAAGGCCGAGTGATGATTAGATTTACTTGGGACTTCTGATGTATTCAATGGAGGGAACATTTTATATATAATATTTTATACATATATTTTATATATATTTATAAGCCCAGAGCAAGACCCCATTCGATATCGCTCAACTTGCTAACTACAAGCTGATGTGATCCATGCTCTGAGGATCTCTGAACAACTGCTGTTTGGTCGAAGTCAAGTCTCTGCCTTTTGAAGACAGTTCTTATTTTTGCTGTCCTTATATTATATTCTACATTTCCATATATTTTGGAAGGTAAGCATATATTTGAATTTAATATCTCTTTTATATTGGATGCATTGCTATAAGGTATAGAAGTTATGTATTAGTTTTAAGAGAGTGATATATTGAAGGCTTTAGAACGTAGATGGGGGTGTTTTAGCTTTGGCTGACCTAAGGGCTAAACATATGATAACCATATTCATATTACTGTATTGAAGTACTAATGCTGTTAAACCTGTAAAGGCACTGGATCGCCCAGACTGCTTTTTACTTGGGATTTACGGTGGTCTGCACAACCAACCAATCCAATTTTTAACAAAAGCATTTAATAAACGACAAGAGCACTACTACTGCTCTGATTTGTTAAAACTTCAAATTAAATGAGTTTGTGTGATTTTCTTGATGATTAAAAAGTCATCTGGATATGTTGCAAGCCCAGTGCACAAACGATCCACTTACAGGAGTCCGAAACATCTTTATGTCCTCCTGAACATATCCCTTGAGTTTAAGAGTGTGATTAGAGTATATATATAAATAAAAAGAGCACGATGCAAAGAATTCTGACAGGCTACACATGTGATTTATGTTTTCCAACCAGTAAGTAGTCTGTCCTGTTCAGACAAGTTAACAATGCAATTTAATCTATGCGTTACTATGACAGGGTAGCGTGACGGCCCAAGATGTTAACTGGCAGGAAGCGAGACTCAGAGATATACGTTGCCAGGTGTGACAGGTGTTTTAAAATGATAACATATATATCACCCAAGGCACCTGCAGAGACAATTTCATCACATAGAAAACAAAAACACCTTCCTGCCAAAAGGGTGGGGTGAGAAATTGGCAGCGCAGTGTATAATATTTGGCTTTGGGCTGTATTTCAAGTCAATAATTCTGTTCGGAATGAAAGTTATTTAAAATAAAGTGGCTATATTGTGAAAAGAGATTATATCATATTATTTGAATACAGTGTAAAACATTACTTATGTAACTGTACTTTAAGTGATTAATAAACTGTTTTGCTAAATGGACAAGACAGACACCCCCACATATCCCAAAGAGCTGACATTTTCAATAACTTTAATGCCAAATAATGTTAATAATGTACCGAACTGAACTATTGGATAAACAGTACTCCAAATAAAAAATGTGCGAATGTACATCAGTGGTGTAGTCCTAAATCTTAAAGTAGCGGAACACCAATTAAAATATAGATTTTTCTCAACAAATTATATGAATTTATGTTTTATTTGTACATTTAATTGGTAATGCATGTGTCTCACATGCAACTTTTAGACTACATTGCTGCCAGATTGGCGTTTTTCCAGACAAATATGGCTTGTTTTGAAAGCATCTAGCGGGTAAATGTTATCTTTGATGGTTTCGGGTTTTTTTTGTCTATTTTGTATCATGCATGTATTTTTCTATTCCTTTCGATTATGAGGTCATCACCAGCGCAGAGCTTCAATCACCACGATGCCCTGTATAGTACATCACGTCCTCCCCCTGTCTTTTTTCTGGAGCTCTGCATCCAATAAAATTACGAATCACACAAACACTGTTATTGATTTGTCACCAATTTAAGAACTGTATCAGTACAATTAGAATTGTTTTTTGTTTTTAAATTGATTTTTAAACACTATCTGCCGACAGTCCTGGACAATTTTATTTTACGCTACATTCTGAATTTTTTTTTTTTTTTTCCTGGACCAACCGCATTTGATCTCATTAGATAAAAAGAAAAAACAGTGGTTCTGGTACGGTAAGTTGTGAGAAAAAAGCAAGCAAAGCAGATAATAAATAGTATAACATAACTTACCAGTGTTTTTTTTTTTTAATTTTTTTATTTTAAATAAATGTATAGCACATATTTATGCTTTTGTAATATATATTAAATCTTAAAAGCAAGTGCGGTTTTTGGCTGGTTTAACAAACACAATCACCCTGATTTTCAGAAGGCCCTTTTTTATATAGATTTAGAGTCACAAGTTATTATTTTGATTTATTTTCCCCAATTCGAATGTCCAGTTATGTTTTTCTCCTCACCGCAGCGAGTCCCCACATAGCACAGACATTCTGAGGGCATGTGAGAGTCCTCCAATCTCACGAGCCTATAGTCAGAATCGCTTTTATGCCGAGCAATCCAGAGCAGAAGTGGGCAGGATACTGATCCTACAGAACAGAGACCAGCCCTGCCTCTTATTCACTCTGAATGTGCTCAGTGTCTGGCCAGTAGGGTTCGCTGTTGCGCGATGAGAAGCAATACCTGTCAGTTTCCCATCCCCACCCAGGGGCGTCAGAGCTAATGTGACCCCCCTCGGGTCCCCAGCAAAGTTCGCCTCTTTGCACAGCCTGGACGCGAACTGGTGCCGTCCAATATGTGTGACTCATCCTGCACTCCCTGCGACAGCACTTTAACTGGCTGAGCCACTCGGGGACCCCTAGAAGGCGCATTTCTTGAGTGAAAATAGAGGTCACAATGCCTTTTCACTGCAAGTATTGTTATGGGGAAACTTTTTTTAAGAAACTTAAAATTTTCTTCTGGAAATTTTGTATCTCTTTACATTTGACCATGTTCGAATTCTGTAAACAGTTTGAAAATAACATTCAAGTTGTAAGCTTTTAAATTATATTATATGGTTTTATGGTGATTAGATACAATTTGAATGACTCTTAAAGAAAAAAAAAAAAAACCCTGACTTAGAATTCCAGCATAGCAGCCTAAACCGGCTTTGAAAGGGTTATAATAAACCCTGAAACAGATAGTTAAGGGGTGAAATTCAGGGTAAACCAACCCCTCCCCCCCTGAATTTGTGCATGAAGATTAAGGGAAAATTAAGGATGAAACCTTCTCTTGCATTTAAGGCCAGGGAGAATTGACCAATTAATGAGAAAATTAAGGGAATTTTAAGGGATAAAATGAAGGGATTTGGTTTCAGTGTGTTCCTGGGCTTGTAATAAAATATAATTTACTTTAAAATGCCTTGAGCTGCCTCTATCGGTAGATGGAATGCTATGACAAATATGTAACGCTAAGTACTAGCTTTCTGCACACGGACAGTGATCAATATAGGAACGAAAAAGAGTGTTTTTTTTTTTTAACCTCCTTAACATTAGGAATTCAAATCATCCACTGAGTTTGTAACTTTCATTAATACGGGAACAGCCTTTTTTCTAGCAGTTCAACTCAGCAGCAGTGTGGAGTAGTGGTTAGGGCTCTGGACTCTTGACCGGAGTGTTGTGGGTTCAATCCCAGGTAGGGGACACTGCTGCTGTACCTTTGAGCAAGGTACTTTACCTAGATTGCTCCAGTAAAAACCCAATTGTATAAATGGATAATTGTGTGTAAAAATAATGTGATATCTTGTAACAATTGTAAGTCGCCCTGGATAAGGGCGCCTGCTAAGACATAAATATTAAATTATTAAATATTAAACTCTTCAGCTCATGTTCTAGTTCACCACAAAGGTGAATAATTGTGCTCCTGTTAAATCGATACCTGCTACAAATCACATCAGGGTCAAGTTGCAGCTCGAATCTGCAGGGTCTTCGCTCTTCATCACTCTTCTGGGATGATCATTTTCCGAGATATCTTCCTCGATGTACAGCCCATACAAGTCTGCCATTTTTCCATTTAGTGCAATGAATAGGCTACATACTGTATGTGATTTATGTTTTCCAACCAGTAAGTAGTCTGTCCTGGTCAGACAAGTTAACAATGCAATTTAATGTATGTGTTACTGTGACAGGGTAGTGTGACAGCCCAAGATGTTAATGGTAGGAAGCGAGACTCAGAGACAAACTTTGCCAGGTGTGACAGGGCCAGGAGCCCTGTACATGAGAAGGGGGCAGGGCAAAGCCCTGCTTCTATAAAGTATATTTGTTTTGTATTATTATTGTTTTGTTATTATTTTTATTTAAATGTTTTCTGGCAGAGGCGAGGTCGGCAGCTCGTCCTCTGCCAGTAGTAATGAGAAAACCATGTAGAATGTGACCGAGGGATTATCAGATAATTGATAGCTAGTTAATCCCTCGGTTACTAATATAAAAGCCTGCAGCTCTCCCTGCTCCGGGTGGGTGTTCGGAGGAGCGAGCGAGAGCGAGAGGAGAAAGGAGAAAATAAATAAAAAATCATACAGGATCAGACAGCGTTTGCCCAGCTTGACCTGTACTGGTTAGTTTGTTTTGTGTTCGAGATTTTGTTTTGTTCTCTTTCAATTCAAAGACGACCACCAATGACATTATGTACGGGATAATGTATACCAGAGCCGTCGCGAGGGAGAAGGAAGGGCAGCATACGCGGGACACATCAGAACCACATAACCCAAGGGTTAACGGTGTGAGCTTACACCCTCAAGGTCCCTTGTGCCTAATGAAGGCAGGGCATGGTCTACCACATTAAGGCGGTAGAACCTGGAGAAGGTATGCGGTGTAGCCCAGCTAGCCGCAGTACAAATATCAGACATCAAGGCCCCTCTGAAGAGGGCCCAAGATGTAGCCAACCCTCTAGTGGAGTGTGCGGCTACCCTACCAGGTAGGGGCAAGCCAGCACCATTATACACAGCTGAGACTGTGTCCACAGTCCAATGTGACAGACGCTGCTTAGAGAGGGGCTGTCCTAGGGTCCATGTCCCATGACAGACAAAGAGCTCATTTTATTTTATATAAAAACAATTAATAAAAATTACAAAATTGATTTAAATAAAAAAAAAATCGGATTTAAATCAAATAAATCAGATTTATTTTTATTTAATTTTTTTTTAATAAAAAAAATCTCCAAAGGTACAAGCTTTGAGTCCTAACAGGTCTCCCATGTGTAATAAACTTAAAACCACATTAAAACTGCAACAAATATATAATAGTACAGTATGTATCACATTCCCACATGTTTTTGCAGGGAGGAATTTAACCCCCTCCCTGCCAACAATATCCCCCACCTGTGCACCAGCAGGGCTTTCACCCTGCCACACTTACAAATAACAAAATACTTAAATGATGTAATTATTGGATAATTACACACAGACACTTTTTTTTATTATTTCTTAAGTACGTTCATGTTAAACACTATTACTGGCACTTAAAGGAGACGGTAAGTTTTATGCATATGGGCCACAGTATGTTGCTTGTTTTACTCCACTCAGAACGACTGCTTACTAAACATCTTTGTGTCCTTGAATCAATAATGGTCCAAAAATATATCCAAATGATTTACTAGGAATAACAAACAGGGGATGGGACATTTATTACGTTTGACCCCACTTGTGTAGTAAACATCTTGGAAATACTTTAGGTATCCCAGATAAGATTCTCCCTCAATCCATCCTTGCACTAAATAGGACAAATAGAATTGTATTACACAAGTTCAATGGATCCCCAAATGCTATTAATGTACTATCAATTCAGAATGGCTGGGTGGGATAATTGTTTTTCAACCACTCTGCAGCAAATTCCTAGACAGACTAGGAAACTTACCAGCAGTTGAGATAATTAGTCCACAGTGGAAAATCCCAGGGTTACTTAAATTTAGGATTCCATTGTTTAGGACTTAATTTCCCAATACTCCTAATTTGAATATAGTTAGTGAAGTATGATTAAATGTTGCTTAAGAAACACAGGAAAATCTCACAGAGGTTTTCTTAAACAACATTTTTTTGGCATTTGAACCATTTCATGCACTCCTTAATGCGGTTATAAAGAATGTGAAATTTAAACAGCAGTGTGCATGAAAGAGTGAATCATTTTTAAATAGTTGGAGGTGGATCTTTGGTTCTTAATTTCTTTTGTTCATGCTCATGCCTTGAGTAAAAACATACAGTATTGTTGCTGTTTCTTAAAAGACTGCTAATAAAGGCTGTACAATCTAATTTCTTACCCTGAATTGCCTGTATTATCTCATTCTGGTGATTAAATCCCCAGCAATGGAGATGTAGTGGAGGCGCCCGTACGCATGTCACACTTCACACATTTCTCCATAAGAATGGGAAAGAAAACAACTTGGTAGGTTGACAGAAAATTTAATAGGAAACATTTCTGTGGTTCTGTGTGGTTTACACATAGATGAATAGCATTGTGTAAAAGAAATTATGTATTTTCATATCCTGCTAGTCAAAATTACACCAACTGAATCATCACAAATATATTTTCCCATACCATTTCACCATCACATCCTAATATAACAATTAAGTCACAATGGCTTATTGCAAAATATGCTAATTACATAAACATTTGTCTCTGGTGAGATTTTCACCCATTCCTCTGCATTCATTTCTTAGACACATGTTGTTGGTTCAATGCCTTGTTAGAACTATATACAAGTTTATAACTTATAAAACTTAATTGGATGCAAGTATTGTATATCATCTAGGTCTCTTGTGCCTGACAAACATAAAACAGTACAGTATTTATCTACTGCTAGCAATAGCTCAAGCGCTGGCCTATTGACATGATTTCCAATTTCCTTTTAGCGCTACGGTATGCAGACTTCACAGGCCACCCAAACCTTGGCATAGTGGGTTACAAGTCAAACATTCTGCTGTAGGATTTGGAAACTGGGTGGTTTTACTTGGAAAGAAAGCTACCTTCCTTAATTTGAGGAAGATATCCTGCATAGCTTACCCTCTTAAAGTCCATATTAAAACCTGTGTTAAGGACAATGTCGTGGACAGTCGTATTGTACATAATTGTTATGCATCAGTGTTTCAAGAAGCATTTTTGCAACAACTGGAATGATTATAGAGACTCCTTACATAAGTTTATTTGTCATACTTTATACATCTTATGATTGAATGTTTATAAAACTATGGATGGATGAAACACACAAAATGGCATGGACATTTTTGTCCATGCCATTTTCATTTGTTTTATTATTTACAATATTATGTTGAATAAAAAACCAAAAGCAAAGTCTGATTTCTATTAAATATGGAATAAACAATGGTGGATGCCAATTACTTTTGTCAGTTTCAAGTTATTTCAGAGAAAATTGTGCATTCTTCGTTTTTTGTGGAGGGGTACCAACAAATTTGAGCACGTCTGTATCTAAATTAACTACAAAATTCATATTAATAATATAAATTACAAGACATTCACTCTGATTCAACTAAAGATGTTTGGAAAAATCATCAACGTGCTTAATGAGGAAAAGAAAACGGTAAAGAAATATCACAGCTTGGAAAGCTCCATCCTGTTCTGGAATTAATAACATTTTGCAGAAAACCACCACAGAAAAACTTGTGTAACTTTTTGTGACCAGCAAAAGACTTTAGTGACCCAGACCACATAAACCTCCAACCCTGGACACATCTGTTTCCACACAAGCAATTGACTCATTTCTGCTAAAGAATGTCTAAACCAACCAAGTTTCATCCCAATTGAATAAGCGCTTTACAAATGTAAGTGTAGCATACAATGGAGAGAAAGACAGGGCACCTCCACATACATATTTGTCTTTATTTCTATTTAAATTTTGGTCAACAAGTTCTATGTCACTGGGAAGAATTGGGTCAATGTGAATAAACGTGGAATATCACTTAAGCAATGGTTATTATTTTAACAGATTCCAGATGCTAAGGAGCAATACTTTGCAACAGACCTCTAATATTCTGGAAGGCTCTGGGATGTGGTTTTCTCAGTGATGTGGCCATGGTTTCTGTAGGGTTGCTTATCTTTTATGAATTAATTGAAATATGTCATTTTTGCAGGAACTTTTAATTACAAAGTTAGTACTCCTTAATATATTATGGACCACAACTACAAAGTATTTAAAATGCTGATATGTACCAAAAAAGCACTTAAACCATCTAGGTAGCCCAATCTGTTATGCACATGTCAAACTGTAACACACTAGCAAAAGAACAACATCAAGCACTCTTTTCTTCCATATTTCTTTGCTGGACCGAGATAGCCGCTTTCCATTTAGAAATCTACTTGGGACACTGCCATAGGGGTATGGGAATTGCACAGAAAATGAACTGTTTACTATATTTCCGCTACTGTTGTCTTATTTGCAAAGAAAATCATATGGAAACTATATATATATATATCAGTTATTCTTCATGTTGTGTGGCTCTGTCCACTCTCTAGAAAGAATATTGCAGGTTTTTAGGCAGACGGATGCGTTGTGTGCAATTTAAGGTCTTGATGCCATATTGGATTTGCAGTTGCTTCTTCTCTCTTCTATCTGTGAGGCGCATCTTTCAAGTCTTGCCAGTTCTTACCTGAATTAGATAGGAGATATTTGGATCAACCACCAAAGGAAAAAAAGGTTTCTGAAATTTAATAAATAGAATTCTGTATAGTGATTTGGATATCTGAAAATGTATATAATAATCTGTGATATACTAAGAGTATTTATTAAAAAATGAAATAATAACAATAACAGGTTACATGCATTTCTAAATTAAATTGCCCAAAGGTTAACTCGAAATGTAATAAACAGAATTCTGTATAGTTGTACTTTACTGTACTGTCTTGATGAGTTGTACACATAAATAATTACAATACGAATATTACTACAGTTGTATTGTCACTGTATTAATAAAATACTGTATTGTAATGTTTTTTTTTTGTTTTGTTTTGTTTTTTACTGGCTTTAGACAACTCGCTGCGAGCAGTATTAACTTATTTTCTCAATTCAGGCTGATTGGTTATCGTCGTCAGTCATGTCTTATACTTTCTAAAGAATATATTTATTTACCCATTTAATTAACAAAAGTTAAATAACTTTTTATTTTACTCGTGGATGTTCTCCTGCTGTCTGATACATCCTTATTTCAGGGGTTTCATAAATGAACACAAATGATTAATAATAGCTTTTACCCACCTGTCAGTAAATTACTTCGCGTTGTGAAGAAGGTCTCTTTCAAGATAAACATTCTGTAGCAGTTGAAGAACAACTTCGTGGACCAGGGTGCACTGTTAATTAAAAAAATCTCAAACTTCCTTTGGCAGCGAATACAGTAAACAAATAGCAGAAAGTGTTTAATGTACAGTACTGTGCAAAAGTTTTAGGCAGGTGTGAAAAAATGCTGTAAAGTAAGAATGCTTTCAAAAATAGACATGTTAATAGATTATATTTATCAATTAACTAAATGCAAAGTGAGTGAACAGAAGAAAAATCTAAATCAAATCCATATTTGGTGTGACCACCCTTTGCCTTCAAAACAGCATCAATTCTTCTAGGTACACTTGCACAAAGTCAGGGATTTTGTAGGCATATAGTCAGGTGTATGATTAAACAATTATACCAAACAGGTGCTAATGATCATCAATTCAATATGTAGGTTGAAACACAATCATTAACTGAAACAGAAACAGCTGTGTAGGATGAATAAAACTGGGTGAGGAACAGCCAAACTCAGCTAACAAGGTGAGGTTGCTGAAGACAGTTTACTGTCAAAAGTCATACACCATGGCAAGACTGAGCACAGCAACAAGACACAAGGTAGTTATACTGCATCAGCAAGGTCTCTCCCAGGCAGAAATTTCAAGGCAGACAGGGGTTTCCAGATGTGCTGTCCAAGCTCTTTTGAAGAAGCACAAAGAAACGGGCAGCGTTGAGGACCGTAGACGCAGTGGTCGACCAAGGAAACTTACTGCAGTAGATGAAAGACACATCATGCTTACTTCCCTTCACAATCGGAAGATGTCCAGCAGTGCCATCAGCTCAGAATTGGCAGAAAACAGTGGGACCCTGGTACACCCATCTACTGTCCGGAGAAGTCTGGTCAGAAGTGGCCTTCATGGAAGACTTGCGGCCAAAAAGCCATACCTCCGGCGTGGAAACAAGGCCAGCGACTCAACTATGCCGCGAAAACACAGGAACTGGGGTGCAGAAAAATGGCAGCAGGTGCTCTGGACTGATGAGTCAAAATTTGAAATATTTGGCTGTAGCAGAAGGCAGTTTGTTCGCCGAAGGGCTGGAGAGCGTACGAATGAGTGTCTGCAGGCAACAGTGAAGCATGGTGGAGTTTCCTTGCAAGTTTGGGGCTGCATTTCTGCAAATGGAGTTGGGGATTTGGTCAGAATTAATGGTCTCCTCAATGCTGAGAAGTACAAGCAGATACTTATCCATCATGCAATACCATCAGGGAGGCATCTGATTGGCCCCAAATTTATTCTGCAGCATGACAACGACCCCAAACATACAGCGAAAGTCATTAAGAACTATCTTCAGCATAAAGAAGAACAAGGAGTCCTGGAAGTGATGGTATGGCCCCACAGAGCCCTGATCTCAACATCATCGAGTCTGTCTGGGATTACATGAAGAGAGAGAGCAGCTGAGGCTGCCTAAATCCTAGAAGAACTGTGGTTAGTTCTCCAAGATGTTTGGGCCAACCGACCTGCCGAGTTCCTTCAAAAACTGTGTGCAAGTGTACCTAGAAGAATTGATGCTGTTTTGAAGGCAAAGGGTGGTCACACCAAATATGGATTTGATGTAGATTTTTCTTCTGTTCACTCACTTTGCATTTTGTTAATTGATAAATATAAACTATTAACATGTCTATTTTTGAAAGCATTCTTACTTTACAGCATTTTTTCACACCTGCCTAAAACTTTTGCACAGTACTGTATGTGCTTAAACATAGAATATATAACATGCATACATATAGTATGCATTTGAATTTTATTCTATTTGGCAAAACATTATCTTCTCTTTTTTTTTCTTTTTTTTTTAGAACCTACGCTATACAAGATCATAACCATTTACAGTATTGCGTTTACAAGTATTGACAGACTTCTTTCTTTTTTCGTATCCAGCAGGCAGTATGTATTTATTTTATGTGAATCAATGTGTTCCTCGACGAACAAGAGTTTTCTTCAAGCCGGGCCATGTAAAGCTGTCAGTCAGATCATTAGTTTAACAAAGCAAATTACAACTTTGATAGAAACAAATAATCACAAACTCAATAACAACGATCTCATAACAAATACATTGTAGTCTTTATTATTTTTGATCCATTTGGTAGACGCCTTTAACCGAGGCTTACATTTTATTATTTAACGAGTGCTAAATTTGTGCCATGGCTCTCCAGGGCTAAGCCCCACGGCACCTCGTGGTTTCCCTCTTTAGTTCTGAAAGTTTTGTTTTTTTTTCGCTCTGAAATGTGTGTGTTTTGTACGTTCATTCTATTCAGGCAGCAGCAATGTACAGACTTTAATTTTAAATATGGAAAGGGTTAAATGAAGACTGCATTGCTGCAAATATTGAAAGTGTTATTGTTCACATTCATGTTTGCATCTGTATTTGCAATCTGATAACTTATGAACTGAGAAAGATGTTTAACAGTAATTTTAAAAATTGGGTATTGGTAAATAGCAGTAGAACACAATATAATTTTGAACAGCAACCACCATGTAACAAAATGAACACTTTGTTCAAAGCTTGGAATGCCAGCCCCTGGTCTTTTATACACTCCCATTGGGACCCCCTAACAGAGGCCACAAACGCAACAGTCATTTGATTGTGTTGACTGAAGTCTGTCTCATGCGCATCAAACTAATCACGGACAACATGGTGGAACCCTGACCCTAACCCTAACCCTGACCCTAACCCTAAGCCTAAGCCTAACCCTGACCAGGTACTAACTGGGTGTTATTCAGACTTCCAGGGGGAATCAAAGGACCAAGTCTAGTTTGCATTATTTAGGTTATTATTATTATTATTATTATTATTATTATTATTATTATTATTATTATTATTATTATTATTATTTATTTGTTAGCAGACGCCCTTATCCAGGGCGACTTACAGTCGTAAACAAAAACACATTTCAAGAATCACAGTGCAAGTAATAATACAATTAAGAGCAAGAAAAATGAAATTGAAATATATTCACTACTTAACTTTAGAGTGTCTGTCTGTTTTAAATATGTTTCTAATTGTATTACATACAATTATACCTTTCGTTGATGTTACTTGAAAATGCTAACTTACCGTTTTCGCCTTGACACACTTTAGAAACACATTTAGGTGTTTTTAAGAGCAACACATTTTATTGAAAACACAGATTTCAGCTGTAAGTTCATGTAGTGACAACACTACTAGGTGTTTATCCAAACCACTCTTGAAAACGCCAGCATTTGTGTTTCACCGTGTTAGAATTTTCTACAATAGTGGTGTTAAATGGGGAATTGGGAACCTCAGAGGTTCTGATCTTTATAATGAATATTATTCAAGGGGCAATTTTCTACTTTCCTACCTAGAGCCTTGTCCTTTACTTTTCCATTGCTGCCCCTATTCTTTCACAATTGCTAGCTGGGCCTGAAGGGGGCACATGCTTTCTGTTCCAACACAAAACCTCTCTAATTAGCTAATCATTAGTCCACAGTGCCTTTCAAATTCAGTGTTTAAAATGTAACCATGTGTTACAGATGGTTAGCATTTTTTATAGGAGGATTATAGTATTATTTGAATGACAACTGGATCATTTATAACCACCACTTTCTAAGGATTTAATTAAATATGGTTTTCTGCACACAAATGAAAAAGAGAATCAAATATTATCATTTTTTTATTATTATTACTCAAATAATACATTTATTGTTGGTTAATTATTTCAGTATTAAAAAATGTAAATAGGCATAGCACAAAATAGCATGAAAAACATAAATACATTTTAATACACACAATAAATATTATTAACATTACACTTAAAATCCACTAGTGCAAGTAATGTTACTGTATTACACTGTTAAAAAAATTATTCATGAAAAGTTAAGAAAGGTAAAATTAAATGTGGCTCCAAAGTAAGTTAACTTTTCTAAAATATTTTAACAGCTTTAATTACTATCACAGCCAGTCAATAACATTAATTGTGTGTTTTGTGTATTTTTGTTTTGAAAATGAAAAATTAATTTAAAAAAAATGTTCACAATTTTTTTTTTTTTAGTTTTAAACAACTATGAGTATCACTGAGGGCTTCAAATTTTACACATCAGACAAATCTCAGCTTCAGGGTAACCTTATAACATAACAGTATGCCATACATGACAGACAAATAATGCCTCTGGAACATTAGCAACACAAGTAGGTGCTCAAAAATCCTATTAATTACCAGAAGAATATTATTATTATTTATTTCTTAGCAGACGCCCTTATCCAGGGTGACTTACAGTCGTAAACAATAATACATTTCAGGAATCACAGTACAAGTAATAATACAATTAAGAGCAAGATAAATACAATAAATACTTAATGGTGGGAGTGGCAGCAGTATTGTAACACAAAGTACAGCATGAAGACAATATCCTATTTCTCAACTCAGTTGTCCACTTCCTTCAGCAGTAAGCCAGTGCATTCAGCTCTGCAGCACACATTTGAACATGTGAGGACATGAAAAATCACAGGGAATTTTCATGTCCTCCAAGAGCGATGAAGAGTCTTCTCATTGTTTCCCATTAGCCCTGAAAAGAACAAAACATTTTACTTTTAGAATCCATGAACAAACTCAATGATCTAAGCTTTTTTCCAAATACGTTTTGCAATTTGCATGGCATTATATATAGTTTTTTTTTTTATAAATACACAACAGGATGTGTATTTTATATACTGTATATTGTTGCATTATCATACATAATTAATTATGCTTTATTATCATTTTAGACTACAAATATAAAACAACTGGAAACATACCTGTGCAACATTCTTTTGATAACTACCTGCACCCATTTGGTTTCAGGATTTAAACAGATCTCCTTGCCTCCATTCTTTAGAGTGACACTAAAAATAAAAAATAAATGAAAAAAAATTATAAGCATACATAGTATTGTATTTTTTTTTTTAGCAAACAAATGCACATTATATTACATTCATATTTTAAGACAAATACAGTACTTACATTACTTCTATGTTAGTGCAGTGTGGTCCTTCTGGTGTTATGTTTAAGTTAGTGATTTGTTTTGGAGGAATAAAGTCTGAAATCATCTTGATGCACTTGCAACGCAACTCCACTCCCAAAGGAGCAGCTGAAAAAGAAATAAATTAGTGTTTATATGTCATGCACAAAACTAGTTTGCACATGCTTTAGAAATCTTTAGTGGTTTGCTTTACAATTAAGTAGCAATATATTACAGTGTATTGTTATCGTATGCAGTACAGTAGTCCAGCTGCAAAATGCCTATTAATAGATATTGTACAGCCAGGCAACAATAAACTGCAATACATGTCACTTACTATGGATAAGAACTGTACAGCCTGTCAGCAGAAGCAGAAGGGTCAGTGAAAGTGTGCTGCTCATTTTGCTCGGAGAGTTTACACCTCTTTTCGGTTTTCCTTTTGAAGTAATTTATTTTAGAAGTTTTAGTGATTAACTGCTCCAGCGCTTTACAGAGAGGCCTTTTAAACTCTGCGTGTTGCTTCACTTCGGAAACTGGAATTTCCCGACAGTGTGCTGGCAGGAAGGAGGAGGTGCTTTTTTAATCAAGGTACGGTGACGTAACCAGAAAAAAAAATAGTTTGAGGGCTTGCTCCAAGCGTAATTGTGTTGATGATATTGTATTCTCTAAAAACTGTAAAATAGTTTGATATAACACCAATAAAATGTTGTGGTGGAGATGTCTTGTTTACTGAACCTGTGTACATAAAAAGAGTGAGAAATCAGTGTTGGTTATGACGATGAGGTTTGGCCAACTTTTCAGCAATGGAAACTACATATTCAAGCTACAGTCAGACTCAGGGAAACAGACAACCAAAGGTAATCAAAGGTAGTTTATTACCTGTTGTCAGCTTTAAAAATGTAATTGGTAGCCTCAATTGTGCCTCAATTGTTTATTATGTTGATAGGTCTCTGCTGCAGGTCACACGTGATCTGATTACTGCTAGATCACACAGTATGTACCAGGCAGCAGCAGCAAAACCTTCATTTACAGTATTGTCTTTGAAATATCGGCATACGTTATTCATATTGAAGTATAAAATATCAGCAAATAAAGAGGGGGGGTTAAATATTGCTAATGCTAAGAATTAGTAAGAATACTGTGAATTTCAAAAATTTTCAAGCAGTAGGAGTTTGATTTGTTTTTCCGCCAACATTTTATGTGGCTAGATTTAAATTATTATGTGACTTGTTTCACATGAATTCCTTTTAAACCAGGGGTGGGCAAAGTTTTAGGACTGAGGGCCACATCAGGGTATGGAAATTGTATGGCGGGCCATATAAATGTATACTTAACAAACGAACCAATCATGTTCAAACAGACACAAAACAATTTTGTGGTAAAATCATCATAAAATGGCATCATTGAGTTGTCTTTTGATTTTACGTGCTCAGTTATGTTGCCCCTGTCTCAACACAAATTATGTGCATCGCTCACAATTCTCAGTGTACTGCACTACATACGTTTGGTAGTTTTCCTGTTTATTGCTATAATGAGCTTTTGAACCATCAATGTTTCTTTATTAAACTGTTGCAATGACCAAACATATTCAAACCATTTTAGCTTAAAAGTAAACCACAAAGCAATGTTGTTGTTAATTGATTTAACTGAAGAACAGGTATTAAAATAAAGGTAGATATTGGAAACATACGACCTTATTATTATTATAGATATATCATCATAAAAATGCATTACAAGAAAAAGGAAACAAAACATACCCCTTTTTCGCTTTCTTTGCTGTTAATGTGAACAATGCAGTTGGTCGCCCTTCTTTACAATAGCATCAAAGTCTGGTGCTATCCTTGTTGTTGAAATCCATAAAACAGAGCTGAGATGCTGGTCAGTTAACTGGGATCTGTAGCGAGATTTGTTGAAATTCAGTAGTGAAAATGTTTGTTCACACTCATAGGTGGAGGCGAACAACACAAGAATTTTCTGGGCTACGGTGCGGATATTTGGGAACTTTGTTTCATTCAAAGAGGCATAAAACTTGTCCAGTGTTTGTGAATGGTACTTTTCCTTCACAGTGGAGTCGCACTGGAGTTCGATGAGCTCCAGTTGTAATTCTTCTGGTGCTTTCTCGTAGTCAAATGAAAGTGGGCATGACACCAGCTCCAGTGTCTTCTCGATCTTCTCAAAGTCAGAGAATCGACGAGAAAATTCTCCATGCAGGTCACTCAGAATGTTGCTGTACCTGTCTGCCCGCTCCGACGACACTTCCAAGCGTTTAAGTGTTGGAAAGTGAGCGAACAGTTTGCTCTTCATTTGTTTTGAAAACAAAATGAGCTTGACTTTGAAAGCTTTCACATTGGAATACAATTCGTGAACAAACACATCTTTGCCCTGCAGCTTCACATTAAGTTCATTTAAATGTGCCATGATATCCACACCAAAAGCGGTCGCACACCCAGTTTGAATTCCTTAATTCAGGAAATCGTTTTCTTTCCCCTGCATTTCCAAGAAAATGCTAATTTCATCTCTAAGCTCCCACACTCGCTGCAACACCTTTCCTAAACTGAGCCAGCGGACATTCGTATGATAAAGTAAGTCCTGGTGTTCAGCATCAGTGTCCTCAAGAAGGAAATGAATTGCCGATGATTAAGCCCCTTGCTCTAATGTAGTTCACTATTTTCACTGCTGTGTGAACAACATGTCGCAGAACATTTTGCAGAGTGCCTCCTGATGTATGATACAGTGCAGAAAAATGATTTCTTTCTCAGAGTCTACATCTTTTACTTTGTCCTCAATTCTTTTTAAAGTCCTACGTTTTTCCCAGTTAAATTTGGCGATCCATCTGTGGTCACGTTTGCGAGTTTACTCCAGGGGAGCTTCAGACGTTCAAGGCAACCAGACACCCTCTCATACAAATCCAATCCCTTTGTTGTGCCTTTCATTGATTCCATAGATAAAAATTCCTCTGTGATTTCAAATTTGTTGTTAATTCCTCTCACAAAAATCAAGAGCTGCGCTGTGTCCTTTATGTCAGTACTATCATCGAGAGCTAATGAAAACAGCGTGAAGCACTGTGCTTTCCTGTTCAACTCAGAGGCCAAGTCTTCATCAATTACTTCAATACGGCGAGCAACAGTTCTTCGTGACAAACTAATGTTCTCAAACGTATTTTTGTATTCAGGGCACAGCATGCCAGCAACATCAACCATGCATTGTTTCAAAAACTCCCCTTCAGCAAACGGCTTATTTTGTTTAGCTATCTTGAATGCCAAAACATAACTTGCCTTCGTAGTGGCTTCCTGAACTGCAGCTTGTCGCACAAAAATGTTTTGCTGAGATTTTAAATTAGAAGCGAGTTTCTGAGCTTTTCTTGACTTTTCTTCTGTTGTTAAGTTGCTGCCATAATTAGGATGTTTTGTTGTAAAATGGCGATTCAAATTGTACTCCTTGAACACAGCGATGCTCTCTTGACAAATCAGGCAGACAGCCTTCGAGTCGACATTTGTGAAAAAATATTTCTCAATCCACTCTTTTTGAAAACTCGACACTCACTGTCCACTTTTCTTCTCTTTGAAGTGCTCATTTTTCTTCAGAAAGCATAAAAACAAAAACCTAGCTGCTGCAATTCAAGCGGCTGTTTCGCAAGCTTGCATGCATTCTAGCAAAGATGAATAAGCGTCATACACATACTGCGCCCACGTGAGGCGTTGCAAAGCGCTTTGTTTTGGCAATGCAATCTCTGTCTGTGTCGGTCGTGAATTAGCCTAGTAAATTAGTTATTTCTAACCCAAATCAATCAATAACATAAATCGATTTAATGGATTTTTATATTTGTACTATTTATAGTAATCTAGTACTTTTATTGTTAAAACACAAGGAAGCTCGCGGGCGGATGAAAAGCTCTCACGGGCGGATTTGGCCCGCGGGCCGTAGTTTGCCCACCCCTGTTTTAAACGAATATGATGAATCACATAATCCTGCTAAATTGTGATGAATCACCTAATACTGCTAAGAATATGACGAATTGCGTAATCCTGCTTATTTTGTCCCTAAAGTCATGCAACAAATTATTTGTTTATACCCAAATGCTATTTGCTATTTTTCTGTGAAAGTAAAATAAAAACAATAAAAAATAAATAATAATAATAATAATAATAATAATAATAATAATAATAATAATAATAATAATAATAATAATAATAAAACTGGTAACGAGCATATATAACTTTAACATTTTGATTTACAGTATCTTTCACAGGAAATGCACAGTTGGCTTTGTTACTTTCATCACACAACAAAACTAAAAGACGAGCAATGGCACCTATTTTATAACAAGAAAAAAACCCCTCTAAATTCAATGTCATCATTTAAAAAAATACACTGTACAGATGTAGAACCCATTTCTATTAATACCTTTAAGAATTTAAGTGCCAGTTGAGAACACAGGTTGTTTGTTAAGTGTTTTAATTGTTTTCTCTTTGTAGGCAAAAAGTATTTAAACTGAGTCAACCCCCATCCCATGAGAAGTTTTGGTGAACAGAGTGTGGAGGCAGTGGGAGGCGCAAGGACTATTGGTTTGTTCTATGGCGAGTGTTATAGGTGTTTCGCAGATTTCTGTATCCCCATTGGTACACGGGATATAAACGGGTCTGTGTTTCACGTGTGTTTAAAAATGTAGATTTGTATTTAGACACGAGGATGGCACAAATCACTTCACGTGCTGGTTAAAATGTAATGTGTGGTCACGGGAGTACACATAATTAATTCACGTGCAGATGTACCGAGACTCCAACTGAATGATTGATTAGCAATTGAGTCTCGGTACTGATGTATAAGAAGAACACCTTTTCACGCACTGGAGGGTTAGGTGTACAGCGAGGAGGTACTGGAGAGAGAGGTTGAATTTAAGCAATTGCTATCGTGCTGGAGGGTCAGCACGATACTTGTTAGTGTTTAGTCTTGTGTCTTGTTTTGTTTATCTGTTTATTTTGGCATCACTGCCGTGTCCTGTTTTTGTGTCTGCTTCAACTTTTTTATTTACTGTCTGTCATTAAACTGCGCAGTCACCATACCACTCCGCCCAGTCTGTGTTATTTCACTGCGTCTGACGTCACCACTCTAGGCTGCTTGTCACACATGTAAATACTGTTCAGAAACATCAAACATTCACATATAGCAATCTTGATCTACACAGGTGTCAAATCTATAAGGGAATACAGAATTCTATGGAGATACAGAAATCTGCGTAACACCTGTTTCTGTTTAATTGCATTGAGACGTTATCTCTGCTTGTGCCGGTTGCGCTATTTTGTAACCTCGGAGATCCACAGCTGAAGTATTCTATACAGATAAGTATCAAATTATTACTGAACAGCCTTACCCTCCATGCTCCGTGCCAGGGCAATGTGTATCGTGTATGTGCTTTTGCGTAACTATGTTAAGGTTGTTGCAACAACAAGGAATTGCTTATTTTAAACTTGTGATTTTGCCGCGATTGCGTTACTACTGTGCATTAGAACATAAGAACATAAGAAAGTTTACAAACGAGAGGAGGCCATTCAGCCCATCTTGCTCGTTTGGTTGTTAGTAGCTTATTGATCCCAGAATCTCATCAAGCAGCTTCTTGAAGAATCCCAGGGTGTCAGCTTCAACAACATTTCTGGGGAGTTGGTTCCAGACCCTCAATTCTCTGTGTAAAAAAGTGCCTCCTATTTTCTGTTCTGAATGCCCCTTTATCTAATCTCCATTTGTGACCCCTGGTCCTTGTTTCTTTTTTCAGGTCAAAAAAGTCCCCTGGGTCGACATTGTCTATACCTTTTAGGATTTTGAATGCTTGAATCAGATCACCGCGTATCCTTTTTGTAACGAGGTAACCAAAACTGAACACAATATTCTAGGTGAGGTCTTACTAATGCATTGTAAAGTTTTAGCATTACTTCCCTTGATTTAAATTCAACACTTCTCACAGTATATCTGAGCATCTTGTTGGCCTTTTTTTATAGCTTCCCCACATTGTCTAGATGAAGACATTTCTGAGTCAACATAAACTCCTAGGTCTTTTTCATAGATTCCTTCTTCAATTTCAGTATCTCCCATATGATATTTGTAATGCACATTTTTATTGCCTGCATGCAATACTTTACACTTTTCTCTTTAAATGTCATTTGCCATGTGTCTGCCCAGTTCTGAATGCTGTCTAGATCATTTTTAATGACCTTTGCTGCTGCAACAGTGTTTGCCACTACTCCTATTTTTGTGTCGTCTGCAAATTTAACAAGTTTGCTTACTATACCAGAATCTAGTTGATTGATTCTAATACAGAGAATTTGTTAATATGATAGCCTGACCAGTCTAAAGTACCAGTTGCTTGGTGATAGTTCATTATTTTTAGTATTAGTGTACTTTATATTTTTGGATTGTGAGATTCTTTTTTTGTGTGAATGCATGTTTGAGATTTGTTTGCTGTTTTTGTTTGTTTCTTTTTTTCTTTATTTTCACTGATAATATTCAATTTCTGTTTGTTTCACATTTGATATTTGTTTTGGTTTGTTGTACACCCTGCTGCTAAGGGCTGAACCTTTTTACTTATCTATTAATTGTTGCTGAATTGAAACAATTGCTGTTAAATTGAACAATTGTCCTTTGTGCTAATAAACTTTTAATTGGTCTCTTATTACCATCTTGAGTGGCGTAGCATCTACAGAAGTATATTTTCTAACTAATTAATAGGTGTTAAAACCTGTTACACATATGTAGCAGATCAGTAATACCACTGTCAGTAACATTTCATTGTCAACTACCTTCTATTTTAAACTAACACATAAGTACTGTAAATAAACACTTATTACAAATCAATCTGAATTTGTAAAGCAATGTTGATGCCGAATAATGTAGTAGAAGCAGCTTTCACTATTTGTGTGACTTTTAGACTTTCCTGCAGAATACTGTTTGAGTCTGGGAACAGGCTACTACATAATTGCTGAACTAGTCACAACATGTAGAGGTCTCTGCATATGTAACTTTCTTGATTTCCATTTTCCCTTGGCAACGAAAGATGTTATTGAAGCACTGGTTCCCTTTCAATTCGAAGATGGCTGCCAAATTGAATTCTTTTGGGATATGCCTGCTTGTCAGGTGTTTGCTGAGCATTTTATATCAAAAGCTGCCGATAGACCTGTGTGCAATAAAAGTGGTTCACATGATTTCAGATTAAATACACCTGTCTCTGTAAGGTCCCACAGTTGGGTAGTCCATTCAAAGCAAAGATACTACCATGAAGATCAAGGAGCTTTCAAAACAACTCTGGGATAAAGTTGTGGAAAGGCATAGATCAGGGGAGGGGTATAAAAAGATTTCAAAGGCATTGAATATCCCTTGGAGCACAGTCAAGTCGATCATTAAGAAGTGGAAGGTATACGGCACCACCCAGAATCTGCTTAGAGCAGGCTGTCCTCCCAAACTGAGCAGCCGGGTAAGAAGGGCATTGGGCAGAGAAGCCAGCAAGAGTCCAATGACAACTCTGAAAGACCTACAGCGTTACATGGCTGTGATAGAAGAAACTGTCCATGTGTCAACAATAGCTCAGGTACTCCACAAAACTGGCCTGTATGGAAGAGTGGCAAGAAGGAAGCCATTTCTGAAAAAAAACCCATGTAAAATCCCGCTTGGAATTTGCAAAAAGGCATGTGGGAGACTCTGAAAAGATGTGGCAAAAGATTCTGTGGTCCGATGAAACAAAAATTGAACTATTTGGCTTAAATGCAAAGCGTTATGTCTGGCGCAAACCCAACACAGCACATCACCCAGGTAACACCATCCCTACTGTGAAGCATGGTGGTGGCAGCATCATTCTATGGGGATGCTTTTCATCAGCAGGGACTGGGAAGCTTGTCAGGGTACAGGGCAAAATGGATGGAGCTAAATACAGGCAAATCCTTGAGGAAAACCTGCTTCAGTCTGCAAAAGACCTAAGACTGGGACGGAGATTCACCTTTCAGCAGGACAATGACCCCAAACACACAGCCAAAGCAACACTGGAGTGGCTTAAATACAAGAAAGTGAATGTCCTAGAGTGGCCCAGTCAAAGCCCGGACTTGAATCCTATTGAGAATCTGTGGCAAGACTTGAAGATTGCTGTCCACCAACGATCCCCATTCAACTTGACAGAGCTTGAACAATTTTGCCAAGAAGAATGGGCGAACATTGCACGATCCAGATGTGCAAACCTGGTAGAGACTTACCCCAAAAGACTCACAGCTGTAATTGCTGCCAAAGGTGGTTCTACCAAGTATTGACTCGGGGTGAATACTTATCTAACCAAGACATTTCAGTTTTTTAATTTTTCATTAACTGTTGTTTCACAATAGAAATTCACTTGCCTCTTCAACGTGTTGAGTAGGTTGTGTAAATCAAAGGAGAAAAAATCCCATTGGAACAAAAACCACCCCTGCCCTAAGTAACTAACTTCAGCCCTCAAATTGGGAATAAGTAACTAACTTCAGCCATCGAGTCGGAAATAAGTAACTAACTTCAGCCATCGAGTCGGGAATAAGTAACTAACTTCAGCCATCGAGTCGGGAATAAGTAACTAACTTCAGCCATCGAATTGGGAATAAGTAACTAACTTCAGCCATCGAGTCGGGAATAAGTAACTAACTTCAGCCCTCGAATTGGGAATAAGTAACTAACTTCAGCCATCGAGTCGGGAATAAGTAACTAACTTCAGCCATCAAGTCGGGAATAAGTAACTAACTTCAGCCATCGAGTCGGGAATAAGTAACTAACTTCAGCCATCGAGTCGGGAATAAGTAACTAACTTCAGCCCGGTCCTTCTGTAAAGCTCGGAGCCCCCATCCAGAACTCATCTGTTGAGTGTCAGTTTTGGGTTCCAACTTTTATTTATTTATTTATTCATTTTGGTATGAATTATCCTTCATAGTTTTTTTGTACACAGCTCAAATTAAGAACTTCCGCACCTAGGGCAAATTGAATTTCAGTTCAAGGTATACTGTTTTTTGTCCTTGAGTAAATTGAATTTCTATTTAAGGTATGCCGTTTTGTTGTTAATAGATGTGTTTGCATGATATTATTTACTTTTTGTTACTTTCATCTCTCATAGCCTTGCACACTGATGCATGTCTGCCACAGCTCCCCTGGATCCTAAACACTGCTAGGTACAGACGGGGATACAGCATACCAAGACTGTACATTACTTTGGCAGGTTTGCTGACATAAAAGTTTAACAGTAGTTTTGATCAAAATACAGGAGAAAATCTTTCCCGGGAGTTGTCCGTGAGAAGTACAAACCAGCGTTGACTCGGCAGAATCCAGTATATTCTTCTAAAAAGTCTGGTACCTCTGACTGGGAATGCAGTTGGGCGATAACAGGGTTGCACCAGTTGAAGTTACCCTTTAGAATCCCATTTCTTAAAGGTTGGAATATGTGATGACTGATCTTCCATTGCTAATTGATTAGCAGCTAGCACTAAGTGTGAACACAAATATGTGTTCTAGCTGAAAGTAAAATTTTCACCATAAATTTACAGTTTTTAATAACCGCGTGCAAATAATGCCTGAGGGGAAATATCGCGGCTCAAGTGAATAGAAAAAAATGCCTAGAAGTAGTTCAAATCAAATCAAATCAAACCAAACCTTTATTTAACCAGGTAAAGACATTGAGAACAAGTTCTCATTTAAAATGCCGACCTGGCCAAGAGGCAGCATAAATAGAACAGACAACAATACATAAACGGTTAGAAACATTACAGCAATACGAAATTAAAAAAAAAAAACAACCTAATAAAATAAAATCAGCATCTGATCTGACAAGCACATGAAACAGGGAAAAGAGCTTCAAGCCTAGAAAAGAAAGCACCCTCTGAGATGAAACCAGGGAGTTTAAGCCTTGATTGTAACTCATTCCAATCGTGAGCAGCTGCATATTGGAATGAGTTTTGCCCAACAGCAGTAAAAACATGAGGGACAATTAAGCTAATCAAACTGCTGAATCGAAGGTTGTAATAGGAGACCAATATAGTCAACAATTCGCTTAAATAGAGGGGTGATTTCCCAATTAGAGTTTTATAAATGAGTCTGTAACAATGACATAGCCGACGTGTTTGAAGTGAAGGCCAGCCAACCAAAGTGTAGAGATCAGTGATGAGAGCGGTAGGGAGCACCAGTGACAAATCTTATTGGAGAGTGATATAAAGCATCAAGCTAAGGACAACATTAGAAGCAGCTTTATAAATGACATCTCCATAATCTAAAATGGGTAGTACAGACATCTGTACCAGTAAGTACTTAGCTGGCCGTGTGAAGCATGATTTATTTCGGTAAAGAAAGCCAAGTCTAGCTCGAACTTTCGATTGTAGTTTAACGATATGTGGTTTAAAAGTAAGTGCACTGTCTAGCCAAATACCCAGATATTTATAAACTTCCACTTGCTCAAGGTCAACCTTACAAAAGGTAACAATTGTGCAGCCTTGCTCAAAGACTGCAGGATTGGTAACATTTGCACGTCCCCTATTAAATAACATACGTTTAGTTTTATCAACATTAAGCAATAAACGTAGATCACAAAAAGACTTTTGAATCTGATTGAAAAAGTTGCTGTGAGCATTAATGATTCAGACAATTGCTTGCATCATCAATGATGAAGTTTCACATGATGAAGACATGGAGTTTGGTGGTTTCGGATCGGATGATACACACTCTGCAGTCTGATTGGTTGATTACGCTTTCCTGGCTTTATGCTGCAATCCATATTTTGGATTTTAATTTTTTTTTAAGACACTGTAAGAGCTTGTAACAGGCATTTTTTTGTATTGAACATTTTAATGCTACAGTACTACTTTGGATGCTACATTAATTTATTATTCCATGTGCATACATAATCATTTTGCTCATTGTTACTAAAAGCACTAACTTCATACAGAATATTTAAATCTATTCCATTATCTGAGGGTTTAAATTTTATTTTATTCTTATTATTTTTTTTTTTATTTGTATTTCAGTGCAATATAGTAAGAGACTGCAGTCTGTTTTAACTCACGTCCAAGTACTTTTATGGTCCCATGATTCAATCAATCTTTATTTTATATAGTGCCTTTCATAGTGAACCGCCATCACAAAGCGCTTGATCTGGAATAACAGCAACTGTGGCATTCAAGTACTAGGGATACATATGTCAATTGTATATCTGTAATGTTTATCTAGCTGACTATCTTTAGGGTCTGGGGGAGCATTTCTCACTTAATATTAAAGTATTCTGGTAATCTGTAGACCTTGTTGTAACAATGGGCCAAGACATTTGGTTGCTCTCCTCCTTGCTATATTTAATTCTCCACACTGCCTGATGTGCTGACAGGTAAGTGTTGCGACACATTAGTATATGTCACTAAAACAAAAGCTTTGGATACAATCCAGGAAATCTAGATACAAAGCTCCAGTCAAAACATTAACCATTTCCTTTTTTTGGTCCGTGAAGATTTTTTACCACAGGAAATTGGGTAATTGTATGATGCTAAGACTCCTGCTGTTCATTAAAGTTACAAGCCCTATTAAACTAATCCACACAAAAACTAAACAACTTGTTACACTCATTTATGTAAACAGAGGTGTAACGTTGTATAATTCCAGTCAGTTACTTTTTACTTTGAGGAAAACTGTTTCAATGCAATTCTATGTATTGGTAGTTTTTTTCTAAGTAGCCTACATTTGTTTGGTTAAAACTATTAGATAATGATTTCCATTACATGAGAGTAGATGTTAAAACTTCATGCTGATTTGAACTCGGCTCTCGCCAAGATAAGCACCAAATAAGACGTGGCTTTACAGTAAACTAATGTGATCCATCTGCGTCTCCATCCGTTTGCGTTTCCTTCCTTCTGCCTGGTGTTGATGGCTGAAGTGTAATGCTGGCTCCAGGGATCAGCTTATTTTGCGTCCCCAGTGCATCAGCACACACAACGGCAGCGGTCTCCCCAGCACATCAGCATGACAAGTAGGGTACCTAAGTAGGGTACATCTACTCCCCAGCACATCAGCATGACAAGTAGGGTACCTAAATAGGGTACATCTCTGGGGTCTTCAAGTGGACACCTTCCATCCTCGGTGTTTCGTCGACTAGCCCACTACACCTCAAGATGGCTCGACAGTAATTTTGGCATCCCAGCATCACCCCCCTCCGTCCCCCTCTCAACTCAACCAAACTTACTTACCCTTACATCAGCGTTTCTTTCTTTCTGTTGTGCTTGAGATCCCCAACCAGAATTATTCTGTGTAAACCACAACAGGTTGCTGCTCCTCTCTGCTGCTTCAGATAAGTTCTTCACTGTGCGACGCAACTCTTGACCACTGAATCCGACGTCTCTGAGAAACCGGGTTGTAGAGTGTGCCACAAATCCTCGACATCCCACCTCCACTGGGTAAACCCAGACTCTCCATCCTTGCTGTTCTGCTTCAGCGGCTAGTTGAGCATACCGCAGTTTCTTCCTCTCATACGCCTCATCTACAGCATCCTCCCATGGCACTGTTAACTCTACCAGGTGAACAAGTCGTACTGATCCAGACCACAAGACAATATCTGGTCGAAGATTAGTGGTGACAATCTCGGGTGGAAAAATAAGTCATTGACCAACATCTGCCAGCATTTTCCAGTCTCTAGCAGCTTCCAGTTGTCCTGGGCGAGGCTTGGTTTTAACACCTTTTCTTGGCGGTAAATTAAGACAAAACCAGAAACTTTTATTGTGTATACATCCACAGTGTAACATAGTCCCAAATTTAATGTAATTTAATTGTTTGCTTATTAAAAATAAATTGCACACGTTAGTTTACTGTGAATTTCTGCATCAAAAGTGCCATCTCACTAGAAACTGGAGGACTGAATACAAGCTGTGATGATGGGCGGAGTTTCAAAAACTAAGGAAGTAAGGAGAGCAGCTACGATGGAGACTGAAGCTGGATCTTGAAGTGAGTTTGTGATAGCATTATATGAGAGGCAGACATATTCTATTACGTTTTAATCCTTTTGGATCTCAAAATATGTTTTTGTTAGTTGTCGGACACCCTCACGTCCAAGTCGTGCCAGATTAAGTTGACGATCGAACCAGACTTTACGCACCAATACGACCGCGGTGTCGGGACAGTACCTCAGTTTCCCGCAGACGCTTAAAATCCAGGCCGGTAATTCGGGAGGTGATGTCTGGCCTTGTCATTATCTGCTTTTCTAAGAGTTTTCCTGACTGACAGGAATACATTATTGCTGGTTTTAAACTCGCTGTCAGCAGAGATGTTAAAACGTCTACTATTAAAATATGTTATGTGGAGTTTCATCCCCAAATATATTAAAGGAAATAGGTGAAATGCCACTCATTTTTGGCAGTGGTTTTGTAACTAATAACAAATAAAATGGCAGTTTGTCATGGAATTTAGAATGTAGTGGTGCGTAGTGATTTATTTAGTGTGAAGCGGCTCATTAGTATGCAAGCCGTGCTATATGCTATATATATGCACAGTCATGTGATGCTGTTTAATCAATCAGAGGTTGTTATTTTTCCAAGGCGTGTTTAATATATATATATATATATACAGTACTGTGCAAAAGTTTTAGGCAGGTGTGAAAAAATGCTGTAAAGTAAGAATGCTTTCAAAAATAGACATGTTAATAGATTTTATTTATCAATTAACTAAATGCAAAGTGAGTGAACAGAAGAAAAATCTAAATCAAATCCATATTTGGTGTGACAACCCTTTGCCTTCAAAACAGCATCAATTCTTCTAGGTACACTTGCACAAAGTCAGGGATTTTGTAGGCATATAGTCAGGTGTATGATTAAACAATTATACCATACAGGTGCTAATGATCATCAATTCAATATGTAGGTTGAAACACAATCATTAACTGAAACAGAAACAGCTGTGTAGGAGGAATAAAACTGGGTGAGGAACAGCCAAACTCAGCTAACAAGGTGAGGTTGCTGAAGACAGTTTACTGTCAAAAGTCATACACCATGGCAAGACTGAGCACAGCAACAAGACACAAGGTAGTTATACTGCATCAGCAAGGTCTCTCCCAGGCAGAAATTTCAAGGCAGACAGGGGTTTCCAGATGTGCTGTCCAAGCTCTTTTGAAGAAGCACAAAGAAACGGGCAACGTTGAGGACCGTAGACGCAGTGGTCGGCCAAGGAAACTTACTGCAGCAGATGAAAGACACATCATGCTTACTTCCCTTCGCAATCGGAAGATGTCCAGTAGTGCCATCAGCTCAGAACTGACAGAAAACAGTGGGAACCTGGTACACCCATCTACTGTCCGGAGAAGTCTGGTCAGAAGTGGCCTTCATGGAAGACTTGCGGCCAAAAAGCCGTACCTCTGACTTGGAAACAAGGCCAAGCGACTCAACTATGCACGAAAACACAGGAACTGGGGTGCAGAAAAATGGCAGCAGGTGCTCTGGACTGATGAGTCAAAATTTGAAATATTTGGCTGTAGCAGAAGGCAGTTTGTTCGCCGAAGGGCTGGAGAGCGTACACGAATGAGTGTCTGCAGGCAACAGTGAAGCATGGTGGAGTTTCCTTGCAAGTTTGGGGCTGCATTTCTGCAAATGGAGTTGGGGATTTGGTCAGAATTAATGGTCTCCTCAATGCTGAGAAGTACAGGCAGATACTTATCCATCATGCAATACCATCAGGGAGGCATCTGATTGGCCCTAAATTTATTCTGCAGCATGACAACGACCCCAAACATACAGCGAAAGTCATTAAGAACTATCTTCAGCGTAAAGAAAAACAAGGAGTCCTGGAAGTGATGGTATGGCCCCACAGAGCCCTGATCTCAACATCATCGAGTCTGTCTGGGATTACATGAAGAGAGAGAAGCAACTGAGGCTGCCTAAATCCACAGAAGAACTGTGGTTAGTTCTCCAAGATGTTTGGGCCAACCTACCTGCCGAGTTCCTTCAAAAACTGTGTGCAAGTGTACCTAGAAGAATTGATGCTTGATGCTGTTTTGAAGGCAAAGGGTGGTCACACCAAATATGGATTTGATTTAGATTTTTCTTCTGTTCACTCACTTTGCATTTAGTTAATTGATAAATATAATCTATTAACATGTCTATTTTTGAAAGCATTCTTACTTTACAGCATTTTTTCACACCTGCCTAAAACTTTTGCACAGTACTGTATATATATAAGCATCCTCAAAAGAATCTGAACACGTGGCATTGGTTGACATATCTTTGGCTGGGGAATTGGATGCTCCTAGGAAGGGATTTTCATCCTGTTTTGCCTTGGCCTGGACACCGGTGGCAAGAAGAATGCAATCCATATTTGTGAACTTGTTGTTTATAGTGCTGTAAAATATATCATCTTTTTCCACTTTGCTAAGGTCAGTGAAATGCCAGCGGGAAAGGAAAAGTTTTTTTTCAGCAAATAAATTGAATTTGCAATACTCTATCAAGAAATAAGGAAATGCTTCTTCCTTTGTTAAAGTACAGTACTGTAGTTTAGCTTACTCTGCAGATTCAGTAAATTAAGTAAATACTGTTAAGCATAATGCAGATTGTAATAATAATAATAATAATAATAATAATAATAATAATAATAATAATAATAATAATGACCACTAATTTTAGCATCGAATGATAGCAATGTGCACACCCCAATTTAAAGTATACAAATCCTACAACACACCAGTAGATAGGGGACAGTCTTAATGTTGCTACTTCTAATAATACGGTACAAATAATATTTCAAAACTTTAGTTACACCCATTCCGTGTTAGCAATAGTAGTTGTGGTGGTTTCATGTAGACAATGAGTTAAACTGTTGTTTGGGGGTGTTTTTAGATAGTAGTATTAGTTTGACATTTCTATGGTATTTAAATTAGGGTTCAAGATTAAAGTCATCATACATAATTATAGAATTATTTAATTATAGAATTCTTGAAAGTTGTAAGCAAAAGCCCAACAGACCTACATAGCCTGAAGCATACTTTAGTATGGTTTTAAAACTTTACAGGTAAAGTAGGTGGAACCTGTCAGTACTATATCAGTTGGCTAATATTACCTTTCATGAGCAGATCATTTTATAGGTGGTCTGTAATTATATGTCTCTATCACAGTATCAATAGCTCCCTTTAAACAACATTATTTCACAATGAGCTGATGTTTGCTATAATAATTTTACTGCCTCGTCATAGATTTATTGTGGAGCAAAAGGCAGCCCCAGGCGATGCGGAGCGACAGGCAGCCCCAGGCGATGCGGAGCGACAGGCAGCCCCAGGCGATGCGGAGCGACAGGCAGCCCCAGGCGATGCGGAGCGACAGGCAGCCCCAGGCGATGCGGAGCGACAGGCAGCCCCAGGCGATGCGGAGCGGCTGGCAACCCCAGGCGATGCGGAGCGGCTGGCAACCCCAGGCGATGCGGAGCGGCTGGCAACCCCAGGCGATGCGAGGCAAGCATCCTTGGGCGAAGCGAGGCAAGCATCCTTGGGCGAAGCGAGGCAAGCATCCTTGGGCGAAGCGAGGCAAGCATCCTTGGGCGAAGCGAGGCAGGCATCCTTGGGCGAAGCGAGGCAGGCATCCTTGGGCGAAGCGAGGCAGGCATCCTTGGGCGGAGCGAGGCAGGCATCCTTGGGCGCAGCGAGGCAGGCAGTCAGGACAAGCTGGGGTGCGGGTTTTGGCCCTCTTCTCGGCCACTGCGGCCGGGCGGTTCTTCCCATGCTTTCCTCAGCAGCCTATGCAAGGGCTGCTGAGGACCGCCAGCATCTAGTCCTGGTCCTTCTGGTGACGGGAGAGGCAGCTCCTGCTCCTCTCCTCGTGATGGTGGGGAAGTGATACCAGCAGGCATTCATCCTCTGCTGGTGGGGAAGTGATACCAGCAGGCATTCATCCTCTGCTGGTGGGGAAGTGATACCAGCAGGCATTCATCCTCTGCTGGTGGGGAAGTGATACCAGCAGGCATTCATCCTCTGCTGGTGGGGAAGTGATACCAGCAGACATTCCTCCTCTGCTGGTGGGGTTGGCGGAGGCAGAGGCAGCTCCTGCTGCTCTGCTCCTGCCGATGGAGGTGGCGGAGGCAGAGGCAGCTCCTGCTGCTCTGCTCCTGCCAGTGAAGGTGGCGGAGGCAGAGGCAGCTCCTGCTGCTCTGCTCCTGCCAGTGAAGGTGGCGGAGGCAGAGGCAGCTCCTGCTGCTCTGCTCCTGCCAGTGGAGGTGGGAGCGGCGTGTAGTCTCCTGGCGGCGGAGGTGGGAGCAGCGTGTAGTCTACCCTTGTTTCAGGGGACTGGTGCGGCCCTCCCCTCTTGCAGGGGACTGGTGCGGCTCCGCCTCGGAAGGGGAGACCAGCAGGCATTCACCCTCTGCTGGTGGACAGGGACCCAGCAGGCATTCACCCTCTGCTGGTGGACAGGGACCCAGCAGGCATTCACCCTCTGCTGGTGGACAGGGACCCAGCAGGCATTCACCCTCTGCTGGGGGACAGGGACCCAGCAGGCATTCACCCTCTGCTGGGGGACAGGGACCCAGCAGGCATTCACCCTCTGCTGGTGGACAGGGACCCAGCAGGAATTCACCCTCTGCTGGTGGAGGTGGGAGCTGCAAGCAGTCCTCCCATGGCAATGGAGGTGGACCCAGCAGGAATTCACCCTCTGCTGGTGGAGACTGGGGCTGTGGACACTCTACCTTCCCCTTCTTGGGCCGTGGACGCACCGACTCCTCCCTCTTGGGCTGTGGACGCACCGACTCCTCCCTTTTGGCTGTGGACGCACCGACTCCTCCCTTTGGGCTGTGGACGACCGACTCCTCCCTTTGGGCTGTGGACGCACCGACTCCTCCCTTTTGGGCTGTGGACGCACCGACTCCTCCCACTCAGGCGTAGGGACGTTCGGACTCCTCCCACTCAGGCGTAGGACGTTCGGGCTCCTCCCACTCAGGTGTAGGACGTTCGGGCTCCTCCCACTCAGGCGTAGGACGTTCGGGCTCCTCCCACTCAGGCGTAGGACGTTCGGGCTCCTCCCACTCAGGCGTAGGGACGTTCGGCTCCTCCTGCTTGGGCTGTGGACACTCAGGCTCCTCCCACTTGGGCTGTGGACACTCAGGCTCCTCCTCATAACTGCGGAAGGGACAGACGGCAAAGTAATGCTGCTGGTTACAGAGGCAGCACAACAGTGGTGACCTACAGCTCCTCGGGTGCCTGGCCCTGATGTACGCCTCCTCCTCCCTGTCCCTCGCTTCCGGTCCTTTTTCCACCTCATCCTGTCTTCCATTTTTGTTGTTGTTGTTGTTGTTGGTTTTTTTTTTAAACCCCAAATTGCGGTTCCTGCTCTGGCCTGAGTCCTGAGGCGCTGTAGATCCCACTTCTGACACCACGTGTCACAAAGACGACTGAGCGGTGACGCCACGCCAGAAGCAGGAACAAAAACAACAGAGAGATTTGGTGAAGCTGAGCGAATGCTTTCGCCAGCGCTTAATAAACAAACAGACAGAAAATAAAAGGGTTGTACAAACAAACACAGGACACGGCACTTGCGCCAAAATAAATAGACAAACAAAACGGACTATACACTAAACACACACCTAACAGACAAACACGGTGAGTAAGAACACTTTTACTAATACTCACTATCACCTCCGTCTCCAAACCCGTTCTCCACTCACCGAACACCCAACCCCGAAAGTGAGTGAAAACATGCTGTTTTTATGCAGTTGTACCGAGACTCGATTGCTAGTCAATCATTCAATTGGAATCTCGGTACAACTGCACGTGAATTAATTAAGTGCACTCCCGTGACCACACATTGCATTTTAACTAGCACGTGAAGTGATTTGTGCCCTCCGTGCCTAAATATAAATCTACATTTTTAAATCACAAGTGAAACACAGACCCGTTTATATCCCGTGTACCGATGACTATACACCAACATTTACACACAACACGTAACACAAAATACACATGGGGGGGGCACTTTGCCACAGCTTGTCATCTGAATTGTTGCACTCATGTAGAAATGAGTTGTCCCTCATGTAACTGATTTATTTGTTATGCCAAAGGAATCACTAAAAACACTCAAAATTGACGACTCATGGGCCATTTTGTAGAACAGAAAAACGGATCAGTAAAATCTGGAGAACTGGTCAGTATAGTGAAGACTTTACTTAGGCACAGATAACAGCTCCCACACATCCAAGTACATTTCCAGTATTCTACAAAATGATACTATACCTGGTAGAGTTAACAGTGCCATGGGAGGATGCTGTAGATGAGACGTATGAGTGGAAGAAACTGCGGTATGCTCAACTAGCCACTGAAGCAGAACAGCGAGGATGGAGAGTCCGGGTTTACCCAGTGGAGGTGGGTTGTCGAGGATTTGTGGCACACTCTACAACCCGGTTTCTCATAGACGTCGGATTCAGTGGCCAAGAGTTGCTTTGCACAGTGAAGAACTTAGCTGAAGCAGCAGAGAAGAGCAGCAACTGGCTGTGCTAGAGACGGAAAGATTCTGGCTGGGGATCTCAAGCACAATAGAAAGAAAGAAACGCTGATGTACTGCTAAGTAAGCTGGGCTGAGTTGAGTGGGGGACAGAGGGGGGTGATGCTGGGACGCCAGAATCACCGTCGAGCCCTCTTGAGGTGTCTTGGGCTAGTCGACGAAACACCGAGGATGGAAGGTGCCCACTTGAAGACCCCAGAGATGTACCCAACTTAGCTCAATCCAGACAGTTGTCATGCTGATGCACTGGGGAGATCGCACTGTGGTTGATCCCCGGAGCCAGCATCGCAGCCGTTGTGTGTGCTGATGCGCTAGGGAGGCAATAAGGTGATCCCTGGAGCCAGCATTACACTTCAGCCATCAACACCAGACAGAAGGATATCTACATCATCATATGGAAGGAAGCGCAAATGGATGGAGACACATATGGATCACATTAGTTTACTGTAAAGCTACATCTTAGTTGGTGCTTATCTTGGCGAGAGCCGAGTTCAAATCAGCATGAAGTTTTAACATCTACTCTCGTGAAATCATGGCAAAGTGGTTTGCAGTGCGTAGGTGTAGAGGTGATGCAGTGCTCAAGACAAGGACAAACAACAAAGTAATAGTGAAATGATGGTTTATTTATAATCTAAAGTCTGATGACAACAGTAAAGAATAATGAGAACTGGCAATACACAACAATGTGTATTGCTCATGTAGTGAATTAGGTATACAATTTATTTAAATATAAATTAGTCTCTAGTCGCCCACTCAGGGACGTCGAAATGTAAGAAATGGGACATACCATATTTAAGTTCTGGATCATGTAGAACTCCGATTCCCTTGACAATAGCCGACATTCACACAATGTGTCCGAAATATAAAACAATAGTTTATTTAAGAATTAAATGGGGTGCACAACTAATCAAATATTACAGAAAGGAAAGGCTATTGGCTGGAGATATGCGTGAATAGTGTACAGCTCATTGATTTCATAGTCAAACGATTACAACGACCATAACATTATTAGCATACATGGTTAATATACTAATATTAATTATGTCTAATCAAACAAAGTGTCTACTTTGCATTAGTATTTTCAATACCCGTTTCTCATTGTAATTCATATCAATATGCACGAGAATTAATTCAACTTCCCATTCAGAACAGAATCCAACATTCCAGTACCTAATTTAGCAAATTAGTTTTACCGTGTTTATTTAGTTTAGACGTGATGTACCAAGCTAATAATATGTTAAACCTCAGTTGATTATATATTTAAATTAACTCAGAAATGGGGCAATGATCAAATTCTGTGCATTTATGATGTAACTCCTGTGAGTTTCACATATCAACAAACAAAATAAATTTCTTACACACACAGGAAGTTATATTCTATTCCTAGAACAGTTTATCCACTAACTTGATAGCATTTGCTACAGTTAATTTCTTGAGTCATAAAGTATTTGAATGCTGAATAGTTATCGATTTTCAACAATGAAGAAGTCAATCTTTATTGATGAACACTGCAGCTTCCATCTCTGGATCTGAAGTTCCAATGAAAGAAGACGGTGCTTTGCTTGAAGTACGCATTGTGTTGCGTCAGCTTGCAATAAATTTTCAAATGGAGATGGAATGTTTTCTGTCAGAGGTGGCAAAGCACCCAAAACTGTCTGGCTTGCCTTGTGCAAGATACTGCTGGCGCCAAATGATTCATTCAGAGATGGAGAAAGATCAAACACTTGTCCAGCAGTTAGTTTATGACTCTTTTTAAAAGCATTCTTTGTCAGTGGGGAGGTTTCTGACCAGAAACCAAGTAGACAGAGAGAATGTCTTAGGACTACCCTCTATATATTTCAATTATGTTAATTTCATACACAGATTGATATTATGACTCTGACACTACAATCAGTTAAATCCATGGGTTCAGTCCCGAAACAATAAGCACGGTATTTAAATACACACAGTTAATACAAACACGGTCACAAGTCCGAAGTGAGTGCTGTAGTGCTCGTGGTGAAAATACAATTTATCGTGAACAAGTGCAGTGTTGTCCGGGTTTTGTGCTGGTCTGTAGCGACAGCTCTGGATCATGTTAGCCATCTAATAACAACAAACAAGTAGATTTTAGGCAAGACAAAATAAACAAAACACTCACGATAACAACCATACACGTGCTAGTTAGCCAGAGAAGATGACAAGGCTATATGCAAATGGTGGATTTTTACCAACTAATTCCAAAATATTTTATATTGATATTGTAAATTAGTGGGACATATGTGTAGCATGATAAATGTTTGTATTAAAACAATAAATGTAATGCCATAAAATTGCTTGGTATTTCAAGAACTATTTGAGACACCTCACAAAATGTATTTTTCGGCTGCTCTTACGCGCTGCCCTGTAGGGGGTGTGTCATTTAATGTATAAAAACACATGCATTCAAGTGTTTTAGAATCCACATTCGGCACAAAATGTATACATTTATTTTTGAACTTGTTATTGGGTTTTAATGATTTAAAGAGACAGTAACCACGCACTCTATTAGCTTCTACAAATTATGTAATACATTTTGTACAAATGCTCTGTTGTTGAGTGACTGCAAGTAACATAATCAACAGTTCATTACAAAGGTGCTCAAGATCAAGTTTAGGACAACCCCTGGCAATTGGCCCTGCTTTGTTGTGATGCATGATAATTCCCGTTGTCATACTGCCAGAATTGTCAGGGATTATCTTGAGCAGGAGACAATAGAGGTTATGGATTGACCATCAAGAAGTCCAGATTTAAATCTCACAGAACACCTTTATGACCTTCTAGGACCTCATTGTAACCCTCCACATGACATCAGAGAGCTTGGTGTTTCCTGCCGTCATGGTGTTCTCAAGACGTCATCTGCCATCTGATTAGGAGCATGCCCCATCAATCTTAAGATTACATCAATTCCAGAGGAGCCTAGACTCGATACCATTTTCAAACTGTATGACAAATTGCTCGCCAGAGACCAAGCATTTTGATTACCATTGGTCTCGTATTCAGATGCATGTCACTGATGTTATGCACTCAATAATATAAATGTATCTGCTAATCTGCAAAGAGTGTAATGAGTGCTCCCTTGAAATACACAAATTTAATTATTGTTGTTGATCGTGTTTATTGTGTTTTGTTAGTTTCTTGAAACCACCTATTATAATTCTACAATGTAAAATCAAGTCAACCCACAACAATACAGGGGCTAGTGTAGTACTATGCTTCTAAATATGTGAATATCTAGACGAGATGCTTCAATTAATTAATAGTTACAAAAATACTGTACATTCTTTCCTCCTTTTCTTGTTCATGTGCTTCTAACACCGCTGTTTGTGTGGTTCCAAACCCTTCTTTTATTTCAATAAAGTAGGTCTTATTCATGAAAATTGCAACTTCAATTTACTCCCAAAAGGTAAAATACACCTGCGTAATATCTCTCTTCTCATTTTGAGCCCTGAATATCAGGAGTTATTTGAATTGATTCTGCTAAGGGACACTGCAAACTAGAAAACCCCACAATTCTTGTAGCTTCTCAGAACACACATATCACTTAGTTTTAGATTTAATCTATCCCAGGTCAGTTTCAGTTATTATTCAGACATTACTATGTCAGGGTATTATGATTTATTGTGCAGGGTTTAATAACCGCTTCTGTAATTAATTAGTTTGATTTCTTACAACTTCTTTAAATTAAGTTCACATGTGATCAGAAGGGTCATTCATATGGACATTGCGCGACCTATACATCAGTGACTTACATCAATTCATTATTTTTTGCTGGAAATCCTGTGAAACACATTTTAAAATTATACTAACCATTTTTTGTGTAGGTGGGCAATGAGTTAGTTCTTTTTCACATATATGAACTGTGCACTACTCAGTAATGAAGTGTATTCTTAGAATGAAAAGTTGAGTACCTAGTGTTAAAGAATGTCTGGCTTACTGATACAAATTGAGACAGCTTCAAGTGACGTGTCCCGTAATGATACCCAGCCAGCAGCCTGCTGGCAACAGATTGCTTTCTCACATTGCTTTCAAAGGATGGATGTGAGGGCTTCATTTTCACCCCTAAAAATCAAACTTTTACTATAAAAATATTTACTGGTGTATTGTTTTCAAAGTAGACTGCTGTTGCATCATGTTGTGTTGCTTTCTCTTTTAACCTCACTTTTTCGGCAAATGCACTTTACAGAAATGAGGAAGACCATCTCGTGCAGCTGTGATGCAACAAAAAGAAGACCTAGGTGTTGAGTTTTCAATTTAAGTCTGTGAGAGAATTTTCTTTACCTTCAATTTCCGCATCTCACCTAAAGAAGATACGTTTGTGGTTGCAAAAAAGAGTGCTAATGAATAAGTAAAAGCATGTGTTGGTTTTCTAGGTCGAGTTGAAACTTACTAGGGAGTGTACAATTACCCTGTGGCAAAGTGGCTTGCAGTGTGCAGGTGTAAAGGTGATGCGATTATGAAATAGAAGACAGACAACAAAGTTCACGATCCAAACGGGTTTTATTTTTATAATCCTGGTCTGGCGACAACAAAGAATAATCCCAGGCAATACACAGCAATGTGTACAGCACTGTTTCTAAACAACGGGGTGCAGTCCCAAAATAATAATACAAGTATTAACACACACAAAGACACACACGATCACAGTCCAGAGTGAGTGATTTACATGTAAATTGTGAAATACAATTTATCCGTGTACAATGGTGAAGTGTTGTCCGGGTTGGTGCTGGCCTTACAAGCAACAGCTCCCGGTTCATGTTAGCCGTCTAATAATAACAAACAAGTAAAATTAGAATCCGACAAACAAACAAGCACTGAACACTCATGGTAACTTTACTCTCTGTCCTTTTAGGTTCGTCTCAACCATAAACAAGGAACAGATCACTTAGCCGCATCCCCTTTTGTACCGTCAGTCACGCCCCCCTTGGTTAGCGAGTGTAACCGTTTCTCCTCCAATCCACGGTTGCCACATCGCTTCCCTTCTGGGGTGATGACTTTTTATACTGTGGCACCGCACCCTTTCTGGATGGCTCTTCCACCTTTCCCTGGAATGAATTGTCAGCCCGTCCAGTCCGGGGCACTCTATTCCCTTTGCACAGCTGTAGTGCTCGTGGTGAAAATACAATTTATCGTGAACAAGTGCAGTGTTGTCCGGGTTTTGTGCTGGTCTGTAGCGACAGCTCTGGATCATGTTAGCCATCTAATAACAACAAAGAAGTAGATTTTAGACAAGACAAAATAAACAAAACACTCACGATAACAACCATACACGTGCTAGTTAGCCAGAGAAGATGACAAGGCTATATGCAAATGGTGGATTTTTACCAACTAATTCCAAAATATTTTATATTGCACAGCACAGCAACCTCACATGTCGGGAGTTAGATTTATAACCAAGATTCATTCTCTCTCTGTCACATACCTTTATTACTGTATCTGTTAAATAAGGTAATTATTGTATTAAGTCTGTATTCAAAGAGGTTACATGGTTATAAACCCTAAATTAAACATTATTATTATTATTATTATTATTATTTATTTCTTAGCAGACGCCCTTATCCAGGGCGACTTACAATCGTAAGCAAATACATTTCAAGTATCATAGTACAAGTAATAATACAATTAAGAGCAAGATAAATACAATGACTTTGGTTCAAGCAAATACAAGTGTGACAAAATACAATTCAATAATACAGCAGATAAGTGTCAGTGATAGTTACATCAGGATATGATTAAATACAAAATACTACAGATTAAACACTTGGCAGATTACAGTACTCTGAAGTACAGGATTAAATGCAGTAAAATAGGGGCAGATAAGAGCAAGTAAAGCGCATTTAAGGAAGGGTGATAAGTGTCCCAGGGGAAGAACAGAGGAGTTCTACAGGTGCTTTCTGAAGAGGTGAGTCTTGAGGAGGCTGAATGTGGTCAGGGACTGGGCAGTCCTGACATCTGTAGGAAGGTCATTCCACCACTGCGGGGCGAGGGTGGAAAAGGAGTGGGCTCTGGAGGCAGGGGAGCGTAGAGGAGGTAGAGCCAGTCTTCTAGTGCAGGCGGAGTGGAGAGGTCGAGTGGGGGTGTAGGGAGAGATGAGGGTCTGGAGGTAGCTGGGTGCAGTCTGGTCAAGGCATCTGAAGGCTAGTACAAGAGTCTTGAACTGGATGCGAGCGGAGAGGTTGGAGGGGTTGGAGGAGCAGCGGCGGAGAGAGGGCAGAGGACGAGGGCGAGAGGACAGAACAGGGATGTGAGAGACAGTAATAGCAGGACAGGTGAGACAAATAAGCACAGTGGGAGCAGTGGGGTGGAGAGTACAGACCTGACTAGTAGATGCATTTGCTTCACAGAGTAATTTACAGTAAGCCCATAAGCAAGTAAAATGCAATGCCAGCATTGAAATCCGAGAAGTGTGTCTTCATCTGGCAGAATTTTTACTGGAAGAATGCATTACATCTTAGTTTCACTTCTTGGTATAACTGTTTTTCAACATTCATAAGCTATTATTAAGGCCAGAATTATTTAGTCCTTTATTCCAGAAACTGTTGGCAAGCCGGGTAGCCTTGCAGAGAGCACTGCAATTTCAGAGAAGTGTGAATATTTGCAGTGGTGGCTATATGCAGTGTGATACATTGTTAGAATGAAGGGTATTCAGTGCTGTTACGACAGTCTGTTATTATAGACATTTAAAGTAAGCTCCCATTGAACTCTAGTTCCTGCCATTGAGGATAGTTTCCAAATAGTGCATAGGAGAAAATCTCTTACATTATGTTGGCGCTTTATGGTGTTTAATGATTGGCAGCAATTAAACAGCCAGACCAGATTTAACCAAAGATGGTTTTCTATCAAATCGTTGTCCAAACAGGGTCTATATTGATGTCTGCACTTCTATTGTGGTTTTGGGAACTGAATTTAGTTATCCTAAAACTAAGACTAATTAGGGAGGACATGATTAAAATCTTAAAAAGAGTTGACAAAGTTAACCCTACCAGTACTTTAAGTGCAGTACAGAGGAGACAGCTGAAAATGAAGGAGAGGCAGACTGAGGGTAGGAAACTTTTCTTTACACAGAGTGATGAGGGTATGGATCATTTTTCAGCACACGGCTGGGATTTAATTGCCCCATATGACTGCTTCAGTTGTTTTACATTAACAAAAAAATGGCTTCAAAATTACGCAGTATATACAGTGCCTTGCGAAAGTATTCGGCCCCCTTGAACTTTGCGACCTTTTGCCACATTTCAGGCTTCAAACATAAAGATATGAAACTGTAATTTTTTGTGAAGAATCAACAACAAGTGGGACACAATCATGAAGTGGAACGAAATTTATTGGATATTTCAAACTTTTTAACAAATAAAAACTGAAAATTGGGCGTGCAAAATTATTCAGCCCCTTAAGTTAATACTTTGTAGCGCCACCTTTTGCTGCGATTACAGCTGTAAGTCGCTTGGGGTATGTCTCTATCAGTTTTGCACATCGAGAGACTGAAATTTTTGCCCATTCCTCCTTGCAAAACAGCTCGAGCTCAGTGAGGTTGGATGGAGAGCATTTGTGAACAGCAGTTTTCAGTTCTTTCCACAGATTCTCGATTGGATTCAGGTCTGGACCCTGACTTGGCCATTCTAACACCTGGATATGTTTATTTGTGAACCATTCCATTGTAGATTTTGCTTTATGTTTTGGATCATTGTCTTGTTGGAAGACAAATCTCCGTCCCAGTCTCAGGTCTTTTGCAGACTCCATCAGGTTTTCTTCCAGAATGGTCCTGTATTTGGCTCCATCCATCTTCCCATCAATTTTAACCATCTTCCCTGTCCCTGCTGAAGAAAAGCAGGCCCAAACCATGATGCTGCCACCACCATGTTTGACAGTGGGGATGGTGTGTTCAGGGTGATGAGCTGTGTTGCTTTTACGCCAAACATAACGTTTTGCATTGTTGCCAAAAGTTCGATTTTGGTTTCATCTGACCAGAGCACCTTCTTCCACATGTTTGGTGTGTCTCCCAGGTGGCTTGTGGCAAACTGTAAACGACACTTTTATGGATATCTTTAAGAAATGGCTTTCTTCTTGCCACTCTTCCATAAAGGCCAGATTTGTGCAGTATACGACTGATTGTTGTCCTATGGACAGAGTCTCCCACCTCAGCTGTAGATCTCTGCAGTTCATCCAGAGTGATCATGGGCCTCTTGGCTGCATCTCTGATCAGTCTTCTCCTTGTATGAGCTGAAAGTTTAGAGGGACGGCCAGGTCTTGGTAGATTTGCAGTGGTCTGATACTCCTTCCATTTCAATATTATCGCTTGCACAGTGCTCCTTGGGATGTTTAAAGCTTGGGAAATCTTTTGTATCCAAATCCGGCTTTAAACTTCTCCACAACAGTATCTCGACCTGCCTGGTGTGTTCCTTGTTCTTCATGATGCTCTCTGCGCTTTAAACGGACCTCTGAGACTATCACAGTGCAGGTGCATTTATACGGAGACTTGATTACACACAGGTGGATTCTATTTATCATCATTAGTCATTTAGGTCAACATTGGATCATTCAGAGATCCTCACTGAACTTCTGAGAGAGTTTGCTGCACTGAAAGTAAAGGGGCTGAATAATTTTGCACGCCCAATTTTTCAGTTTTTTATTTGTTAAAAAAGTTTGAAATATCCAATAAATTTCGTTCCACTTCATGATTGTGTCCCACTTGTTGTTGATTCTTCACAAAAAATTACAGTTTCATATCTTTATGTTTGAAGCCTGAAATGTGGCAAAAGGTCGCAAAGTTCAAGGGGGCCGAATACTTTCGCAAGGCACTGTATTTTTTAAAGGCAAATACAAAATACTTTAAAAGCTCAACAACATTTGATCAAACTCAACAACATTTTTTTATGTTCAAAACACAAAAAAAAAATCACAAAAGCTACCAAACATTTTGATACTGGTTATATGCACCTGCCTGCTTAATTACCGACAGGTCTTTCTAATTCAAATAATAAAACAATTAACTATTTACCATTTAAACTTTTTGGTGGCTTTGTAAAAACAACCATACACCACCCATTTATCAGTGTGCAGGGCCTCTGCCTTGTCACAATAGATATAACATTAAACATAAACAAATATCATCTAAATATAATGCAATAAATTATACAAAAAGGTATCAGAAAAAATACTTTCACAGGCCTTCAGAAAAATCCTTAGCACCCTAAATATGTCTGTCTTGCTGTCACGTATTAGTAATGTTACATGTTTTAACTTAGCATATAGATAACAAAGAAAAGGTGTTCACATTGTAATAAATAAACAACCATCAACTTGTTAGTGAATCTTGAAAGCTGCAGTTTCTTTAATCTTTTCATTGTCGCTGGAGTTTTTTGGATCTAAAAGAAGTATAATTCATTTCAGACTTGTTATGTTATGGTGGTAATGACATCAAATATGCAGGTTTTTAAGGTGATTGTAACTAATCAAATGTTTCTAATAAATCACACCTTTTTTCACTTGCAGTAGCTACAGTCTAAAATGTGAAAGAAACAGTATAGCAAACATGTTTTCATCTGGTCCTATAGGTTAAAGAAAGTTGCCTTGCTCTCAGGAAATCTGTTACACATCTAATGCCTGGGTCATTTCACCTCAGCAGTGCCTTCTGGGTCAAAGCATGTTACTGTCTGAAACCAGTCAATCAATAGGGAAGCACAATTTAATTGTATTTTATTCTTGGTAGAGAATATAATTAAAGACAATATAAATTGCTGCCAAATTCCCTCACCATTGTCATGAGAATGTGAGCATGCACATACCATGCACATTCCTCATGCTACAGGAAGTGAGAACATGGTACGACTACTAAATCGACTTCTTTTAGCTCCATTCGAAGACTACCACGAGGTTCACAATTGCGGAAGTTATGGTTCTGTACGAAGATATGTATATATTATATATGTATGTGTATAATAGGTTTATAATAAATATATCTGCAGTTTTTGCAGATATTACATGGATAGAGCTTTTTTGTGGAATGTTGGTATTTTTCTTTTTTTTTTGTATTTGTGAAATGCTGTCTGGGCTTGTTTCCCTTGCTGTTTTATTATATATATTTTTGGAGGTCAAATGAGGCAGGCTGCACTTGCGGTTCTTCACCACAAGCTAAAACACAGTTTAAGAAAGCCGCACGATATCAGTAATTACGTAAGGCCAAATGGGAAAATACCCTCCTGTATTTTAATTAGGTAATTTGCATTTGGAAGGATCATTTCTCTGAGACTTATTTTTATTTTTCCATGCAAACCATGCCATCATTGAACTAACCAACAGACTGTACTCACACATCATTTATATTTTATTTTTTTAAAAATTCATCTATGAAAAGGGGGCAATGAAATATGCTTTGTAGCAGGGGTTCCCAAAGTTTTGGTGATGGAGGGCCAATTGGTGATGGAGGTTGCATGGGATGGGGGGCCACACAAGAAAATGTAGCCCTCATGAAACAGAAATATGTCCCAAATCATACCTTTTTGTATTTCCTATACATTTTTGCATTTAAATTAGGAATGTATATTACTACCACTGCAACACAAGCAGCTTTGAAATGTATTTGTATTTTATCCTGTGTCTTGGTGACACAACAGGCTTAGGTTTGAGCACCAATATCATGCTGTCACGTCTTACATTGTCCTGGTCACAACAATCAAAGAAGATAATACCGAAAGAGATGATTCAAACTATACCAATTAAACTCTTTTGTGGATTATTCTTCAGTAGTGAGGCAGAATGCATCTTGACTTGTACAACTAACCACTTAACTAAGAGCTGAATGTATGTACAGTGAACTCGGCTTAATACGGATCTCTGGGGACCATACAAATAGTCTGAGATGTGCAAAGTTCGAATTAAACAAATTATATAAACTGCCCCACGGTGTGGACATTTAGAGCTATTTCCATAGCAAATGTGCAGAAATAAAACACAGACGTTACTTTATTTTACCTTGATGTTTTTATTTATTTTTTCTTTCTGAATACAACAAAATAATCACACATTTCTATTTAAAGTGCAGCATTAATTAATCATAAATTCTCTGCCATTACATTGGCGCTTTTTATGCAATTACTTACGATTGCTACGTAACATCCTACTAGCTACTGCACTGTAGCCTAACTGTAGTCGTATTCAGAAACATTGTACAAAAAAGTAATGGAACAGTAACAATTTTAAACTATAGCCGGGTACTGTTACTACAGTAGTACTTTCCCCAACAAAAGATCCAAGAACACCAAAACTACAGTACTGTACAAAGAGCATTTTCCCGATTTGTAGTTGAAGCTGAATACAGTTTTGCTCTTAAATAATAAAATAAAATCTACTAAAGTCACTAAATGGCTTGCTTCTCTTTGCGATTTTGTGAGCTACCACATAGCTAGCTCGTGTTGAGCTTCATTTGCTTTACTTACAGTTTTGAAAATGGATTGTTGAGCTGATAGTTCTCTTCGTAGCTGTTCAAGTTTTTTCTTTCGCTGATCGCCCACAATATGATTGTAAGAGCCGTGATTTGTCTCATAATGACGTTTCACATTGTACTCTTTCATGGCAGCTGTCTGCTGTTTACAAATCAAGCACAGTGCTTTTTCACCATTTCTGATAACGAAGTAGGAACTACTCCATTTTTCTTCTTCTCAACGATGGAACGTTTTTTCTTACAAGGTTCCATGTATTTTTTTCCTTCAGCGCGGCAAATCTACTGTGCACAATAGGCGCTGTTTTTTTTTTTAAAGGGACAGTGCACATATAATGACCGTAACAACTTAATTAATAAAATTGGCTTGAGAGAGATTTGATCCAACACATGTTAAAAATGTATGTTAGGGGACTTTTATGAACTTTGATTGCTGTGTATTATTAAGGTGAAGGTGTGCTTTGGGGGGCCGCACCGAACGTCCTCGCGGGCCGCACTTTGGGAACCCCTGCTTTATAGAATAATCTATAGATCTAGACAATGTCAATTAATAAACACCGCAAGTAGTGTTTATGCATTGATAGTGTCCTGCAATCCAGAAAATGTGTGCCCTTACTTTAAAAGTTTTGCTGTACAGTATATTGTGTGGCAGTAAATGTAATAATTATACTTAGGGCTTCTGTTTTTCAGGTTTTATTAATTGTATTTTTCGGTGCTTATTTTTAGCTATTTTCGAGTTTTACCTAAATCGTTTTTTTTTCGGGGCTTTCGTTTTTGATATACTGTATGAAATTAGTGTTTTCGGTTACTTTTCAAAATGCTGGAGCTTTTTTTCTGTCAAAATATGTATAGTAGTATTAACTCGACAGTACTTGCACACTTAAGTTGTACCTTCTTTCCAATGAAATCCCTATGGTCATGGGTACATTCTTCTGGGGTTTTTGTGTGTTGGAATTTTTGTACATTTCACCACAATTCTGTTTTAAATCCTCTGTATCTTAACTGTAATACAGTTTGAAATCCCGCTAACAAGCCTCCATCCTGATTGTAATCTCGTTTTAAATGTCGCAAGCGGAGTCTCCAATAGAAATGTAGGAATGTGCTGTCACTCAGTAGTTGGGGCGGGTTTAAAGTATTGAGAACGAATCAATGATAGATGCAAGTCAGGAAGGCGGGACATTGCCCAGCAGCACTGGGAAATGTATTTATTATCATTTTTGTAGTAGGTTTTATTTTTTAATGGGAAAAGGGTAGTCAACGTGAATTAAATAACCATTTCCACAGTTTTTACAGTTGATAGGACTATACAACCCATGCTTCTTAAAACATATTAATAAATACAGGAGGTAAGGCAGACATAGCTTTTCTTAATGAATTCCTTCACCCAGGGTGCACGAGGATTCACACAAATCTGGTCCCCAGCTTTCAAGTTGGCACTAAAAAATAAAGGTTATAATATAGGCTTTGGTTTTTTAAATACACAATATAAATAACTAGAACATATTTGTATTGTGCTATAATTGATTCATTTGTTTTAATTCTCATCTGCAGTATACATACACATTTCTCAACACTGTAGGCCTGTATACAGTTCTAATACTCAAAACAGCAGACTCATTTATTATACTTACCTGTACTGTATATCAGCCCATTTTATGTATTTTTCAATACAAGGCACTGAGCTTTTGTTCAGAGGGGCAAGGCTTTTTAAGGGATTTTAAGTTTACAGCAGGCACTGTCCATGAAGGCATGAATGCCTTTGGAAATTAATCTTGAACATAACAAATATACAGTAAGTTTTAAAAAAAAAAGAAGTCCTGTTATTTGAAGATGTCATTCTTGTTTGGAATACTTACATGGCCTGCACATTGCTGCAGTGTGGTCCTTTGGTGGATGAGATCTATTTTCTTTATAATTTTTAAAGGGACCATCCTGCGTTCATAATTAATACAAAGGCAGTGTGGAGCAATCCCCATACCTGTCAATGCCCCACCTGAAAGAAAACTATACACATGTTATGGTAAATAATAAGGAAAATAAAGTAATGCAAATCAGCAAATCTCATGAAAATGGGGAAAAAGGAAGAACAAAAGAAGGCTCAGATGTGCACCTTTTTTTAGAATAGATAAAGCATGTCAACCGCAAACTTTAGAATCAACTACTGTATTGGGAAACAAAAACGATTCAACCATTTAAAAGAAGTACAACTATGGTGTTTTTCAGTTTGGCCATGTATAAATATTTCAGCTTGATAAGGCTTTATCAATGTCCTCTTCAAAAATTAACAATAGGTTACAGTAAACCAGCAGTATTATTTTTGCTTTTTATGGCTCTTTGAGGTTAAAGTTTGAGATAAATAAAAAAAAATGTTCTTACTCTCTGTCAGAAGGATAGAACAGCCATAAGGCATCGAGAATTCATGTCAAGGTATTTTTTTGCTGATGTTCTCCTTGACTCTCAGTGTTAATGGAGGGCTGAATGTTTTGGGTCATACTACTGTATCCTTCCTTTATATTAACACCGTGGCCTCCTGATAAGTCATGTGCAGCACTCAGAAGAGTCTGAAACCACCTATGGGGGCAGGCAAAGACTGAGGGAAATTAAAATAAAAAAAATCCTTAGTACAGTGTTGTACAGTCAACACTCACATATCCGACCCTATAAAATTTTGACTTCAGTGACGGTTAAACGCATGTGACACATATCTGATTATTTCATTTTGGCCCCTTCCAACTGTTGTCCGTTTTTCAAGGAACACAAAAAAAAAAAAAAATACAATATCATAATAGCTGAAAGGACTGTGTTTTAAAATAAGTAGGCTTCCATTTAAATGTACAGTATTGGTTTTGTTGGTACACTACTATGTTTTCAACAGAATAAGTATTTTAATTCAGAATGATATGATTCTGAAAATATCCCTTGCCAAAACTAAAGAGATGACACGTTAACTTCAATACAGTACATACTTTTAAATCCGGTATGTATTGTAGCGGTATGTAAAATTTCCCATTAATGACCCAACAGTAAAATGAAATCTAAATGTTATCCATGCACAGAACTGCGTAAAACGTAAAAGGCAATGCAATGCAACACAAAATCAAAATATTCAAAAAAACAAAAAAAACAAAAACAAAAAAACACAACAACAGTTTCTGGAATTAAAATAGTATCCAAAGTCAGTATTCAAAATTGCAGAATATAGTGCTCGATAAGGCCCTAATGTCACAGTTCACTTGCAAATGAAAATGCACAAAAACAACTAAAGATCACACATATATATGTCCCACCCTGCGTAGGATCACCAGCGCCACCTCGACGCAGACAGAAGAGGGTACTGCAGATTTTTTTTTCGTTTTTTTCTAACGTGTGGAGTGAAGAAGGAGGATGGGAGGGAAAGTGCTCCACAGAGGCCACCTCTCCAGAGAAGGATGGAGAGGTACGAGTGCCCCGCTGCGGCTAAAAACAGAGGGGAGACATCTGCTGGGGGGCAGCAACCTTGATATCCTCTTGGACTTCGTCAGGCTGGAGCCAGAAGTCCAACAAATGGCCATCACAAGAGGATATCCAGGGCTCATAGAGGCCTTGGAGTGGATGACCCTGATGGTTGACTGGGCCTACCAAGAGCGGGAGAGAGGTGACATCGACCTGGAGTGGGAGGATCCCGAACGTCCTGTACCTGAGTGGGAGGAGCCCGAACGTCCTGCGCCTGAGTGGGAGGAGCCTGAGCGTCTACAGCCCAAGAGGGAGGAGGAGGTGCGTCCACAGCCCAAGAGAGGGGAGTCGGTGCGTCCACAGCCCAAGAGGGGGGAGTCGGTGCGTCCACAGCCCAGGAGGGGGGAGTTGGTGCGTCCACAGCCCAAGAGGTGGAAGGCCAAATGTCCACAGCCCAGGTATCCGCCAGCAGAGGGAGAATACCTGCTGGTTCCACTTCCACCACCGTGGGAGGACTGTGTGTTGCTCCCACCTCTGCCAGCAGAGGGAGAATACCTGATGGTTCCGCCTCCACCGCCGTGGGAGGACTGTGTGCTGGTCCCACCTCCACCAGCAGAGGGAGAGTACTTGCTGGTCCCACCTCCACCAGCAGAGGGAAAATACCTGTTGGTGCCACCTCCACCGCCGTGGGAGGACTGGGTGTCGCTCCCACCTCCACCAGCAGAGGGAGAGTACCTGCTGGTCCCACCACCACCTGAGAGAGGAGCAGGAGCTGCCTCTCTCTTCAGGACAGGACAGACCGGGACAAGATCCAGAGGGTCCGTTGCCACCCTGTCATGCATCGCCTGGGGATGCCAGTTCGCTATCGCCTGGGGATGCCAGTTCGCCATCAGCTGGGGATGCCAGATCACCATCACCTCGCCATGCCTGGATTGCCTGGTGCTGCCTGCTGCTCCGTGTCGCCTGGGTCTGCCTGCTGCTCCGTATTGCCTCGGTCTGCCTGCTGCTCCACATCGTCTGGGGCTGCCTGCTGCTCCGCATCACCTGGGGCTGCCTGCTGCTCTGCATCACCTGGGGCTGCCTGCTGCTCCGCATCGCCTGGGGCTGTCTGCTGCTCCGCATCACCTGGGGCTGCCTGCCTGCTGCCGTCACCTCCGGAGGGTCCACTGCTGCTGCCGTCACCTCCCGAGGGTCCGCTGCTGCCGTCGCCTCCTGAGGGTCCTGCTTCGCCTGGGGTCGTCGAGGGACCTGCTTCGCCAGGGGTCGTCGAGGGTCCTGCTTCGCCTGGGGTCGTCGAGGGTCCTGCTTCGCCTGGGGTCGACGGGGGCTCTGCTTCGCCTGGGGTCGCTACCAGTCCTGCCATGCTGCAGGAAATAATGTGGCTGGAGCTCCATGAAGGGGAGCTGCCGGCCACGAAGAAGGGGAGGGAGGTCAGGACACCAGCTCCCCCAGCCGCACTTTCGTGGCAGGAGAAATTGTGGTCGGAGCCCCACAGAGGGAGCTGCCGCCATGAAGAAGGGGGGAAGTCTGGGGACCACTCCCAAAATTTCCTTGGCCGGAGGAGCCGGCCTGTGCGCTACAGTTGTTTGGGTGGGAGGAGGTGATCCCGCCGTGGCTGCCCCCGGAGACACCTTGCTTCCCCTGTTCCTGGGCCAGGACTGCTAGCCGGGACTTTAGGACTATACTAAGTATTTGTTTATTTATTTTTAGAACGGGTTTTCCTCCTCCGCCCCTGTGCAGATTGTTATTTTGTATTTGTTTTGTTTTATGATTTATTAGTTTATTTATATGACGGCGAAGCGCCATGTTTTTTATTTTGTTTAGTAGCGTGGATGGGAAGCCCCATCCACAGCAGTTTAAAAACCTTGTGCAGAAGGTGGCCATCTCCCGAATTAATTAAGTGATTAATTTGTTGCTAATCGGGAGATGGTCACCTGCATAAAAGCCTGCAGCGCTCTCAGTTCGTGGTGGGTGTATGAAGAGTGAGAGCGGAGACAGAAAACGAAACTTAAAAATTAAAGTATACAGGAACAGTGACAGCGACTGCCCTGGAGTTTGGTGGTACAAAGGGGATGAAATTGTATGAGTATAGCCCCTTGTGCTGAAAACGTAAACATACGGTCGGAGCATGTATTGTTTGTTTTTGTTACGTGTGTTTTTGTGTTTTTGTGTTTTATAGGAGAGGAGAGAGCACCCAGGAGCTGTCACTACACAGCCAGCATTCATCCCTGAGAACTATCTTTCACGGCATAACACACACGCACACCACGATCCCCCGGGAATTGAACATGCACACTTTCGTCATTATTTTGTATGGTTATTATTTTGGGTTTGCAAGCCTGCCGTGTACCCCCCAATGCCATTGCTGGTAGAGGGGCGGCTTATTTTGTTTTATTTTATAAAACACAGATTGTTTTTGGGAGAAATGTCTGGACATTCACTTTGTTCCCACACCACTTGCACCTGACGACACTGGGGATCAGGTTTATTGTAGTGTTAGGTATAATTAGCCTCAATTGTCCCACACCTGTAGCCTGTAACCATCCAATTCCTGGTGGTGATCAAGAACGCTTTAAAAGAGAGTTGGCAGCCAGTCTGCGGTGAACAGCTTGGGCTTATCTACACCCAGAACTGAAAGGACTAAACAGAGACGCTGGTGCTGCCTTATGTCTGATACTTTCTTTCCTGTGCCAGTACTGTTGGAATTATATACAGAGAAGTGGAGATGGACAGTGCTTGCTTTTTCCCAGACTAGGGGACAACAACCCGTGGCTGGAGGACATTCGGAAGCCAATAATGATCCGGTGGAACCCAGGGGAGAATGTACTTATTCACCGACTGGGTGCGGTTAATCGGTTAAATCCTGTTTGAACTGTTTATTTTCTTTTTATATTGTCTCACAACCAGGATTGTCATTTCTGTTACAAAAGCGAGCAAGTTTTTCTTTTTTGGAGTTTAATAAAAACTTATATTGGAATCTCCTGTCTGCTTCATCTGTGTGCACCCACATGCTCACTATATATGTATATATATATATATATATATATATATATATATTGTAAGACAGCAGGGAGGAGGTTAATATCCTCCCTGCATAAAACGTGCATATGCACATTCTGTTTAATTGTTAATTGTTTTATTGTTTATTATTTCCTGCACCTGGTGGTAATTGTAAATTAGAACCAGGTGCAGGGTATTTAAGAGAAGCAGTCAGTATGCTCGAGGCTGCTGAGCAGAAGGAGATAGATGGTGTGTTCTGTGTCCGAGCAGTCGATCGAAAAAGTAGGTGTTACAACGGTGCAGTTTATTTTATTTATGCCAGGTAAACGGCTTAGCCATCCTGCGAGTTAGTCAGGGACCTGCATACTGTTTAGTCAGTGCTCCGAAGGAGCTAGGTGTTTGTTTTGTTTATTTTGTTTTTGTGTTTATTAAAAATAGCGCATCAGCGCTGGAAAACTCCCTTTTTGTGTCCTGGGTCTGTTTTTAAAGGGGCAATGAACCGCGGAGTGTGCAGCTCGTTTACATATGGTGACAGCGAGTGTGGGCGCCCCTAAAGACCCAGAAATGAACGCAAATTTAAAAGATTTGATCGCAAAGATCAATCGGAACACTGCTGCTCAGCTAGAGCACAACAAAAAGTGGAGACTGGAGCTAGGGCTGCCGGAGAGGGAGCCGACTGAGCTGGACCTGCTGCTCCAAAAATGGGAACAGGCGAAAGAAGCCCAGCAGTCTCCTGCACCAGGGGAGCTGGTGCTGGGTCAAGGGAGGAAGAGTCCGTCCCGGAGCCAGAGGAAGCGGAGCCGTGGCTGTCTCTGGAGCCATTGGCCGCAATCAAGGGAGAGGAGGTGCTGTCTCCCGAGCCAGAGGAGGTGTGAGACCTCCACCACAGCTCCAGCCCACAACCCTGGAAGCGTGTCCGGTGCTGGTCAGTGCGGTCTCTTGCCCCTTGCTCCTGGACACCCTGCCGATATCAGTTTTTCCAGAAATGCCATTATCCTTTTGGTAAAAAAAATAAAAATCCTTATTGACCCTTTGTCAGACTGTTTTATCAACATTCAAGTAAAAAAATCACTTATAACGTTCTTAGTAATAGTTGTTTTTATCAGCACGGATAATGTGTACAAAACAAGATATAATGAAAGCATTTTATAGGCGATAAATGGAAAGCCTGGTGGAAATAGTTACTTGGGGAGGACAGATGAGAAACTTTGTTTTCCATCATGTCTGGTCTTTCATAATCAGGGGAAGCACAGTGCGCTGATGAGTAATGTATTTGAAGTGGGTGGTGTGTATGATCCCAAGTTGTAATCTGACTGGTTATTGTGATAATTACTAAACTCATTGAATTTCTGATCAATTGCATAAAATCTGTTAGAAAACAACATTCCAGCAAGCACCAGAATACACAAAAGCTGTGAGTAAGTGAAAATAGTGCAAAATGGCTCTATGGCTCTGGCGTTTCCCAACGCCAGTAATCATATCAGACTTTACTCTGTTTAGAAAGTTATCCAAATTCATGTATTGTTCATCAGATGATTTTCCAGGAACTGTCTGTTGTGTAATTGGTGCTGTAAGACTCATCCCAGTTCTGCATTTCAACTGTCCTCACTTCTCAACACCAAACAACAACCACCGTACATATGTATAACAATATTTACTCTGTTGTTATTTTCCTTACTAATGAATATGATTATTTTTTTTTACAAAAGTAATTTCAGCTGAAACCCCCTTAAAACCTAATTGCCTCACTCATATGTCATTCTAAATACTGTACCATGCTCTTTCAGATACATGCAGCGGCAATAGGTTATGTCATACTCAAGCTCTGTTAAAGCCAGGGCCGGCGTAACCATATAGGCAGAACAGGCAAATTGAAGGGGCAGCAAAAACAGTACATAATTACATTTTATACTTAGAATTACATTTCTTTAATTGTAACATGTTCAACATCTTAGATCACTGTTTCTTGTTCTGCAAAACTTGCTGATGTTATGGAACCATATCATGAGCAGTGGTGTAGTCCTAAATCTGGAAGTACAGGAACGCTGGGAGATGGGGGACGGGGGGCGGGATGATCATGCCGGTGCGGTGTCACACGAAATCTGGTCTCCTCTGGGAACAGGCTTGTGGTTGTTAAGCCGTTGATAAGCAAAGGAAGTTCCTTGCGTATTCAAATTTGAAAGGCAATATTGGATTTAATTACCCTGAAAACGATTCTTATAAAAGGCTGTTGCTAATACTGCTTGAAGGCGCAGAAACAAATATTTGATTTACCCATGGCTTATTATTGCCTTGACGCAACAAGGAAAAGAGATCGCGTCATCGGTGCCCAGGCACTGAAATTAGAGCGGCTGTGTGCCATTTAAGCATTTTCATAACACATCGGTAAAGATTCTTTAATTATTTAAAGTTAATTCTTAAGTCAAGGATCTGCCTATAGAAAAAAGTACCGGAAGAATTGCTGTGCACGATTACGTGATCACTAACCTACACGTTAGATACCAGTTTTATAGTGGTATTATAGTTTTATAGGTGTAATGCCCTGTTTTTTTTTCTTTTTTTCTTTTTTTGTCAATTAGTGTGTGTCTGCTTCCCCCTCCTGTTATATTGCAATAATGGACGCGAAACAGTGTTTGTAATCTTAAACACGTTGCTGGTTTATTTTGGCTGTTTACAGTATCCTCTCTACCATCAGTCGCCCGTCACATCCGTTTCCCCAACCACTCTCACTTACGACATCCCTGCAAGCACGACACACATTAACAACATCCAGCAACACGTAACCTAGCAACCACACAGCATTGGCTGATTTCCAAAACACAACAAACAGAGCAGTAAACGGAACATCAAACAAACGTAACATTTTCCCCCCTTTCCCACCAAGTTCAGGTGTGGAATGAAGTCTCAAAGTCCCGTAAATGCAGAGGACGTTGGCGGACTCTTGGAGGATGTTGCACTGGTCCTGCTGGTTCAGGACCTGCTATGTCAGTACCATCGCTGACACTGGTGGGACAGAAGGAGGCTCCCAGCTGGCTGAATGACTCAGTCTCTGACTGGGTTTCAGGTGACAGTACTTTCCTCATCCTACTGGCGTGCCACCGGGAGCCATCCTGGAGCAGATAGGTTGCTGGTCCCAGCTGTCGGCTAACACAAAGTGGTGGAGACCAGAAGGATTGCAGCTTGTTACCTCTGTGAGGCCGCTTAACTCGAACCCAGTCCAGAGGATGTATTGTAGATGGCTTTGTCCTGTGCCTTTTGTCGAACCTCTGTTTCATTCGCTGTTGGCTCCGTTGGACGACAGTGCGTGCAGTAGGTGGAGTAGGAACAGCCCCCGGGGGTCGTAGCCTGTCCAATGGAAGTTGCAATTCACGTCCTGTCATCAACCATGCTGGTGAGACCCCTGTGGTTGAGTGCTGAGTGGCCCTGTAGTGCATAAGTGTCTGCAGTAAGGCTGTTTGAAAGGCACAGCCTTGAGCTAGATGTGCCCAGATACCATTTTTGAGTGTTTGATTAAATCGTTCCACCCCCCCATTAGATTGGGGGTGGTAGACTGCTGTACGAATGTGTTTGATGCCATTGATGCGGAGGAAACTAGAGAATTCATCCGAAATGAACTGTGGACCATTATCTGTAGTGATGACCCGTGGCAAACCTCAGCGTGCAATCAGTGTGTCCAGTATGTGGACTATAGTGTGGGAGGTGACCGTCCCAGTAGGGACGACCTCAGGCCATTTAGAATGCAGGTCATAGACAACCACTAAATAGCGTTGATGATGGGGAACACCATGTATTTCACCACAAATGTCCAGCTGCAGATGTTCCCAGGGGTGAGATGGCCAGGTACAGTACTGTGCAAAAGTTTTAGGCAGGTGTGAAAAAATGCTGTAAAGTAAGAATGCTTTCAAAAATAGACATGTTAATAGATTATATTTATCAATTAACTAAATGCAAAGTGAGTGAACAGAAGAAAAATCTAAATCAAATCCATATTTGGTGTGACCACCCTTTGCCTTCAAAACAGCATCAAGCATCAATTCTTCTAGGTACACTTGCACACAGTTTTTGAAGGAACTCGGCAGGTAGGTTGGCCCAGACATCTTGGAGAACTAACCACAGTTCTTCTGTGGATTTAGGCAGCCTCAGTTGCTTCTCTCTCTTCATGTAATCCCAGACAGACTCGATGATGTTGAGATCAGGGCTCTGTGGGGGCCATACCATCACTTCCAGGACTCCTTGTTCTTCTTTACGCTGAAGATTGTTCTTAATGACTTTCACTGTATTTTTGGTGTTGTTGTCATGCTGCAGAATAAATTTGGGGCCAATCAGATGCCTACCTGATGGTATTGCATGCTGGATAAGTATCTGCCTGTACTTCTCAGCATTGAGGAGACCATTAATTCTGACCAAATCCCCAACTCCATTTGCAGAAATGCAGCCCCAAACTTGCAAGGAACCTCCACCATGCTTCACTGTTGCCTGCAGACACTCATTCGTGTACGCTCTCCAGCCCTTCGGCGAACAAACTGCCTTCTGCTACAGCCAAATATTTCAAATTTTGACCCATCAGTCCAGAGCACCTGCTACCATTTTTCTGCACCCCAGTTCCTGTGTTTTCGTGCATAGTTGAGTCGCTTGGCCTTGTTTCCACGTCGGAGGTATGGCTTTTTGGCCGCAAGTCTTCCATGAAGGCCACTTCTGACCAGACTTCTCCGGACAGTAGATGGGTGTACCAGGGTCCCACTGTTTTCTGCCAGTTCTGAGCTGATGGCACTGCTGGACATCTTCCGATTGCGAAGGGAAGTAAGCATGATGTGTCTTTCATCTGCTGCAGTAAGTTTCCTTGGCTGACCACTGCGTCACGGTCCTCAATGTTGCCCGTTTCTTTGTGCTTCTTCAAAAGAGCTTGGACAGCACATCTGGAAACCCCTGTCTGCCTTGAAATTTCTGCCTGGGAGAGACCTTGCTGATGCAGTATAACTACCTTGTGTCTTGTTGCTGTGCTCAGTCTTGCCATGGTGTATGACTTTTGACAGTAAACTGTCTTCAGCAACCTCACCTTGTTAGCTGAGTTTGGCTGTTCCTCACCCAGTTTTATTCCTCCTACACAGTTGTTTCTGTTTCAGTTAATGATTGTGTTTCAACCTACATATTGAATTGATGATCATTAGCACCTGTTTGGTATAATTGTTTAATCATACACCTGACTATATGCCTAAAAAATCCCTGACTTTGTACAAGTGTACCTAGAAGAATTGATGCTGTTTTGAAGGCAAAGGGTGGTCACACCAAATATGGATTTGATTTAGATTTTTCTTCTGTTCACTCACTTTGCATTTAGTTAATTGATAAATATAATCTATTAACATGTCTATTTTTGAAAGCATTCTTACTTTACAGCATTTTTTCACACCTGCCTAAAACTTTTGCACAGTACTGTAACTGGCTGCAATGGCGGTGGGGCAGGGAGTCCCGACTTGCCACTGACCAAACAGGCCATACAGTCTTTGACCAGAATCTCGATATCATGGTCAATGCCGGGCCACCACACCAGGTCCCGGCAGCGTTGTTTAAACTTGACGATGCCCAGGTGACCCTCATGTGCCATATTCAGCACCCGTGCACGTAGAGCACTTGGCACCACTGTGCAGTGGCCTCGTGCCACACAGAAATCATTCCAGCAGGACAGCTCGTCTTTAATCCTGGAAAATGGTTGCAGTTCGCCAGATACCTGCCGTGGCCATCCGTCTGTAATATAGGAACGTAGAGTGCGGAGGGTAGGGTCCTCCTGCCACGCCTGCCGGAGCTCTTGGAGGGACACCATGTCCTGCAGGGGTCTGTGAAGCATCTGAATCAGGTCTTGCTCAGTGTCTTCTGATTGGGATCCCTGCTCAGGCGCTACAACTGATCTGGATAAGAGGTCAGCCACTGCATTATCTCGCCCCGGGGTGAACTGGAGCTGGAAATTGTACTGCTGTAGCCGATCTGACCATCTGTACAATCTGAGTGGTCTGCATCCAGTGCCCGAAGTAGACATCAGAGCTGTGAGTGCTTGGTGATCTGTTCTGAGAGTAAACGCCCAGCCATACAGGTACATGTGCCAGCGTTCACATGCCCAGACGCAAGCTAGCGCTTCTCTCTCTCCCACTGAGTATTTTTGTTCTGTGGAGTTCAAAGCACGGGAAGCAAAAGCTATAGGCTTCTGCACACCCTCTTGTATCTGGGATAAAACAGCCCCCACTGCCGTGGCCGATGCATCACATGTGACCAAAGTGGTGCTAAGGAGATCAAAATGAGCCAGAATAGGGGCTGTGGTGAGCTGGTTTTTAAGCATGCGCACAGCTGCTTGGCAGGCTGGGGTCCAGTCCCAGGGGCCTCCTTCTTCAGAAGCTGCCATAGCGGTGAAGTGGTGGCAGAGTACTGTGGCAAGAACCGTAAATAATAAGCTGTCATTCCCAAAAATGAGGCGAGCTGAGAAGCAGATTTAGGCTCAGGAACGCGGTGAATGGCTTCCACATTGGACTGGAGGGGACAAATCCCATGGGCCGAGAGTCTAAAACCCTCAAACTCAATCTCGGGCACAGCAAAAAGACATTTGTCACCATTCAGCGTTAGGTTGTGCTGGGTGAGTGTTTGGAACACTTGGAGCAAGTGCTGGTCATGAACTGCAGTGTTGGGACCATGCACCACAATGTCATCTAAGTACAAGGACACACCTGGAATGCCGGCAAAGATAGATGACATAATTTTTTGTAAACAGCTGGGTGCAGAGCTCAGTCCAAACGGCATGCGTGTGTAACGGAAAACCCCAGTGTGTGTGACAAATGCTGTGAGATCCCTGCTGGTTGGAGAGAGGGGAACCTGGAGGTAGCCTTGGCGTAAATCTAATTTACTGAAGACAGTGGAACCGTAGAATTGGGTAGTGAGCTCTTCGGCTGTAGGTAGCGGATATTTGTCAGGGATGATTGCTTTATTTACAGCGCGCAGGTCCACACAAACTCTGATTCCCCCTGATTTTTTTCCCGCTATGACAAGATTGGAGATCCAGGGGGATGCGTTAATTGGCTCTATAATCCCAGCATCCAGCAGGAGTTGCAGTTCTGTTGAGACCTGGTCCCGCAAGGCAAGTGGGATGCGGCGCAGAGGCTGGATGACCGGTGTCACTGTGGGGTCCACTTTCGGCTGGTGGATGAAGGCAAAGAGAATGCCCAAACCGCCAAAAAGTGCAGGCCATTGTTGCTGCCAGGAAGAGGAGACTTGCAATATTTCTGTGCCACTGTAATCTGTCAAAGAAAATCCAAGGCTGGTAAACAAGTCAAGGCCCATTAAGTTGGCCCCAGTTCTTGTAATGTAGAATGTGAATGTAGGCACATGCCTGGTGCCATAGCGTACCGACAGCTCCAATGTACCCAGAACATCAATTCTGGCATGTACGTATCCGCTGAGGGCAGTGGAGGAGTGCTGCCGGGGCAGGCTGGAAAAATACTGCCTGTATGTGTCAACGTTTAAGAGAGAAACCTTAGCCCCAGTGTCCAAGAGCAGAGGAATGCACTTGTCATTGAGCTATATATCACATGTTTTAAAACATGATGGGGTTAAGAGCACAGCATGAATGGTAGCCGGAGCTGAGAACGAGGTCTGGGACTGATCAGATGTTGAAACTGAGGTGGAGCGACACCACCTGGCAAAGTGATTGTATTTGCTGCAATTTCTGCACCGTTGGCCCCGGGCAGGGCAGTCAGTGGCTCTAGACTCGTGCCTGGTGGACCCACAGTTCCCACAACGTGGCCTTGAACGTGCAGGGCGGTGCTGCGCTTGTTGAACTGCGAGGGCTGAAGTGTCTAATGGGTTAAGAGGCTGCAGCATTTTCTGAACTGCACAGTCTGTAGCTGTAGCAGGTGAGGATGTCCCAGTCAGTTTCTGTGCAGTGATAAAAGCTGCTTCTACTTGAGTGGCAATTTTTTGTGCTTGAGTTAGTGTTAAATCATCAGCCTCCAATAATAATCTCTCTCTCACTTGTGTACTGGAAGTCTTTTCAATAAGCTGGTCTCTAAGCATCTCATCGTGCAGTGCACCGAATTTACAAGGCAGCGCTAATTCTCTTAATGCAGATATATACTGAAGTATGGACTCACCAGGCCATTGGCTCCGTTGTCGGAATTTAAACTGGCGGATGAGGACGCTCTGAGCGGCTCCGAAATGTGCCGCGAGAACCCCGACTGCTTCATCATAAGTCGAGGCAGGACCCAGTGTCAGGAAAACGCGCTGTCCCTCTGTGCCCAGACAGTGTATCAGTATAGCACGCCTACGTGGGTTGGCCACGTCTTCCAAGCCCATAGCAAGCAGGTATGTATTAAACGAGTCCAGCCACCGAGCCCACGGAACCGGCGGTTCGCCAGGCAGAGACAAAAAGGGAGGCGGTGGCGTAAACGAAAATTCCGCCATCTTCGTCGCCAATGTTATATTGCAATAATGGACGCGAAACAGTGTTTGTAATCTTAAACACGTTGCTGGTTTATTTTGGCTGTTTACAGTATCCTCTCTACCATCAGTCGCCCGTCACATCCGTTTCCCCAGCCACTCTCACTTACGACATCCCTGCAAGCATGACACACATTCACAACATCCGGCAACACGTAACCTAGCAACCACACAGCATTGACTGATTTCCAAAACACAACAAACAGAGCAGTAAACGGAACATCAAACAAACGGAACACCTCCCTTCCAAAATTATTAAATACACCTGTTGTCCCTGTTAATCATGTGGCCAGGTGTTGCTTATCAGGACACTCCCTTAGTTCTTTAGTTTCAGATAAAAGGACTCTGAACTTGAGATGGAGAAAGGGGGCACTAAAAAAGCACAAGCGAGTACGGAGCCATTCAAGTGAAGGCAACAGCAGACCGTCAAACTACAGCAATGGCAGAGGAGAATTTGAGAGTGCGAGCAAGGGAAGTGGGATTGTTCCTTTTTTTCTTTACTGAAGCAATGTATTTATCTTGAACTGTTTTTACTGGATTGCAATTGTGAATGCAGTTCACAGACAGAATTTGAAAGACAGAGTTTTTTGATTTTTCTTTGCTTTGTTTTGGGACTGGCCAAGGGCTGATTCAGCCACATTTTGGGACTGCTATGCCGCTTTTAAGTTTTAACTTTTTTAATGATCTTTTCTCAAGTTTTAAGCTGTTTTTTTTTTATTTTTATTTAAACTGTCCGTGTTTTTAACGGGATATTTTGTAAGTGACTTTTTAGAAGAAAGAGGATTCCAAGTAGTTTGTTTGTCGTGGACATTTTTTTTATTTTATTATTTTTTGCACAATCTAAATTTTGCAAGTTGTTTTTTATTAGTTACTTTTTTTGCACTTTATTTTTGGATTTGTTTAATGTTATTTTGTGGTTCTTTATTATTGTTATTATTATTATTATTATTAGTAGTAGTATTATTATTAGTATTATTATTAGTATTGCACATTACTTGTAAAACCCCCATTCTTCTTTAGCCATTTTTTTGTTCACTGCTTAATTGTGATAGTAGTGCTCCCCAGTAGGATCTTTTTGTAAACATTTTAGTTAAATTGCCTTTCACTGCTTTTCACAGAGAATCCTTAGTATTCTACTTTAGATGACTAACTTCTGTAGAAAATAAAGCTAATTGTTTGGTAACCCTGTGTTGTCTGTCCTCTGTGTACAATATATCACTACTGACTGGGATTTCCAAAGAATCTTGGGTATTTCGTCGCATAGTCGGCAAAACAAGTATTTGACAAATTGAAAGAGTTGTATGGTGATAGAACCCCTGCTTTGACACTGTGCTCCCTGTTCTTTGGTTGCAGACAGAAGACCGAAGAGACTGTTCATGAGTTTGCTCTCCGCCTACAAGAGCTAATGAAGAGGATGAAGTCCAAAGGTCCTGGGGCGATTGGGGAAGAAGATAATCTGTTGAGGGACCAGTTTGTGGATGGCTTGAAGGATGCAACATTACACCGTGAATTCCAGATGAAGTTGCTGCTGGAGGAAGGTCTTAACTTTGCAGCAGTAAAGAGGGAAGCCATACTACGAGCAGAACTGGTTGTTGGTGAGGGGTTTGCTGTCTGTGCCTTGGCTGAAGAGCATCAGGCTAGGAGGACAACTGTGAAGGAAACGCAGAAGTTGCGACAAGAATTTAAAAAAGAGATGGTTATGGAAGTACAGGAAAGGATGGCTGATCTGTCCAGAGGAATATTGGAGGAACATCGTACAGAAATTCTTAAGTTAAGTCCCCTTCCATCCCCCTCTCCCCAGGTGACCGCTGGCTTCCAAAATTATTCCACACCGCAAGGAGGCCCCACGAGTGTTATCCATCAGGCCCAATAATCTGCCATAGATGTAAGCAGGTAGGACATATAGCTCTTTTTGTCAGTCACCCATGCCACAGAATTCCAATTCGGCACTGATTCAGGCCTTACCCATGAGAGGAATGGAATAGTTGGTAGAAGTCCCATGGTAGATGTATGGATAGGAGGTGTTAGGGTGTCTTGTCTTTTAGACACTGGGTCTCAAGTGAGTATGCTTAAACAAAGTTTCTTTGAACAGTATTTTCGTCAGTCTAGTAGCCATTTGAAGTAGCCCATAACTTGGCTTTTGTTAAAGGGAGCTAATGGCTTAGCCATCCCATACTTGGGTTATGTAGAAGTGGGAATAACTATTGGTGACTTGACCCTACCAAAGCGAGGTGTTATTATAGTTAAAGACTCTTTCCTTTCTTCTCCTTCTGGATTATTGGAAATGAATGTTATTGGACAGTGTTGGGAGACCTTGTTTCAGGCTGGAAAATCCATCCCATGTTACCCTAATGCTAATGAAGAAGGCCAGTTTGAGTGGTCCCGGAGCATTCGCTTGTGTCATAGACGTAGCCGTTTTTCTGATGCTCGTGGAAGAATCGGGTATGTACGCCTTCTTAATAAACACCCATTGAAGATTTCAGCAAGCAGTGAATTGGTGGTGTGGGGCCGTGCGAAGACTGGTCTGAATGGGAGGGATTATGATTGTGTGATCGAATCCGTGTTTAAGAAGAGGATGTGATGGTGGCCCGTTCTTTGTGTACTGTCCACCAAGGCAATGCCCCTGTAAGAATTAAGAATGTTTCCCAAAACCTCATCTTCTTGCAGTGTTATCAAGTTATCAAAAGTTGGGAGAAAGCTTTTTGCCAGGTGATGTCTTTGTTGATCAGATTGAGATGGTACCAATGGGAGAAACTATAGTGGAGGTCTGCCTACAGAAGGTTGCTGGCAATAACCCCTCTGGAGAACCAGATCCTCTGTTACAGGGAGATATGGTGGAGACAGAGTTGACTGCAGGACAGAGACAACAGTGGGGAGAATTGCTTTCTAAGAATAGGGCTGTTTTTTCTCTGCATGAGGAGGACTAACACCGCGAGACATCAGATCCACACAGGTACTGCTCCTCCAAATGGAGAACGGTATCATCAGATCCCCCCAACCTGTATTCTGAAGTAAAGTCCTTGTTACGGGGAATGTTAAAAAATGGTAATGTGAAGGAGAGCTGTAGCCCATGGGCTGCCCCTATCGTAATTGTTAAAAGATGGTAAAACCTGAAGAAAGCTAGCTGGTTCTCAACATTGGATCTTGCAAGTGGGTACTCGCAGGTCGAAATGGATACTCAAGATCGTGAAAAAAATGGCTTTTCCTAGTCCTATGGGTTTGTTCGAATTTGAAAGGATGCCATTCAGCGTATGTAATGCACCAGCCACTTTTCAACGTTTAATGGAGAATTGCCTAGGGGAACAAAACACATAATTTTTCCTGATTTACCTGGACGATGTGGTGGTGTATTCACTTGATTTTGGCTTGCACTTAAGGCATCTTGAGTTTGTTTTTCAGAAATTTCAACATGGACTGAAATTGAAGGCTCGAAGTGCCATTTTCTACAAAGGCAAGTGCATTACTTGGGATATCTCATCTCAGAACAGGGAGTAGCCCCAGACCCAGATAAAGTCAAAGCTGTGCAACAATGGGTGCCTGAACTTCGGACCTTCCTGGGGTTTGTGGGCTATTATCACAGGTTTATTAAAGATTTTGCTAAGATTGCAGCACCACTTCATCAGCTGCTTTGTGGTGCCCCAAAGAAGAGTAAGATCCCATTTACAGACTGCCAAGCTGGATGGTGTGACTCAAAGGTGGGCTGCCCATTTAACAAACTACAACTTCGAAATCAAGTATCGTCCACGGAGGCGGAACAGTCATACTGGTGCTCTGTCTAGCATTGCCAAAGACTGACTCAGTAGATGACACTAATGATAGTGTGGAAGTACCTGCCTTTACCTATGTCAGAAGTTAAGTAGTTCGAGCATGTTGTGAAGCCTATCCCATTGTGAGTATCACTCTCCTAACCATAGAGCCAAACATAGAGGTTTTGGATAGGACAGGAACGGTCCTTCTTGGAAAGACTTTTGAACAGTGGGGTAAGGCACAGATGGAAGATCCTGTATTTAGTCATGTGATTTATTTTTTAGCATGTGGTCAACCACCAGGAGCCCAAGAGCGCAGCCAGGAGAACCCGGGGGTGGTGAAGATCCTAAGGCAATGGAGTCAGCTGGCTATACATGAGGGACTATCCAGGTGCCTCTGGAGTTAGGGGTGAGACGACAACTGTTGTTACCTGTGGAGTTTAAGAAAGCTGCCTTGGAATACTGTCATGACAACACTGGCCATTTCGGTGAGAAGAAGACCTTAGAGGCTGTACGTCGCCAATTCTACTTGCCTAATTTAGCTGCTGCCGTGCAAGAGTGGTGTGCGGCTTGTAAGTTATGCACCTTGAGGAAAGCACCGACCCATAATATCCATAGTACCCTTAATATCCATTCGCACCAACACACCTTTAGAGTTGGTTGCAATAGACTATCTGTCTGTAGAACAGTCTGCTGATGGCCATCAGAATATTTTGGTTATGACTGACCATTTTACCAAGTTTGTCTGGGCAGCTCCAACATATGATCAGACTGCTACTACCACAGCTTGTGTACTATGGGAGCAAGTAATTCAGCCTTTTGGTTTGTCTTGTGTGTCTTATTTGTTGTGTCTCGTTTGGTGTTCTGTGTATTGTAAGGGTACGGAGCACGCGGTTAGGCTGTAAATCTCCTGAATTGTAACATGTCGTTTCTTTCAGGAGACAGCTCTATATGTTGCTGAATGATATTAATGGAGATCTTAACATTGTATTAAAATTTCGAGTAGATGGGAGTGAATACGTTGTGTTTGCTTCCTCTGAATTAATGAAATGTTTTAAATGTGGTCATGAAGGGCATAAAGCAAAAAATTGTAAGCGAGGTTATGGGGAACACAGCAATGCAGGGGAAGGGACCTCGGGGGAGAGCAATCCTGCTGAAGGTACTGCAGAGATGCCCGGTCAGGGAGTTGGGCAAGCAGGGAATATGGCAGAGGATTTGGAGGCTGAAGGGGAAAATAGCAATGACAGTGAGCCTCAGGGGACGCAGGAGGACAGAGAGGTGGTGCGTGAGACACCAGGGATTTCCGGGGCTGAGGCTGGGGAACGGCGAGTAAGAAAATCTCAGCCACTGTGGGAGACGGTGAGCAGGCAGAGCTCGGAGCGCAGGTTAGAACTGCTGTATAGAAAGACGTAAGGGGGGATGAAGTGCTGGAGGAACAAGATACTCAGAGCAGAAATTAGGGAGCGGTTGTTTCAGGGGAAGAGATAGAGGGGGAGAAGTAAATAAGGATATGGGAGAATTGAAATTCCCCAATAGGAAGAGAAAAGAGGGATTGAAGCACCAGGGTGCTGCAAAACGTGGGCACTTTTCTGAAAACTAGGAAGTCAGAGCGCTGAGAACAGTATGATTGAAGACAGCATGCCGAGTGATGAGGAAGGCATTGACACTGATTCCTCTTTCACTTACGAGCTGTGAGCTAGTCAGCAATTGAGAGGAGGGTACAGCGTTGAGAGCGCTGAGAGTATCAAGATTTTTTAAAAATCATTAATTGATTCATTGTTTAATGACCTCGACTGGGCAGGAGCTGAGGGAGCCTGAGGTGATCCAGAGGCATGCTGTAGCTTTGTCCACGGATTTGTACACGGCGGAGGCTGTAGAGCAGTGGTGGCCAATACACCAAACACTGCGATCCATTTTGGTGGATCTGAACGGGCTCCGCGATCCACCAGTAAGCTATGACCAACAATTATGAGCAGGATTTCATATAATAGTGTCCAATACGTAATAGCAATAATAAAACAAAACAACCACAAGAACAAAAACGTAACAAACGCTCTATGCTAACTCTTTCAGACACATGTGCGCCTAAGTTTAAAAAAAAAAAAAAAGATAGACGCGCACTGAAAAATTTAGGGGCACACACACAAAATAATAATAATAATAATAATAATAATAATAATAATAATAATAATAATAATAATACCATTTTTGCTCAAATGTATTGACTTTCTACAGATCTTTTTTTCCTTCCTTTCTTACATAACACTTGTGCAGTTCAATACTTTTGCATCAACAAAATTAAAATGGACAACTTTTTTTTTTGTCATTGCCTGGTCGCATGTTCCTCAGAATGTGCTACTTGCCTGTTTATGGTAGCAGGATGGTCTGCCTCTCCGCACTGAAGCACTGTGTTTAATATATTTTCATGTTTGAACTTCTGGCTCCCTGTTAAAAATGTAGTCTTGCCTGCCATCAGTTCCCTTGCATCCTGATAAAACGTGCAAAACATGGATTTTTTTAACATTGCCAAACTTAAGCCAGGGGAAATCTTTTAGCCACAGTTCATTGAACATGTATTTTACAACGCTGTAACTAACTTGAAGCTCCCTGTTCGCTTTCATCTTCTGACATACCTGCATTGCTCATTTCTTGTAAAGACGTATATTAATTTGTTATTTTCCTCATCTTGGTTTGACAAACTGTCTGGAAACTAGTAGCCATCAGTGAAATTGGCAGGGTATGGGATTTGTAGTTTTTAATGTGTGATTAACAGTAGGCACTGGACACCAATAAACTACATTCCCAGAGTACATTACGATTGAGCTATGAGTTTAGATCTGACTGTGAGGTTTTTTTTTGTTTGTTTTATACTTTTCAGCTTAAAAAATAAATCACTTTTCAATCTTTAGGAATTTCTAGTCACATACGTGCGCCTAAATTAAAATGTACGTTCGCACAATCATTTTGTTAGTCACATATGCAGAAACTGTTGGGATATTTTCATCTGTGCTACTGGACGACACAGAAGGCTCTGCCCATCAACCGAAACAAAAACTGTTGTATGCTTATATGCTAGTGCTTGTTCTGATTTGTCCCGAGATCCACCGAAAATCTTTTGCGATCCACCTGTGGATCGCGATCCACGTATTGGCCACCGCTGCTGTAGAGGAATCCCAATAGGCCAGGCAGTGCCTCAAAGGTCCTCCGTGCACGAAAACTGCTCTTTTCCTCCAGGGATCGTGGTGCGTGCGCTGTGCGGTGTTGTGCTTGTGTGGTGAGGGGTGTGCTCTGGGGTAAACGCTGGCTCTCCGGCTTCAGACTCCCGTCCTCCTGCTCCTCTACTAAAACACAAACAGTCACATAACACAAAAAGGTAAACAAAACACTAGCTCCGGCCGGTCGTTTTCACTTTCTCAGCGCAAGGGGAGGAACTGACGTAGCTGCTTCCCCTTTGTACCCAGCAAACTCCTCCCTGCAGTCAACGAGTCGCCATGGTTTCTCCAATAGAGGGCTGCCCCGCAGCTGACTGCAATGGAATCGTCCTGAATACTTGCAGCTACGTGCCCCTCCTAATATGGTCACCTTCCGGTTTCCACCTACCACCGAGGTGGCAGATCTAGGAGGCAGCATACCTTCCCCCTTACACAGCGCCCTTTCTAATTGGGAGGGAGATTTACAGCATTGATCCTTTCTCTCTCTATCACAGACCCCCACCATCTTTTTTAAAGGCAATCAAGAGTATGCTGCTAGATTTTTTGGAGGGGGTGGGCTGCACTGGGTGAAGCAAAGTGTGCTCGACTTACCATTAGAGGAAGGGGGACAGGGCCTGATTGATCTTACTAGTAGGATGGCTGCTTTTAGATTGCAGACTCTACAGCGGTTACTGTACGCTCCTAGCCCTCTGCCATGGAGGGATATTGCTTTTGCTTTCATTCACAGGGTGGGAGGGCTGAATTTTGACAGATAGCTGTTGTTAATGAACACCAGCAAGCTGGCCTTGTCCTGTTTACCTGTGTTTTATCGTGGGATGCTACTTATCTGGCACATGATTGCAGTGAGGAAGAACTTTGAGTCGGTAGGGCTGTATTGGCTTTTAGAGGAGCCCTTAATTTACAATCCTTCTCTGATACGTCCCATTTTAGAGTCTAATAGTTTTTTTTATCTTTCTTGGTTAACATGGGGGTTACTAAGATTAGGCATTTAATAGATTTAGATCTTGTGTAAATGACGAAAAACATGGGAAAATACACGGCCAGTTTCCCATGGAAACCCGCATTTCACGTGTAAATGTTAGTGAATTTGTTTATCCTTAAGTGACATCACTAAATGTTGCAAGGAAGCAGGTCATTTGTAACTGTGGATTCAAAGACGGCAGAAAGTAAGTGGCTGATGAGCCGTTTTATGGTTACCTAGTTCACCTTAATTATTTTTTAATTATTGTTTTTTGCTGTGTCTGGCCTGTCATGTTGTATATCTCTTGTGGGTTTACAGTTCTGTATAAAACCACTTACCATGAGCTGCGGTGTACACTTGTTATAGCAGCTGTTTGAGAATACCCTTGCTGTAAAAACTACTCTAAAGTTAAACATGAAGAGCGAGTGAGCTGCTTACTAAATCTCTGTAACTGAATTCCCTTGCTTTTGATCCCAGCTATGTCCAAAGACAATGCGTGTCCGCCCTCCACTTAAAATCACTGGAGCGAGGAGGAAACCCGGGCATTAATAAGTATAGTTAGTGACTTGGATGTGTTGAGCCAGCTCGATCGCCAGAAACAGCGTAACAAGCATGTGTACCAACAAGTGGTTGATGTCCTCTCAGATAGAGGAATAGAGCGCACAGTCCCACAAGCTAGGGACAAATTAAAACAATTGAAACAGTCCTGCAGGGATTTAGAGCAGTGGTTTCCAGCCCTGGTCCTGGGGACCCCTTGTGTCTGCTGGTTGTCATTCCAACTGAGCTCTCAATTACTTAACCAGACCCTTAATTTAACTGATAATTTGCTTAATTAGAGATTTTTTAAAATTGTTTTCAGCTCTGAAACAGATGCAGAGTTCAAGTTACTAAAATACTATAGCTAACTTGAAATCTGCAACTGTTTAAGAGCTGAAAACAATTAAAAAGGTCTAAATACAGCCTCTTACTTCTATTGTAACTCTTTTATTAACCCAGTTGTAGGCTTTTCCCTTACCTGGATTAATCCCCCCTTACTGTTAACACAAAATTCAGTGTAAAGAGGTCAGTGTTAGAGGTAGCAAGTTGTTACACAACTCTCTTGAATATGAAAGTCAAAACATAGTATAGAATTACAGAATTTGCAAATGCTTATTCCACTCTGAAACAGCTGCACGCACAAGGGAAGTCATGGCAATCATGCTGAAGTTAGAATGTTGGCCTCTCATCCTCCTGTTGCAGCTGCTTAAGAGAGCATTCTATTTCTCTGCAGCTAAAGTTCTGCATTTATATAGCAGACCGGATCAATTCACTAGTCATAACAGAGGTGCATAAACACATTGCCTTATTTGCAATGAGTTAAACTTCAAAAATGTCAAACTTATCCACAACACTTGTATAATGGGTTTTCAGGTTCAACAAGTTTTTCTCAAACTATGAACAATTAAATAAAGCATCTTCTAGTTTTTTTTGAGCATTGTATGTAGAATTATCCCCAGATAACTGCACACAGTTAGCATAGTTTTAGTTATTTTGTACTTTTAATCTGTTAAAGGATAGAGGCTATATAATTACAATGTAAATATGTTTAATTGGTAGTGACATTATCTAAAAAGAGAATAACAACTATCTAAAATAACTACAAAATACAGAATTTTAATATAATAATCAGTACTGTATAGAGTTGTAAAGATCGCCCTTTCTACTATACCCACAATGACAGCATTGGGATAATTTAGGACAGTTCAAGTTTTTTTTAACTGCAATGCATTTCAGTTACCTTTCACCTGTCCCCTTTTTTATGGAATGCAGGACTGCAACTCCCAGAATGCATTGCAATGTGTGTTAAAAAAAGAAAATCTGTTCCAATGAAGCCATCTGGCAGTGGCAGCAGCACTCTGTTATTTCACTACATCTGTGTTGATACTATTATTATTATTATTTATTTCTTAGCAGACGCCCTTATCCAGGGCGACTTACAATTGCTACAAGATATCGCATTATTTTTACATACAATTACCCATTTATACAGTTGGGTTTTTACTGGAGCAATCTAGGTAAAGTACTTTGCTCAAGGGTACAGCAGCAGTGTTCCCCATCGTACTCAAGATTCATCCTATGATTTAGAATTTTAAATCAAAGTTTAGCTAACTCACTTCATTTTCTAAACCCATCCTCCTCCCCTACCTCTATATCATTTGTTTATTTAGAAGACGCCTTTATCCAAGGCGACTTACAGAGACTAGGGTATGTGAACTATGCATCAGCTGCAGAGTCTCACCTGAAAGACGGAGCACAAGGAGGTTAAGTGACTTGCTTAGGGTCACACAATGAGTCAGTGGCTGAGGTGGGATTTGAACCGGGGACCTCCTGGTTACAAGCCCATTTCTTTAACCACTGGACCACACAGCCTCCTTTATATATGCAATGACACATTTTCTGAATGGAATAAAACCATTATATGGTATTAAGATAGCACAGAACAATAGTTATTGTCCTGACCAATTTCTTGCTATACAGTACTTTTAGAAATGTATTCCTTTCAGAAATGCACTTGATATTTACACAATATTTACACAATATCACACAATATTTACACAATATCACACAATATTTACATAATATCAACAAAATCCTGAACAGCTGAAGCTGCTGAACAGTCTGATATACAGAAGGTTTTTGTTATTTCAGTGGTTGTCATGAATGAATGATCGTTCCTTTCCAGTAAATCTTAAATTCCAGGAAAATTAGATGCATTCCAGGAAAATTAAATGTGTCTCTCCGTGGCTATATCCTGGTTAAATAAGCTGCTTTTCCAAAATGCAGACAGTCATAGTTTGAGATAAGAGCTTCCTTTAACAGATGTGCTGTTATTTTGGGGTACGCATCAAAAAGTGGTACACCGTGTGCCCTGGCATGTGCAAAGAATTTTAGCTCAGGAAACAAGGAAACGCCCATCTGAAGGAGGTATGAAATACTGAGTTTGGCCCTTAAAGTTATTTTTAATATAATATTTTTCACAATTCAGCAATTTTTACGTGATTTTAACTGATGATCAACAAATTGGGTCAAGTTACCACTTTCTGGCCCTACACTGGTACCAGAATACGTATTCTGGATTCTCTCCAAACTACACGTGAGGCCTATTGTGAAAATGAGTGCATGACTAAAGATTTATACAATGATTTTACTGTATTATAAATTACCAATAACCCCTTTAGGAATGGCTGAGAAATGTAAGACAACGCAATATTCAAGGCTTGGAGCATTCCTTTCCTGTCATTTACCAAAGGACTGCTTGTGTCAGGTATGAATAATGATGGGCAAATGTAAAACACTGATGACAATACATTGCAAAACAAATTCACCGATCAGCCAGAAAGCTTTTCCTATGATGCACAGGAAGTAATTACTTTAGAATGGACAGTGGAATGGGTATACATTTCAAAATGGTGCAACTGATATTACAACTTACGACTTGAGTTGTTGCCAATTTTGTGTTTCAGAGAAATAAACGGGCATTTTGCAACAAAGCTGTTGAATTTTTATGAGGTAAAAAAGTGGAGTAATGTTTCTAAATCTATTTTCTTCACCCAAAACTATGTTTTAAATAGACCTCTTTTACCACATTTTAGTACCTCTTATACATCTTCCTAAGCTCTGATTGAAGCCTGAAATAGTTACGGGATGTCATAATAAAAAAGAAAAATAAGAAGTGCAATTCTCATATAAAACAAATTGACTGAAAATATATCATATATATTACTAGGTTCGACCTCCCTCTCAAAAACAATATGCATGCTGGGAAAAAATAATGGAAAATTGTGAAATTTAACTACACTAACAATTGTAGTGTTTTTTCAGATAACTAAAATTAATTCAGTGAATATTGGTCCTTTTTTTACCACAGTGTACCGTTTACTTTGATTTCTACCTTAAATTACCTTCATGTGTGCATATCTTTCTATGTCAATATCCAGCAATTGTTTCTAATTGGTTACTTTGTCTGAAATTTCACATTCTCATGTCATACAGTACTATACTGTATTACTATATAAATAATTACCAAAAGAATAGGTAGTTGGCTGTTAAGCATTAGAGGCAGACATTCAAAAGAAGAAAATTCCTCAGCAAATATCTGTTTACAGATAAAAACATTCCGAAATATAGAAGCTAACCCACTTCCATGTCCTGCTAAACGTGCTTTCTGGACAAATGGAAAGTCTAGGGGGGATGCTTCATAAGAACATAAGAAAGTTTACAAACGAGAGGAGGCCATTCGGCCCATCTTGCTCGTTTGGTTGTTAGTAGCTTATTGATCCCAGAATCTCATCAAGCAGCTTCTTGAAGGATTCCAGGGTGTCAGCTTCAACAACATTACTGGGGAGTTGGTTCAAGACCCTCACAATTCTCTGTGTATAACAGTGCCTCCTATTTTCTGTTCTGAATGCCCCTTTATCTAATCTCCATTTGTGACCCCTGGTCCTTGTTTCTATTTTCAGGTCGAAAAAGTCCCCTGGACTTTAATCAAAGATGTGTTAACATTAACACTAAGCCAGAAAAAGAAAATCAAGTTTATAGTGAATAATAAAATCATTAATTAAGAAGGATTTATTTAATAAAGAGCAAACATTAAGCAGTGCCAGGAGCAAGTTTATAAACTCAACTGCAGGGGGAGTAGCTGTATATAGGGGAACCCTAATACGATTGTTCATATTAGGCCTGGGGGGAGGACTATAATTCCAGCGGCAGTAATGCCTAGAATTTCTAATAATAATTTCAATGGGCTTTCCATGTGGAGCCGGAGGTTGAACTACAGTACAACAATTAGCTATCAGGAAGCTGCAGCAGCTTTTTACCTGTAGTGTTGTATTTCAAGGATTAAAATATCTTCAACAGAAGGACAAGAGGACTGAGATACTCTTTCTAGAGATACGATCTTCAGTATGGAATGTGGGTTTAGACATGGGACCTACAAAATGAATTATGACCTGCTAATAAATCCTTTTCAATGAGATGATATTCCTTGTTCGACAGTATGAACATCACTGCATATCGTGGTCTTTCCACTGTATTTAATGATTTTGATAAGGGGTGGTACTTAGATAGGATGCTGTTCAGCTCTTTAAATTACACTTCATTTAATACATTTCAATAGTTAAACATGGTTTGTCATGTTCTTTTATTTGCTTTAAAATACCTTTCTGTGCCCACATTGCTTACTTATGCTTTACAATGTTTTCACTATGCTTTTTTTACACTTTGCTATGCTTTTACTATGGTAAACTTCTATAAAAGGTAGAACGGGGCCTATAATCTCTTAGCTCCAGCCTCTAGTTTGAACCAGCTTTGGTAATTATTCAGTAATACATTTTTCTTAAGAAGACATTTGAAAGCCAAATATTATTCAAATATTTATTTTTAACAATTGTTATTGAGACACTAAAAAGATGGAGACACGGTATGTTTAAAATTAGATTCAACACAGAGAAAAAAAAATAAAAACATGGACAAAAGTATAAACACATTCATACTGGCAACACATAAGCAATAACTCTTAACAGATTGAATAATTCAACTAGATTAGCTATATATATATATATATATATGTGTGAACTAATAAATTAAATGTATAAAATAATTAAGTTCGACACACAAAAGAAATATGACAGTTTGCCATTCACAGTTGCATTCTTATAACGAATGCAACATATTAAACAAGTGTATAACACTACATCACATTGTTTCGACCAATTGGTTGTTTTTTAAAAAAAGGTACAATTTACTTATCATGTTCACATTTTACATTAAAAAAAAAATGAATAAGCCACTGAGTAATACTGCAAGATCAGCTTCTGCTTTTCAGCATAATTTAACTAAAACCTGAAACACACTGTATTAAGCAAAGGGGGTACAGAACTTCATGCAACTAAACTACCTTTTGTAGTTTAAATCCATTCCTGAATGGTCAGATACAATCCTTCCATACCCTATCCGTTGAATGACAACTGTTCAATCTAATAACATTATATTAAAGACATTTAGTTAAATACATTGACAAATAAATAAACACACTAATAAATAAACAAGAGGTTAAAAAGATCATCCCTTAGAGTGACTTCAGTTTTTCTTTAGGTTTGCTCTTCTAAATTTCCACCGCAGGATTTCAGGCCCAGGAGCTGCAATAAAGACACAAAACATACCAAACATTAATTCTGCTATTGTATATGTATGTGAACCATAAAAACAGAAACAGGTCTCAGAAGTGTGATGTAACAATAGGTTACTGATTTACATGTACCTTTCTACACACATTACCATCAGTTATTACCTTTGCTATGAAAATGCAACATTGTGCAGTTTTTAAAGTGATCTTGACAATGGTTACCCTTTCTTGAGACAAACAGTGCCCATATTAAACAGTGAAGCATTACAAAGTAGCATACTGGCTTGCTAAACTAACTTTAAATAGATATGCAATATATGGTTTGTGAAAGTGTAAATATAACCAAACAAGAATTACCTTTCCAAGATTTTCTTTATAACTATCTTGACCCATTGGGCAGTTGGTTCCAAGCAAATCTGATCACCAGATTTCAGAGTGGCACTGCAAACAAACAGAGAAAAGCGTAAATAAACAGAATTTTGATTAAAATAATTGACTTTGGCTTTAGTTATTAAAAAACAACTTTACAATATTCGCACACTGCAGTTTTTATTCAAATATTATATTAAGAGAAACTTTAATGTTGGCGTTATCTTAAGAAACACTCACATGACTTCAGCATCCTTGCAGTGCGGTCCACTGGGGAAGAGCTCAACATTCTGAATCTGCCTGGGATGGATGAATCTGGATTCTTTTTTAATGCACTGACAACGGAGCTCCAGTCCAATGCTTTTCAAAGACATCCCTGCAGGTATAACATTGCCAGTTAATAAGAGTTTAAAGTTGATTTTATTAAACCTTACGATCTGAACCAAACGTTTTTTTTGTTTTGTTTTGTTTTTTTTAATCAATAAACAAACTTTGGCTTAAACGTTGCTTTTCAATCTTTTTTTCCGATTAAATGTTATAAGAACGTTTACTAAATTAAATGTATATTTTACAAAATAATTAAGTTTGACACACAAATGCGAGTCTTATAACTAGCTTAAGCACCATTACAACATAAGCCTTACCTTCAGATAGAGCAGCAACAGCCAGGCAGAGAATGACAACGGCCAATGCAGTTTTTGAGTTCATGATTTTCGTGAGCTTGTTCGTTTCTGGAAGAAGAAGCTGAGGCTTTTCACGCAGAGCTCTGAGAGTTTGATTCTGCCGCTGTGCAGTGAGCACGTGTTTTTATAGCAGAGTTTGTAAATGACTCATCAGGATTGCACAACTGGAATTTCTGTAGTGATGTAATATTAATGACATAACAATTTGGTTTATAACAGTCAATTTAATTTATTATTTGTTGTTATTAATCTTGCACGTTTTTTGTTATTAATCAGTGTGGCATCTTTTTAAATACGAGTATTATGTTAATAAAGAACGTTAGAAATGTTAATTTTACATTTAATCATTTCTTAATTTATAAATATAACAAGTATCAGCATACTGCGTCTACTGCGACTACGACTACGACTACTACAAGTAATAATAATAATAATAATAATCATAATAATAATAATTATTCCTGGGTTTTTTTTCTTCTTCACTATTTCATGTAAAGAACCCTGCTACCTTCATAATATATTTGCTGTGTCCATATTAATTGTATACTATATATATATATATATATATATATATATATATATATATATATATATATATATATATATATATATATATATATAGAGCCACCTCCAAAATTATTGGCACCCTTGATAAATATGAGCAAAAAAGGCTGTATAAAATAAACAACACAGGTAATGAGTTATATTTTATGCTCAAATATATGGGAAAACCATATTCTTTTATTCTAATACAATTGCTCAGAGAAAAAAGTTTCTTTTATTAACAAGTAATAAAATTATTTCTCAAAAAGATAGGTGTCAGAATTATTGGCACCCCTAAAGATTCTTATAAATAAAATCAAACAGAATCAGGCAATGGGTACAAAACAATAGCTAAAAAATGAAATATACCACCTACCACTATTAGGGCTATAATTAAGAAGGTCACAACCACTGGAACAGTGGTAAACTTGCCTGGTAGAGGACGCAAGTGTATCTTGCCCCCACGCACAGTGAGGCAGATGGTTTGGGAGGCAAAGGGAAATCCAAGGGCCACAGTTGGACAATTACAGAACTTGGTTGCATCTTGGGGTCACCAAGTTTCCAAATCTACAATTAGATGCCACCTCCATGCCAATAGGCTATTTGGAAGGGTTGCCAGAAGAAAAAGCCTTTATTGAGAGCAACCAACAAACGTAAGTGCCTGGAGTTTGCTAAACGGCATTGGCACTTCGATTGGAATCGGGTGCTATGGTTACCCTTTCTTGAGAAAATAGAGCTCTTTGGCCACGCACACCAGCGGTGGGTTTGGCGTCGAAAGAAGGATGCGTGTGCAGAAAAGAACGTCATACCTACTGTAAAATATGGTGGTGGATCTTTGGGTCCTTGTTAAGGTCAATGGCATCATGAACTCTACCCAGTACCAGGATATTTTAGCCAAAAACCTGGTTGCCTCTGTCAGGAGGCTGAAAGTTGGCCACAAGTGGATCTTCCAGCAAGACAATGACCCCAAGCACACATCAAAATCCACAAAGAAATGGTTAATTGACCACAAAATCAACATTTTGCAATGGCCATCTCAGTCTCCGGACTTAAACCCCATTGAAAACCTGTGGTTTCAATTGAAGAGGGCAGTCCATAAGCACAGACCAAAGGATATCAAGGATCTGGAAAGATTCTGTATGGAGGAATGGTCTAAGATCCCTCCCAATGTGTTCTCCAATCTCCTTAAACATTATAGAAAAAGACTCAGTGCCATTATCCTTGCAAGGGGAGGGTGCACAAAGTACTGAACAAGGGTGACAATAATTGTGACACTTCATTTTTTTTGGAAATAAATTTATAATTTGAGGAATGTGTAATTTTGGTTGATTCCATTGAAATCATTAATAAAGTCAAATATATTCCACATGTTGGGTGCCAATAATTTTGGAGGTGACTGTATATGTATATATATGCTGGTTTCTATTTGACTAAACATGATTCCAGGAACATTATTCCTTTGGCCGTCAGTTGAGCTTCTTGAGGTTGGTTGTTTGCAGAGAACTGTTAAAATACACAGTATAGTTTTATTGTTTTATAGGCACTCAGATCAGTCCTAAATGGCTTAGTGTGACACTGGCACCACTCATATAAAAATATAGCTTTCCTGAATTACAATGTCTGTTTGGGAAAGCTCAAATAACTATACCTATAAGACCTGCTAAAAATCTGCTTATAGCATTTTAATTACATAAGATGGTTACAGTTGTAAAGCTCTGCTTTTTTATTACAAGCTGGTTTAGATTCTCATTAGCACAACAGAACTCAAAGGACTTTCCAAGCAAAGTATTTTGATCCTTCTGACCTGGCAGCATTCTTTCGTGGGCTAGATTATCAAAACTATTTACTCCAAAATTGCCATCAGCACGATTGTTTCATAAAGGGGAAAAAAAGAAACCCAGAGCAGATGAGTAGTCTTAACATTTTTTTTCCTTATCAGTTTTAGCTTTGTGAATAGTGTTTATTGCTTTGAGAAGTTAGACAAATATTTATTAGAAAGAGCAGCTACATTGATTAAATGTCTTTAAAATGCTGTGTTCTGATTTACTATTATTAATAATATGTTCTGATTACTCAAATATTTTGCTTGTTTTGCTGTATGTCGCACCAGTTATTAATTAAAAGACTGTAGGCCCTATTTTGAAAGTAGTTCTAAGGCACATTTTCTGACAGAAATAGATATACTGTTGTCAAAAACAACTTATATGCAGGAATTTATAGTTGCTAGTTTTATATCTTTAAAATTATTTTATTCCTCTCTGAAATGACTGCCTTTGTGATGGCTACAAAACCAGCCACTAAGTTTTCTGTTATATTGATGACAGCACAGACCTCAGGCTATGCTATTACTTATCAATGCATTACATATAAGTCTGTAAGATAACAGATAAAAAGAGCCTGTGTAAACATGACATGGAAAAAAGATGAATAGTTAGCTGTCAGCAGTTTTAGATGTTTCTCTTTCTTGGTAAAAAGTGGGTTACTTGTGGGTCCGGAAATGTAATGTCAGCTTCCTTAAATAGCATAGCTCTTTTAAACTTCTCCTTTAAAAAAAAAACAATAAAACAAAAAAACCAGCAATTTACATTGTACATGAATGGGATTCAAAGTTTCATGCTGACGTATCAAAATACCTGTCAGTTCATAAAATAAGTTGAAAAGGTTTTCAATATATGTGTGTATGTATGATAAAACATGTGTTGTATTAAAGCACAAAAGTGAGGCACCGATTTAAGGATTTCCTCAAAATTGAGGTGGTCATTTAAGGGCTCCTTATGGGGTATTAAAACGCAATAGGGGATTTGATTTGGAGAGATGGTATGGTGGTTTACAGTTAACAATAGTACTGGTACCTTTAAGATATGTGTAATTGTGTGTCCATGAGATTCTCAATGGTATTTCAGTGTGTTATATGCCTCCTTAGACACAGAGCCGTAACTAGTGCAGGGCTAGCAGTGCAGTCGCCCCAGGCACAAAGCTGTGAGGGGTGGGGTAATGACTGAAATACATTGCCACTCGAGTAATCATTTTATTTTGTGGTACTCAGTGTTTTCTCTTGTTAGCTGTCAGCGCCCTCTAGCATGGTCTGAAGATCTTATGCGCCTCTTCACTAGAAAAGGGAATGCGCAACAGTCTTAATGACCACTACAATGGTTCTACACAAAAAATGTGAGAAACTTTTAAGACAGATCAAAAAGTAAATAAATAAATAAATGGCCAAGATGCCTCCAAAGAAGCCATCTTCAGAAAACAGGAGACAGGGAGAGAAGAGGAAGCATGTAAGCTTTCTCAACAGTGGCAGAATTGTCACAAAGGTCGCTGACTCGGGTGGAAGCTCGCCAAGAACGTGTCTCTAACTTGGCAATCGAGCACACTTTAACCAGCTCAATAAACTTTGACGCTGTAATAGACAAGTTTGTGAGTGTTAAGGGTCGGAGAGTACCTGTGTAAATGGGAAATCCCTGTCGGCATTTCAAGCTGTGTTTTCATCAGGTCATTATTTCAATAATATTGTAGCGATCTGTGCTATTTGTGTTATGTGTTGTATCGTTTAGTGTTGCTCTTCCGTGTTTTGTCAATGTCCTGAGTGCCTGTGCATGTGAACAAGCGCACCTGTGGGGTGGGGGGGGGAGCGTGATCGAGTCGTGGCCCCAGTGTGCTTATAAATGCTGTCCAATTGTGTTGTGTTTGTGCCCTGATTTGTGGGGTCTTGTTATGTCTACATCGTATGTCTTGTTGGCCCTGAATAGCAAAGCCTTTCCGACAGTGGGGAAGGGCTTTTGGGGCGGAGTTTTAGCTTTATGACGGTGTGACAGGGTGACCGATGGTGTGGTGTAAAATGACAGACTCCAGTCCAGTTTTACAATTAAGCGCCTGGTCTTTTTTTATTTTCCGTTACCCCACGCAACCAAAACGCGCTCCAAACAAATAATAATTATAGATTAGATAAACAATAGGGAAGCCGGGATACACAACAATGTATAACCCGACAAAATAACAAGAAACGGGGAGGTTGCAGTCCCAAAGTAAACCAACAACAAAACAATAGTCCGTCTTCTTTGTGCATCCAAGCACAGGGAAAAATACGGGGTAATAAAACTAAGCACTTCCGGGTTGTCGCTCCTCCAGCGTATTCCCGGAGCGTCCCGTTAGTGCTCTAAAAAGACAAAGAGTAAATGGGTTAAAGGACAGTCCAATCCACAAAACGTCCCGTCCTTTAATTCCCTTCCTCTGTTTCCCCATTCGTTAGTTTTTAGTTTCAGTTTCTCTCACTCTCTCTCTCTCACACACGCACTGTACCTTGCCAGAAGGAACAGAACCCCGGGCCACGCCCCCTTTTGTACGCCCCATCCCGTCCCCATTGGTCAGCGAGGGCAACCGCCGTCAACCAATGCGTGATTGCCACCTCGCTTCCCGACCGGGTCTGTGACGTTGCACACCGCGGCTCTGCCTGCTCCTCCTCCCCAGCGTCCTCACCGGTCGGGAGGGAGATCTAAAACAAGAGTTCACTCTCTCTTTGTCACAGACGGTTTTTAGTACTCCGAGCGAAAATCAAAAATCGCCAGAAAGCATCAAAACAGTTGGAAACGCCTCTCCCGACTGCTCAGGGAATGTTATGCAAATGAAGCGGGTACCTAATTAGCAAACCGCCCATGCAAAAATCAGAGGTGTTGATGAGTCTTTTCTGTCTAAAACAGTCCTGCCTGTTTCAAAGTGTACTAATGGAAATTAACAAATCAAAACAGGCCCATGCTACAATAAAAATGATCTGATGTGGGAGGAGTGACTCCTTGATGGTGATGGAGCCAAATGTGCTGCTCAGGATTGCTGCAATTTTGCAAGATAAAAGTGATAACGTAGCTGCCCCCCCACTACGGAACCCAAGATGCTGACGAAGGTATACCCCACAGGTGTATCGTCAAAGGATCACCATTTTGAATCTCACAGAACACCAAGTGCTATGAAGATATCGACTGGATAAAGCAGCTATATTGTATTTATGTAATGAAATGAAAGAAGATTTAGAGTCAAGTACCCTGAGAGGACATGCATTACCAGTAGCCCTCAAGATAACCGCAGCCTTGTCATTCTTTGCCATTGGTTCCTTTCAGACTCCAGCAGGTGATGCATCTGGAATCAGTCAGATGTCAATGTCTAATTGTGTGTCTCGGGTTATGTGACAGGATGCGAGTGACGTGGTGCAATAAATACAATTTCCAAACCAGATTCTCCCAAAATGTCTGTGATTTATTTAATAAAGTTTAAGAAACAAAATAACAAAAATAACAAAAGAAAAACACTCCTAATCCACGATCCTCCGTGCACGAAAACTGTGCTCTATTATTCCAGGGATTGTGGTGAGTGGTTGGTGCCGTGCTGTGAGGGAAGTGCTCCGGGGATTGTGCTGGCTCAGTGGCTGCAGCCCCTCGCTCCTACTCCTCCGCTGTAAAAACAAACACAGACAGCACGTAACACCAAAACAAAACGAGAACAGCTCCGGCTGGTGGCTCATTTCTCTCAGTGCAAAAGCCCCGGTACTGACGTAGCTGCTTCCCCTTTGTACCCAGCAACCTCCTCCCTGCAGTCTATGCGTCGCCATGGTTTCTCCAATAGAGGGCTGCCCCGCAGCTGACTGCAATGGAATCGTCCGGCGTACTTGCAGCTACGCACCCCTCCTAATATGGTCACCTTCCGGTTTCCACCTACCACCGAGGTGGCAAATCTAGGAGGCAGCATACCCTCACCTTTACACAGCACCCTTTCTAGTTGGGAGGGAGATTTACAGCATTGATCCTTTCTCTCTTTATCACAGGTTAACAGCTGCTTTAGCAAAGAGTTCACACAAATACATGTTTTCCTCATACTCTGCAGCAGCAGACTGAGTTAAAAGATTTCTTTTTTGACATTGCTGGTTTTCCTGGGATCCTGGGAGCAGTGATTGCACACATGTGGCCCTGCGTGCTCCTGTTGTGAATACATTAGTTTTTACAATAGGAAAAGGTTCCATTCAGTGAACATGCAGGTGTTCTACAATACCACCTGTCACTTTATGAATGTGTGTGCCAAATTAAGCAGCACAATACATATCTCGATATGCAATACAAACAGAAAATAAGGGAATATATGTGAGGAAATCGAAATTACAGTTAACGCTATTTCAATTTTAAAATAAATAAATTGGGGGCGGTTTGCATAGCGGTAAAAACAAATAGCAGGTATGACATACCATCAATAAAACATATATATATATATACATACTGTATATATATATATATATACTATATATATATATATATATATATATATATATATATATATATATATATATATATATATATATAGCAGCGTGCACAGGGGAAGGCAGCAGCAGGGCTGGTAGGTGATGTAATCACACATGAAGACATAAGCCCGATATACGCTCCTTGCAAAGGAGCCGGCTCCTTTGTACAGCGGTATCGGCGCTATGTTTTAGTGTGAGAGGTCCCAGGTTTGTGCCCGCCCTCCACCTGTGTGTGGATTGCCTCACCCTGTGTGATGCGTCTGCCTGTGAGAACTGAGGTACGCTACAATATATGAAGTTTTACTGTTGAAGCAAAACACTTACTTGTATATTGTGTTTTCTATCAGCAGAATTACCACCAATTGGTTGAATTGAAGTAAATCCATCCGCTTTCAGTAACTGCAGCTCAGAAACGACATAAACTGCAGTGTGAAGTATAGTGGTTTAATGAAATTAGATCAAATTGGCTGCCTCTGCTTTAATTTTATTATTTAATATTTTAAATACCGGTATTTTTTACGCAGGTCAGTGGTATTTTATTATAGTGAACCCGCATTCATCCTCTTTTTCTCTCCTTCATCGGAACAACAATGCGGCAGCCTGCACTCGATTTATATTGCCTCCAAATGTAGAAGGACTCTGTGGAAATCACAGTGTTTTTCATCCAGAAATTGAACCCGTTCCAATTTTTTTTCACAGCATTTCTCGCAGCGATTACGCTCAAGTGTGAAAGGCAGTATTCAATTCCATAGGTTCGATTTTTCAAAATGAAAAACGTCGCAAATAAACGCTATAGTGTGACTAGCCCTTAAGGCATGTTCGCAGGATTTAAAACTATACTGTATTACAGTTAAATAGTGAGAATTTAAAGCAGAATAGTTAATTGTGGTGTAATGAAAAAAAAAATGCCTAGACACACAAAACCCATAGAAGAATGTGCCCAGCAAAAAAAGTTGGAGAACCCCTGCATTACTGAAAAGAGACAGATGGAAAAGCGATTCTATGTCTTTCTGAATACACTTCATGCCATTGAATCATTGCAATATTGGTGGGATGGAAAAAACAGGAAGGCGGATGGGTGGGTTCGGCGCAAATATGATTGCTTGACCTGTAGACACATAGAGGTTCCGGAAACACTGCAGATTAAAATTGTTCTAACGATGCTCTCACAAAGCTGGTTCAGTTCAAGTAACTTTTGGAAAGAGGTACCACGGAATGGAATATAGATACCAAACTGGTTCAACATGACAGTAGTACTGCATATAGGAATGGTTCTTTATTAAACATAAACAAAATACAGGTTTCAGAAGATACACAGGAAGCCATTTTGATATTTAGCACACACATTTTCTGTACATGGCTGTTCCTCACATTACTTGTTAAGTTATGTTACAGAACCGACACAAATTATGAAAACAACAAATTATTTACAGCAACACTAAGGGTGGGGATTTCTTAGGGACTACGCATGATGACTCAGAAATGCAAACATCAAAATAAAAGTAAAAGAAAATAATGACCTTAAATTCATTTTTTAAACAATATTATATATTATTGATAAATCACTGTGCAGAAATATTTAATTTTTGTTTAGAAGCTCAAAAGTTTGATTATGGTTTCTAAATTATCATCCACTTGTACACATGCATTATTTCTATTAAGCTCTCTGTGCTTCTCATGAACTTTGCAGTTTTCAACTCATTGTATAATTGAATAATAATCAGTGAAGCACCATTTTTGAGCATTGTGTTTATTTGTAAATGCTCCGGTAAACATAAGTAATTATCACAATACTCATACTTTAACGTTTTGTTTTATTTATTAGGTGTGCTGCATTTTAGTAACAGCAATAGCGACTGGTTGACTTTGTTGACTTCAATAAAAAAAAAGTTTATAATTGTTAGTTGTAGTTTTTTCTTGAGGTTAATGTTTTTTATGCTATAAACATTTTAAATGGCACACATAATTATGCTGAGATGGTAAGTAAACGGTAAAGTGATAAACATTTATAGTGTGGATTATTGTGTATTATTTATAATAACTTTGCTGAATAGAAAGCAAATATGTGTGTTTCTGAAGATTCCCAAACTGTTAGTTCTTCTGTACTTAACCAGAAGTCTGTCAGTATTGGACTGTTGTGACAAATTATATATATATTAAATAAACAGGGAAAATGTAATTTGTACCTTTTATTGCAACTGTGTGTACATTCCTGTATACCATAACCCTCAGGTGCTGTAATTACCCTCAATATAATAATCACGACACCCTTTAAAAATAAATGAGTGGGTTTATAAATACATTCACTATTCAGTTAAAAAAACTGTATATATCTATACATAAAAACTGCGGAATGCAAAGTATTATTCTAAAATTGTTTTATTTTAGACAGTTTACGTTTAAAATATGTTTTACATACATAAGAAAGGCAAAACAAAATAAAAAAACAATATCACACAACAAATAAAAAACACATTTTAAATATTATTAATAAAATACTTTTTTTTAGTTAATAAATTAAATGTACTTCAGAACAATAACATTTGCTTCAAAAATAAATATGACAGTTTGATTTCACAGATGTATTGGTAGAGTATAATCAATGCAATACATGTAATCAACTCCACCACATATGGCACAAAAGGCTTCATTTTTATAAAAATATATATATATTTATGGTAATACTGTAAAGCCAGCCTAAGCTTTTTTTAAATTTATTTATTTATTTTTATTTTTATAGAATACTTCTAAAAATGATATTTAAACAAAAACACAACTAACACTGACAGTAATAGTTTCAGACAAACAGATCTAAAGTTTCTACTTATACTATTACTGTGAGCTGATGAAATCCTCCAACATGAGTTTTAACTTTTGCTGAACACAGACACTAAAACTGGTCTAGACTCTACTGCCATCCCTCAATCTTCCATGTCCAGCTGTACCTTATATGTTGAATAAAAATGATAAAATAAAGCCATTACATATTGCACAGCACATTGACAAATAAATACATGAATAAATAAATACACTGATAAACAAGCACGTGGTTAAATCGGTCATCCCTGAGAGTGACTTCAGATTCTTTCTGTTCCTCTAAATTTCCACTGCAGTCTTCAGGCCCGGGAGCTGCAACAAAGACAATAAACATACATAAATATTCCTTCTTCTATTGTATATGCTAGCCATAGAAACAGAAGAACAGTCTAAAAAGCCTGATATAATAATACCTTAACTGAGATACTGCAGTAATTATATATATATATATATATATATATATATATATATATATATATATAGTTTGACTGCTCTTAAGTTCAATTTGACTGCCACAGACATATTGTATGTATTCTATGCAACACAATGTGCGCCAACTAAAAATAAAGTACAACATCTACAGTGTAGCAGGTAACTACTGAAAAGGAGCCCTATGACAGGCTATCTGGTAACACTTTATATTAAGGTGCTGCTTATTAATGTTCTATAAATGTTTTATACATATATAATAGATGCTTAGTAACAATGTTATAGAGTGTTAATAAATATTATATATGGTTTATAACCATGCAATAGACATAGATAATAATAAGGGCAGCAGTGTGGAGTAGAGTGGTTAGGGCTCTGGACTCTTGACCGGAGGGTCGTGGGTTCAATCCCAGGTGGGCGACAGTGCTGCTGTACCCTTGAGCAAGGTACTTTACCTAGATTGCTCCAGTAAAAACCCAACTGTATAAATGGGTAATTGTATGTAAAAACAATGTGATATCTTGTAATAATTGTAAGTCGCCCTGGATAAGGGCATCTGCTAAGAAATTATTATTATTAATAAGAAGAAGAAGAAGAAGAAGAAGAAGAAGAAGAAGAAGAAGAAGAAGAAGACAGAATTACGTTTTAATAACAGGAACAGTTTTTAGCCACCTATTGTACTTTGGGATGTTTAAATGTAATTCCGTCTATGTCTATTGCATGGTTAAAAACAATCTATAATGCTTTATTAACACTCTAATATAGTTATTAAGCATATCTGATATATATTATACAAACATTAATAAGCAGCACCTTAATATAATGTGTTACCGACTAGGTAAAGACATTGAGGTGATTTTCAAAGATTTTTACTCCACATTGTAAATGACTAAGATAAAAAAGAAACACTTTGCAGCTTGTATAATTTACACTTTGGAGTAAAATATGAATTCATGCATATACAGTATATAGTCTGTAAATTAAATAATGAACAATAATTACCTTTCCAAGATTCTTTTGATAACTATCTTGACCCAATGGGCATTTGGGTCCAAGCAAATCTTATGACCAGATTTCATAGTAGCACTACAAAAAAAAAAAAGAAAATGTAATACCTATGTTATAATGTACAGTTCAGTCACACTTATAAAAATTAACTTACCTGGACATGTATTTTTAGAATTTTCTTTGGAAGTCACTGGTCCACCCAAAGTGACTTTCTCATTTGTAAGGTGTATATTTATTTTATGTCATAAAAACAACATAAACTCAACTGAAACTCATACATCTTTTATTATTGAATATTATAGTAAGAGAAACTTTAATGTTGCCGTTCAGCTTAAGAAACACTCACATGACTTCAGCATCCTTGCAGTGCGGTCCACTGGGGAAGAGCTCTACATTCTGAATCTGCCTGGGATGGATGAATCTGGATTCTTTTTCAATGCACTGACAACGGAGCTCCAGTCCAATGCTTTTCAAAGACATCCCTGCAGGTATGACATTGTCAGTTAATAATAATAATAATAATAATAATAATAATAATAATAATAATAAACAAGAACATATTTAAAAGATAAATCGAAGATAAATTGAGGTTGTTGTTGTTGATGTTATTATTGTTAATGTTGTAGTTACAACAAAAGTCTCACCTTCAGAAACAGCAGCAAGAGCCAGGCAGAGAATGACAACGCTTCCTGTAATTTTGCAGTTCATGGTTTCCGTGAGCTTCTTTCTTTCTTGAATACTGTACTTGATTCTGAGTTGAAGCTTTCTGCTTTGATCTCTTGAGTTTGATGTTGCCGCTGTCTAGTGAGCTGGCGTACTTGTAGCAGGAGCATGGAAGTGACTCAGCAGTAAATGAGAACTGGAATTTTTTTTATTATGCAAGATGCGTGAAGCATCTCCTGTGTTATTTGGTAACAAATCCATGTGTCTGTTGTTGTTTGAGCTTTGTAAATAATTACTTTAAATTTAAATTTAAATGAAGGTAGAATGTAGAAAACGTGTCATAAACTAAATGTAAAGCATTGAGATATATATATATATATATATATATATATATATATATATATATATATATATATATATATATATATATATATATATATATTGTAAGGCAGCGGGTTGTGTGAGACAGCAGGGAGGGGTTAAAACCTCCCTGGAGAAAAATACACATTTGTTTAGTTTAATTGTTGTACTTTATTGTTTAATTGTTCTGTTAATTGTTTTATTGTTTAATTATCCCTGCACCTGGATAGTAATTGTAAATTAGAGCCAGGTGCAGAATATAAAAAGCAGTTAGTTTGCTGGGGGCTGCTGAGTAGAAGGAAGCAGAAGAGAGGTGCTCTGCTTCCGAGCAGTCATAAAAAGTAAGTGCTGTGTAAACCTGTGTGGTTTTGTGTGTATGACAGGTAAACGGATTAGCCGTCCTGCAAGTTAGTCAGGGAAATTACCTGTGTAGTAAGTGCTCCAAATCGGAGTTAGGTGTTTGTTTTGTTGTACTGTATTTATTTTGGGTCTATTAAAATATTAGCATAACAGCTTAAAAAATCCATTTCTGTTGTTGCTGGGTCGTAATTTTAAAGGGGCACGAACCCATGAGTGGCGCAATCTCTCACAATATATATATATATATATATATATATATATATATATATATATATTTGATTGTGTATTCTTTCTGCCTGATTTTTATATAAGATCATACAGACAGTATATGGCCAATATTAAAACTTGTGTATTTTTCTTTTGTTATTAAAAAAAGTAGGCCTACTTACTTAACTCATCATATAATTGAATAATAATCAGTGAAGCACAATTTTTTAGCATTTTATTTATTTATAAATGCTCCAGTAAACATAAGTAATTATCACAATACTCATACTTTAAAGTTTTATGTTTTATTTATTAGGCGTGCTGTATTTTAGTAACAGCAATAGCGGCTGGTTGACTTTGTTGACTTCAATAAAAAGTTTATAATTGTTAGCTGTAGTTTTTTCTTGAGGTTAATGTTTTTGATGCTGTAAACATTTTAAATGGCACACATAATTATGCTGAGATGGTAAGTAAACGGTAAAGTGATAAACATTTATAGTGCAGATTATTGTGTATTATTTATAATAACTTTGCTGAATAGAAAGTGAATATGTGTGTTTCTGAAGATTCCCAAACTGTTAGTTATTCTGTCCTTAACCAGCAGTTTGTCAGTATTGGACTGTTGTGACAAATGATATATTAAATAAACATGGAATATGTAATTTGTACCTTTTATTGCAAATGTGTGTACATTCCTGTATACCATAACCCTCAGGTGCTGTAATTACCCTCAATATAATAATCACGACACCCTTTAAAAATAAATGAGTGGGTTTATAAATACATTCACTATTCAGTTAAAAAAAACTGTATATTTCTATACATAAAAACTGCGGAATGCAAAGTATTATTCTAAAATTGTTTTATTTTAGACAGTTTAAGTTCAAAATATGTTTTACATACATAAGAAATGCAAAAAACCCCAACAATATCATGCAACAAATAAATAATACATTTTAAATATGATTAATAAAATACTTTTTTTTGGTTAATAAATTAAATCTACTTCAGAACAATAACATTTGCTTCAAAAATAAATATGACAGTTTGATTTCACAGATGTATTTGTAGAGTATAATCAATGCAATACATGTAATCAACTCCACCACATATGGCACAAAAGGCTTTATTTTTATAAAAAAAAATATATATTTATGGTAATACTGTAAGGCCAGCCTAAGCTTTTTTTTTTTTTTTTATAGAATACTTACTGAATTTCAAATACAAATACATAGAACAATTTATTATTGTTGCTAATTCTCTTGTTTACAAATGATTAATTGAACTGCATTTTAGGTAGACTATTAATAAAATATTGTGGTGTATCTCATGTGTACCTCTATACTGAATATTCTTTAACTTATTGTAATTGGGATCCACAATGACAGTAGAGATGCTGATAGGAGGCTGAACGGTAGATTGGACTCACTTTAACATGGAACAAATGTGTCATGATTTATGATTCATAATGTTACAAATAAAATGTGGTTTTTTTTGTGGATATGTGTTTCAAAGGAAGAGTATGATAAAGGAAATATATTTCAAAACCCAAAGCATTACACTTTTTCTAAAATGTATAATTACAGCATTTGAATACTTTTGCTAATTGCAGTATTTTTAATTGGAAAGAGGAAGTAAACATTTTAGCTTTAAAATGATACAGTATACTATCATTTTTGTTAATTTCTTACCTGTTTAATATTATTGTAGGTGTGTTTCTATAATTCTAGATTGCTGTTTCTCCTTAGAGTATTATTAGCAGATTTATTAAGTTTCAGAAAAGACCATAAAGCGAAAAGCCACATTTTCAAGTGCACACTCCAAGAAAAAAGGGTTCTTTAAGGTTCTATATAGAGCCATTTGGTTCTATGAGTACCCTCTAAAGAACAATTTTGTGGAAATGGTTCTTTATATATATATATATATATATATATATATATATATATGTATATATCCAAATCCAACACAACTTAAAAGAAAAGAGAGAATATCTGACAGCACGAGCTTCCTCAGATCGCTCCTGTCAAATTGAAACTGGCGACTGAGGTAAACTTCACAGTTGCCAAGTCCGCTTATAATAAGCAGAATTGGGCTGGTTTTTGAGAGTCGGTGGTTGGAACTTGCATAAACACCCACACTCTAACACGGGTCACTTGTTTTGGGCTTGTGAGACTTGGCAACACTGGTAACTTTTCCCGTCTGTAACAGCAGGCAGTGCCAATTTTGGGAACAAACTAATGCTGCACTTCGGACCGTTTCATCAGTATCCGCCACCTCCCTTTCAAGTGCCCACTACCCGTATTTGCCCAAGCGTGGTGTTGAATGCTTCCTCAGCAGCTGTCAGCCGTCTGGACAGATAGGTTTCTAAGCCAGGGTAGTATACGCAGCATCACCTGATCCCCTATATGCTGTATTGCCTGAATGAAAGGGAGATATATATATATATATATATATATACAGTACTGTGCAAAAGTTTTAGGCAGGTGTGAAAAAATGCTGTAAAGTAAGAATGCTTTCAAAAATAGACATGTTAATAGATTATATTTATCAATTAACTAAATGCAAAGTGAATGAACAGAAGAAAAATCTAAATCAAATCCATATTTGGTGTGACAACCCTTTGCCTTCAAAACAGCATCAATTCTTCTAGGTACACTTGCACAAAGTCAGGGATTTTGTAGGCATATAGTCAGGTGTATGATTAAACAATTATACCAAACAGGTGCTAATGATCATCAATTCAATATGTAGGTTGAAACACAATCATTAACTGAAACAGAAACAGCTGTGTAGGAGGAATAAAACTGGGTGAGGAACAGCCAAACTCAGCTAACAAGGTGAGGTTGCTGAAGACAGTTTACTGTCAAAAGTCATACACCATGGCAAGACTGAGCACAGCAACAAGACACAAGGTAGTTATACTGCATCAGCAAGGTCTCTCCCAGGCAGAAATTTCAAGGCAGACAGGGGTTTCCAGATGTGCTGTCCAAGCTCTTTTGAAGAAGCACAAAGAAACGGGCAACGTTGAGGACCGTAGACGAGTGGTCGGCCAAGGAAACTTACTGCAGCAGATGAAAGACACATCATGCTTACTTCCTTCGCAATCGAAGATGTCCAGCAGTGCCATCAGCTCAGAACTGGCAGAAAACAGTGGGACCCTGGTACACCCATCTACTGTCCGGAGAAGTCTGGTCAGAAGTGGCCTTCATGGAAGACTTGCGGCCAAAAAGCCATACCTCCGACGTGGAAACAAGGCCAAGCGACTCAACTATGCACGAAAACACAGGAACTGGGGTGCAGAAAAATGGCAGCAGGTGCTCTGGACTGATGAGTCAAAATTTGAAATATTTGGCTGTAGCAGAAGGCAGTTTGTTCGCCGAAGGGCTGGAGAGCATACACGAATGAGTGTCTGCAGGCAACAGTGAAGCATGGTGGAGGTTCTTTGCAAGTTTGGGGCTGCATTTCTGCAAATGGAGTTGGGGATTTGGTCAGAATTAATGGTCTCCTCAATGCTGAGAAGTACAGGCAGATACTTATCCATCATACAATACCATCAGGGAGGCATCTGATTGGCCCCAAATTTATTCTGCAGCATGACAACAACCCCAAACATACAGCGAAAGTCATTAAGAACTATCTTCTGCGTAAAGAAGAACAAGGAGTCCTGGAAGTGATGGTATGGCCCCCACAGAGCCCTGATCTCAACATCATCGAGTCTGTCTGGGATTACATGAAGAGAGAGAAGCAACTGAGGCTGCCTAAATCCACAGAAGAACTGTGGTTAGTTCTCCAAGATGTTTGGGCCAACCTACCTGCCGAGTTCCTTCAAAAACTGTGTGCAAGTGTACCTAGAAGAATTGATGCTTGATGCTGTTTTGAAGGCAAAGGGTGGTCACACCAAATATGGATTTGATTTAGATTTTTCTTCTGTTCACTCACTTTGCATTTAGTTAATTGATAAATATAATCTATTAACATGTCTATTTTTTAAAGCATTCTTACTTTACAGCATTTTTTCACACCTGCCTAAAACTTTTGCACAGTACTGTATATATAAAGTCTCCGCCGGTTTTCAGTCATGGTGATCTGCAGTACCTGTTGGTCAGTTTTAATTCATACCTCTGAGTTTATTTTTAATTAATGAGTCGTAAGATACTTTTTTGCTTGAATGCATAAAAAAATCATTTAAAAAGGAGAGACATCCACTTGTATTAATAAATACAATCACAGAAATGAAAAACAAATACAGTGTAAAGGGAGGAAAAAGAAGCCATGAAAATGAAGCAAATACAGCAGCAAAGAAGACAAGACAGCAGGTGACTTTAATACAAAGACAAAACAAAAGCCTTTTAAAAGCTAATGAAAAATGTAAGATTACTATAACAAAGTTCATTATTTGGTTGTCTCTTTATTCCATGAAAGATTATGATAGGATTGTTTTAATATGAACTCATATATATATATATCTTTACTGTTTTTGTAACAGCAATATTATTTATTTTCCAGATAGTGCTAGAAGACTGTGGAGAGGATGAACACAGCACAACAGAACACATCAGGGCTATGCAAGTGGAAATGTGCAAATGCCATCCAAATTGTGATTCGACCAAGGACCGGTTGCGCCGACACTTGGCGCAGGGGAAAGCTGGGAAAAATAATGATGAGCCATCTTATGGAAGAAAACCATGTCTAAGAAGAAAGGTTTGTGAATTTTTCATTTTATGTTGACGAGTCATTTTAGATGGCTCCTGTCTTGAGTAATATGTACATAACTGTCTTGCTGTAAACCAGGGGTGCACAACGCTGGCTCTCGAGATCCTATCCAGTCCATGCTTTCATTCCAAGCAGATTCTAAAATAGTTAATTGAACCTGTTAAGAGGCAATGAACTAATTTAGGACATGGTTGGAATAAAGACCAGGACTGGAATGGATCTCAAGGGCCAGAGTTGTGCACCCCTGTTGTAAACCTTCATTAGTGGCAACTGTCTTGCAGAAACAAATTTGCACACACACGTTATTTGATTGCTACCATCTTATGTAATCTGGAATGTTTTTTTTAGGTTCAGAGTCAAATGCAGCTGTTCTACTCATTCCTTCATTGTTCAAGGAGAATGAAAAACTGCTTTTATGCATAGATGAGGTAGGGCCTCTATTAGTGTGTCATGAGCTAAATAAGTTTAGAATCTAAAAGAAAAAGAATGCACCATTATTAAACTGCTCACAATATCACATCAGTTACAGTCTTTGACCAAATAGGGTATTGGAAGCACCAGTCCTGCACCCAACACTCTTTTTGTACACTTCTATTCATTACTGGACACTTTGAGATAGGACTGGTTTTCAAAGATGTCCCTAAAATGAAACAAATGAACATGTAAACTGATCACTAAACCTTTGCTGCTGATATTGCTGTTTAACTATTTATTTTTCCAGTTACCTGTATTTGATTCCAAACTCTACCAGTTTTGGATTCAAGGCTGGGAGCGCCAAGGCCAAGCCGAGTCCAAGACCAGGAATCTTTTAGGTCAAGGCCAGTCAAGGCCAGGAACCTTTTAGGTCAAGGCCAGTCAAGGCCAGGAACCTTTTACGTCAAGGCCAGTCAAGGCCAGGAACCTTCTAGCTCAAGGCCAATCAAGGCCAGGAACCTTTTAGCTCAAGCCAATCAAGGCCAGGAACCTTTTAGGTCAAGGCCAGTCAAGGCCAGGAACCTTTTACGTCAAGGCCAGTCAAGGCCAGGAACCTTTTAGCTCAAGGCCAATCAAGGCCAGGAACCTTTTAGCTCAAGCCAATCAAGGCCAGGAACCTTTTAGGTCAAGGCCAATCAAGGACAGGAACCTTTTAGGTCAAGGCCAGGAACCTTTTAGCTCAAGGCCAATCAAGGCCAGGAACCTTTTAGCTCAAGCCAATCAGGCCAGGAACCTTTTAGGTCAAGGCCAATCAAGGACAGGAACCTTTTAGGTCAAGGCCAATCAAGGCCAGGAACCTTTTAGGTCAAGTCCAGTCAAGGCCAGGAACCTTTTAGGTCAAGGCCAGTCGAAACCTGGGTGCTTCCAACTGAGGTCAATGACAAGATACCATGCGCTGATTAGCTACAGTGAATAAAGCTTGTGCGCATTGCCAAACACTTTGAAACAAAACTGATAAATCTAATTAAATTCCTCACAATAAAATTTTCGGAGAACATATTATTTTTTTAAAAAAATAGAAAAAAAACACCCAAGTCCTCAAAGTCCTCGGACCAAGCCATACCCCCGAGGCCAAGGTAAAGACCTGAAAAAAATGTTTTGGCCATGCTTGTACTAGTTTAGAGGAGCTAATTTTTAAAATGAATAATAATGAAATTTATCTTATCATTTTCTGTTTAGGAACCAGAAACAATTAATCCCACAATACAATTTGTGAATTGTGTGGATAAAACCCTCTAAAGGCTGAAGAAGTCTGCTTAAAAATGGATGGTCTGACTGTCATCACTTATTGTGAAAGCATGGATTCTACTTTGGCTTTGGGGTGCTTATTTTCAATGTATTTTATATTTGGAATTAGGTACCCCAAAGCACTTATTCACACTCTGTCCTTTATGGAAGGGTACTGGATGCAATTAAATGACCCCAAAACTAAAGCAACAGTACCTGTATTAAACATGTAGAATATGTTATCAGCACAATAAATAATTCATTCTTTATCCTCAAGATAATAAATGTTTTTGATTTTTGATTTGTTATTGATTATAAACATTTGTAAAATTGTAAAATTACTCTGTTAATGAATTTTGCTGTTTCTACTGTGTGTAAATAGTATTTCTCCTTTCATGTATAATTATTTTTTTTCAGTTAGTAACAAGATTTCAAGGTGATCATTCATTTTTTTTATTTTACATTTTTTACTGAACTTTTATTGCACTGTACATAATGTTAAATTAAATTATCGTTCTTAATTGTACAGTTTTTTCTTGATTTTATATTACATACTGTATATACAGTATATTTTAATATATTCATTATTATACATTATTGTATTTAATACATTTTTAAAATGTCATTTTATGTTGTTTTTTATAAGCTTAATATAAACATGTGTGTGTTTTCTATGTTTGTATGTGTATGTGTGAAATGAAAAACTGTAAAACATTATTATGGAAAAAAAATGTATACTATAGTTGTAGAAACAACACACTGAAATACACGTCTTAGTTCATTACAATGTTTAAAAATAAACACAAAAAACACTAAATATCAGAACAAACAACTGTTTACTAATACTACACGGATGTGTAAAACAAAAAAAAAGTACTATTGTACACATTCTGCTGCAACAACGTGCTATCAATATCCTTAAACAGTAAACAAACTTGATATACAGTACTTACATTTAATACAGAAGCATCATTTTAAAAGAAGTAGTTCTCTAATGGATTCGCTACCTCCAGCTGTAAATCGCTGTCAATTTTGCGAGCAGTTTCATAGCCAATTTCAAAATGCGGGATACAACAGATTTTGAGATGCCAAACTTTTCTACCACCCTTACTTGTTTAGCACTGTGTTCACGTAGTGCCTCCAGAATCCGAACTTTATCGGCTATAGAAAGGTCTGCACGTTTTGAAGCCATCATGACAGTTGTCATTAAGACAGTTGCTAATATCCAAAATCCATTAACATTAAAGTCTGTGGGATGGGACTGGTTCCCGTGAAAATGTTAATAACCGAAAGTTGTCTTCATCAGGGTTGCTAATGACAGGTGTTGTAACCGATAATGCCTCCCCGTAAGATATTGGTTAGGACACCGGCATCTACTGTATATCCAATTATAGCTGCCTAGTGGTCATTTTTCCAATCCATAATGATCCTGTTGCCAGACAATGGTGGAGTTTCCATGTGTGTGTTTTTTTTAGCTCGAAAAATGTCTCGTGTAAAATGCTTTTTTGGGTTTCCATTAGCTCAGTTTATTTTACTCGAGTAAACCGGGCTTTTCACCCGACGTCATACAAATAAATGGGAAAGGTGGGGATTGATATGTAAATGAGCTATGAGTAAAGTACTTGTGCAGTTTTTGAAGAATACTAGTGATATTTTGTGAAAATGTGGTTTCCATGTGCAGAGAACTGGTACACGAGTGAATCTAAGCTGCTGTAATAGAACAAAATACCTCGTGCCTGGCTGGTTAATAATGTGTTTCACTGCTCTTGCCCAAATTGTTTTTCAAATGTCATTAGTTGGTCATTATTAGTGAATACTGTTTCAACTCATTTATCTTACGACTCATTAATTTAAAATGAACTTGGAGATATAAAATGAAACAGACCAACAGGTACTGCAGCTCACCATGGCTGAAATCCAGCGAAGACTTTACATACTGTGCCGTGAAAAAGTATTTGCCCCCTGTCTGATTTTCTGCATTTTTGCACATTTTTCACATTGTATTTGGTCAGATTTTTTTGTGGGTTGTAGTATATAGAGGGAGTCTGAGAGAAAAAATGACACCAAAGTTTGGTGCTTCTTTCATTTGTTTGGTGTGCAAGGTAATCAAACATGCAATCTTCAGGTGTGAAAAAGTTATTGCCCCCGCTAGTTAACTCAACCCAATTAAAGGGATAATTAGGGTTAGCTGCTTGGGTACTTTGGTTAACAACCAGGCCTGATTTGGGCCAGCCCTGCCCAATATAAATCTGACTAACTTTGGCCCTTACCATCAGAGTGAAGTTGTCAACACACAGGTTCTAGAGGCACATCATGCCACGAACAAAAGAAATTCCTGAAGACTTCCGGTAAAAAGTTGTTGATGCCTATCAGTCTGGAAAGGGTTACAAAGCCATTTCTAAGGCTCTGGGGCTCCACCGAACTACAGTCAGAGCCATATTGTCCAAATAGAGAAAGTTTGGGACAGTAGTGAATCTTCCCAGGAGTGGCCGTCCTGCCAAAATCTCTCCAAGAGCAAGGTGTAAAATTGTCCAGGAAGTCACAAAGAACCCTAGAACAACATCCAGGGATCTGCAGGCCTCTCTTTCCTCGGCTAAGGTCAGTGTTCATGACTCCACCATCAGAAAGACACTGGGCAAAAATGGGATTCATGGCAGAGTAGCAAGGCGGAAACTATTGCTCACTAAGAAGAACATGAATGCTCATCTCAAGTTTGCCAAAAAGCACCTGGATGATCCTCAGGAGTTCTGGAACAATGTTCTATGGACAGATGAGTCAAAAGTGGAACTTTTTGGCTGACATGGGCCCTGTTATGTCTGGCGAAAACCAAACACTGCATTCCACAGTAAGAACCTCATACCAACGGTCAAGCATGGTGGTGGTAGTGTCATGGTTTGGGGATGGTTTGCTGCATTAGGACCTGGTCGCCTTGCCATAATTGAAGGAACCATGCAGCAAGACAATGATCTGAAACACACAAGCAAGTCTACATCAGAATGGTTGAAGAACAAGAAGTTTAAAGTTTTGGAATGGCCTAGTCAAAGTCCAAACCTAAACCCCATTGAGATGTTGTGGCAGGACCTGAAACGAGCAGTTCATGTTTGAAAACCCAGGAGGCTGCGTGGTCCAGTAGTTAAAGAAAAGGACTTTTAACCAGGAGGTCCCCGGTTCAAATCCCACCTCAGCCACTGAGTGACCCTGAGCAAGTCACTTAACCTCCTTGTGCTCTGTCTTTCGGGTGAGACGTAATTGTAAGTTACTCTGCAGCTGATGCATAGTTCACACACTCTAGTCTCTGTAAGTCGCCTTGGATAAAGGCGTCTGCTAAATAAACAAATAATAATAATAAAATAACAAATGTCACTGAGTTGAAGCAGTTCTGCATGGAGGAGTGGGCCAAAATTCCTCCACGGCGCTGTGAGAGATAAATCAATAACTACAGGAAGCGTTTGGTTACAGTTATTGCTGCTAAAGGTGGCGTAACCAGTTATTGAGTCTAAGGGGGTGATTACTTTTTCACACGGGGGCATTGGGTGTTGCATAACTTTCTAAAAATAAAAGAAATATGTATCACATTGTTGTGCTTTTTGTTCACTCAGAATTCCTTTGATCTAATATTAGGTTTTGGTTGAAGATCTGATAACATTCAGTGTCAAAAATATGCAAAAATGCAGAAAATCAGACAGGGGGCAAATAATTTTTCACGGCACTGTATATATATATATCCCTTTCATTCAGGCAATACAGCATACAAGGGATCAGGTGATGCTGCGTATACTACCCTGGCTTCGAAACCCTACCCGTCTGGATGTCTGACAGCTGCTGAGGAAGCATTCAGCACCACGCTTGGGCAAATACGGGTAGTGGGCACTTGAAATGGAGGTGGCAGACACTGATGAAACGGACTGAAGTGCAGCAGTAGTTTGTTCCCAAAAGTGCCACTGCCTGCTGTATCCTGCACAACCTGTGTCAAGAACAAAACGAGGTGTTCAGGAATCAGAGACTGTCTGTGAGACAGACAGAGAAGGTTACCAGTGTTGCCGTCTCATGAGAAAAAAAAGCGACACTTTCAAAACAAGCCCAATCCCGCTTATTATTAGCGGACTTGGCAAATGTGAAGGTTACCTGAGCCACCAGTTTCAGCAGTAATGTGAGGAGGAGGCTCGTGCTGTCAGACATTCTCTCCTTTCTTTTAAGTGTCAGATTCTGGGGACAAAGGGAGTATCTGTATGTCCGTTCATGTCACAATTACATTTTTGCATATACATTTGGTAATTCTTATTCTATACATACTGTACTGATGAAATATGTCATGGTCATTAATTATTATTATTATTTTTTTTTTTATCATACTGACAGATTGAATTTACAGCCGTGGCAGAGGATGTATGTTACTGACAAAGATACAAAGGAATGTGGCGACTGTTGGAGAACTATGAAGTCATTCCCGGGACTTTAGGTGTCAAACCATAACAAATAATTTACTGTAACTCGCACAGCAGATGTGTTTATTTATTTATAAGGGGATATTTATACAAGACTGATCCACTTAAATATGCCAGTACACTGGGACAAACAACCCTTCTTTTCTCCAGAAGAATGTTGTGCATTTCCTCTACAAACACAGCACCCCCTCAAACCAGCTGCAGGCTCATTTCAGCCACGACGTGCAATTGTGATTATATCAGAACAAGTTTTCATACAGTTTACAGTTTATGTAAACTAGAAATACATCTATTTTAAATTACTTTAACTGACTTGTTCTGTTAATTATTATTTTTCCTAGGTATTTTTATTAGTATTTACTAACATCTTTAAATGTATACATTTATATTATGAGGTGTCACAATGGATGGATCTTTGTTTTGTTTTTAGTTGTAAACTGGTCCTGTTTTTGTAGGATAATATAATATAAATACTTATGACCAAAACTTGTCTTTACTAAATATGTTGTTGATCATTTTTCTGACTAATGATAACAATATGTGTGTGTGTATGTTTGCGTGTGTGTGTATATATATACAGTGCCTATAGAAAGTCTACACCCCCTTTCAAAACGTTGACCTTTTGTTGCCTTATAGCATGGAATTAACATGCATTAAAATTGTTTTTTTTTCATTTATCTACACATCCTACCCCAGAATTCCAAGTGAAAAAAATATTCTAGAAATTTGTAGAAAATTAATTAAAAATAAAAACTGTAATAGCTTGGTTGGATAAGTGTCCACCCCCCTTGTAATAGCAATCCTAAATTAGCTCAGGTATAACCAATCGCCTTCAAAATCACACACCAAGTTAAGTGGCCTCAACCTGTGTTAAATTGTAGTGATTCACATGATTTCAGGATAAATTCAGCAGTTCCTGTAGGTTCCCTCTGCTGGGTAGTGCATTTCAAAGCAAAGACTCAACCATGAGCACCAAGACGCTTTCAAAAGAACTCCAGGACAAAGTTGTTGAAAGGCACAGATCAGGGGATGGGTATAAAAAAAATATCATAGGCCTTGAAGGGAACACGGTCAAGATGATTATTAAGAAGTGGAAGGTGTATGGCACCACCAAGATCCTGCCTAGATCAGGCCGCCCCTCCAAACTGGATGACCGAGCAAGAAGAAGACTGATCAGAGAGGCTACCAAGAGGCCAATGGCAACTTTACAAAAGCTACAGGCTTTTATGGCCAAGACTGGTCAAAATGTGCATGTGACAACAATATCCCAAACACTCCACAAATCTGACCTGTATGGTAGGGTGGCAAGAAGGAAACCATTACTCAATAAAGCCCACCTTGAATCCCGTTTGAAGTATGCAAAAAACACTCAGGAGATTAAGTAGCCATGTGGCAAAAAGTTTTGTGGTCTGATGAAACTAAAATTGAACTTTTTGGCTTAAATGCAAAGCATTATGTTTGGCGCAAAGCCAACACAGCACATCACCCAAAGAACACCATCCCTACTGTGAAGCATGGTGGTGGCAGCATCATGTTATGGGGATGTTTCTCATCGGCAGGTACTGGGGCACTTGTCAGGATAGAAGGAAAAATGAATGGAGCAAAGTACAGAGAAGTCCTTGAGGAAAACCTGCTGCCCTCTGCAGCAAAGCTGAAACTGGGACAGAAGATCACATTTCAGCATGACAACGACCCAAAGCACACAGCCAAAGCTACACTGGAGTGGCTAAGGTACAACAACGTAAATGTCCTTGAGTGGCCCAGTCAGAGCCCCAACCTAAATCCAATCGAAAATTTTGGCATGACTTGAAGATTGCTGTCCATCAATGCTCCCCAAGGAACTTGACAGAGCTTGAACAGTTTTGTAAAGAATGGTCAAATATTGCCAAATCTAGGTGTGCAAAGTTGGTAGAGACCTATCCCAACAGACTCACAGCTGTAATTGCTGCCAAAGGTGCTTCCACCAAGTATTAACTCAGGGGGGTGGAGACTTATCCAATTATGATCTTTCAGTTTTGTATTTTTAATATATAATTTTTTTCTCAATAAAAACTTGTTTCCCCTTAACAGTGTGGAGTATGGTGTGTCGATACAGTAAGTGGAAAAAAAATCCTCATTTAAATGCATGAAACTCTGAGGCACTGACACAACAAAATGTGAATATTATTATTTAGCAGACGCCTTTATCCAAGGCAACTTACAGAGACTAGGGTGTGTGAACTGCAGAGTCACTTACAACTACATCTCACCCGAAAGACAGAGCACAAGGAGGTTAAGTGACTTGCTCATTGTCACACAATGAGTCAGTGGCTGAGGTGGGATTTGAACCACGAACCTCCTGGTTATAAGCCCATTTCTTTAACCACTGGACCACACAGCCTGTATTATTTCTTTAATGCTTTTTCAGCTGTTATTACAAAGCACTTTGAGATGCCTTTAGCATGAAACTTAAGTTGTTATTCTGTAGATAGACAAGAGCGTCTTTAATTTCTTTTTCATATCTATTGGAAAAATAGAGCTAACAAATCCTGGTATCACAGCCAAACTAAGCCACTGCTGGCCTAGTGACAGAGGTTGTGTAAGGGTTATTTAAAAAAAAAACATTTCTTAGTTCTTACGAGGACAAAAATTAAACAGAGAATGACGTTTAAGTATGAGTAAGGGTTACATGTGAACTATATTGTGTGGTACATGATTAAACTGTTAATCAATTAGGAAACCACATGTAGTAATACATTGAACATTGTCAAGTAGTCATCATAAATGTGACAAATGTTCAAACAAAAATTCCATGCTACATGACAATGTCATATCTGTGGTTTTTGTAGGATACAGTCGTACTTAGATAACTCCAATGAAATATTAGACCTTTGTTGTACTTCGTTTTTACAACAAATGTTTTAGATACTAATTAAAATCTTTGTTTTTTTGTCATAAATGTCAAAAATCTTGTTCTTTGTTTATTTTTTTTTTTGTTTCTTTTCTCAACAATGACATTACATACAGTAAATAAGGTTAGATTTGTTTTGCCATTGGTTTATATGAAAAGGTTGGTCAAGGAAGTCTATTAGTGAGCATGTACGCCTGTATTCTTACTGTATCGGCATTTGTACTTGTGAAAAGTAAACCAGTTACTCATTATCACCTGACTATTCATTTAAAATGGTACTCAAACTTTCATGGTGACACTAAAATATGCATCAGCTCATGATGAAGTAAGATTATTGATTTGATATGAATATGGGAATTTGCTTCAAATGTCCTTTTCTGTACTTTTCCATTATCTTTCTTACAGTGTGGTTCTGAGTTCTGCTGCTCTGATATTGAATTTTAACATTTGTTCTCTGTATCAGAATCCACCTGTCATTAAGTTTGTTTTTATTCCAAAGAAATCTCTTGAAGTTATGACCTTGAAACTCCACTGTCCCTTCCTGGTCTATAGCAATCGTATAGAGCAGGTGGAGTCAAAACATCATAAAAAGGGAATATTAAATTGTATCATATTTGAACTACTTACTGTACCCGACCAATATGTCAAAAACATGTAGTTCAATCAACCATCTTATTCTCTACTAGTTGTTCATTTAACAAATTCAGCATGGTGATTGTCAAGTTAATTTGTGAAACAAGACACTTTGGGATGTCCTTTCTATTTACAGTACAGCCTCATTTTTGAGACAAATGGTGTCAGTGATTTAGCTCACTTTCTCCAGTGGTCTAGCAAGCTGGATCCAGATGATGGGACCATCTTTTGCTTCTTCAAACTGGTCATCTAACGCCCAGTGATATTCCGTGACTGTTAAAATAAAATTGTCTTTCAGTGACGGTCAAAAATTTGACAATAGAAAATAAAATTGAATCATCAGGGATAACAGAAAGGGGAAGTATACACAATTGTAAATCTTTAATACAAAATAGAATTGGTTCAAGAATAGCCTTGGAAGCTTTGTGCTGATTGTAAGGAGTTGTTTTTGATAGCTGCCAGGCAGTGACAAGCTGGAGCTACAGCTTAAAGGGTCAGGTGATGTTTAAAATCTACAGCTTAAAGGGTCAGGTGATGTTTAAAATCTACAGCTTAAAGGGTCAGGTGGCTTAGTTGTTAAAAAAAAAAAAAAAAACATTCAGCAATGAGCTCACTATCAGCTTCTCATTCCTGGGCAGTCCCATGAATAAGCACAGGAAAATGTTAACCCTCCTTGAACATTGCAATACAATCATAGGAAATGTGTCACATGTATTGTTACATAAAAAAAAAAACATGTTAGTAAATAAACCCAATAAAGTCTGATTTCTGCCTATTAAATAATTCAACACGAAAATGGTAACGACATTTTTTGGTGCCATGACGTTTTCATAAGCAAAACCCTATTTATTGGAATTCTTTGAATGGCTGTTTTACTATTGTGAACACTATGGAGTGGAATTTCAAACTGTGCTAAAAAAACATTATCTTCTTGTCTTCATGGGGTTTCTCTTTACATTGTTTTATGTTTTTTGGTCAAGATATTGAAATGCTTACTGGAAAATATTCAAGATTGTCCCCAAGATTCCACTAACCATTATGATTTTAGTTCAAGAAATACTGGTTGCTGGTTTATGGTGCCTGTTATGAAGGTGACACCATTTTGATTGAATTCAGGCCAGTGTTAGTATTTTTGTTTTCTGCATGATTTTCAAGAAAATGTTCTACTGGTACCTGGGTTCTATTGCTGTATATTTGCTTCAGTAACTTAAATATTTCCATTCTTTGTCTGTTAGTTACTTATTTGTTTTTACTGCAGTTTAGCAAAGAGATATTATTTTTTGTGCTTGATTTTGTAAGATTTTTAAACAGTACTCCTCACCTGACTCTACTGGCCGGGCTCCAATGCAATAATTGTTTCAAAAGGTAGAAAAAATACTTAATTTTAGGCTTATTTGAACTTCTACACTCAGTATCTCACCTGTCTAATGCAAAGCATTAAAAAAACACTCATCACCCTTCATCTCACAGTAAGTGGCTGATAAAAAGCATTTTTAAGTATTATCAGAATTTGCATTGACAGGATGGCCAAATATGAGGAGACCAGAGCCTCCCCCCAACAGACACAACAGACACTGGGAAATTCCAGAAGCTAAAAATCCAAACCACCAGCTGAGCTGCTGAGTTATATATATAACATTTTGCTTGAAAGTATGAAACATTTATTCTATTTCTGTGGACTAAAAAAAAAACATTTAGGTCTTGTTGCACCCTTCGCATTTCAAAATCTTTATTGTACATTTTGAAAATAGATATTTATTTGTGTGTGTGTGTGGGGGGGGGGGGGTTTAAAAAGGTTTAAACAAAAAACACTTGCTCACAGAGCGAAAATAAATAATTAAAACAAATCTTGAACACAAAAGAACACTAAGGTCAGGCTGAGCAACTGCCTTCACTGATCCTTACGTTTTGGTTTTGGTTTTTAATTTTCATTTCTCTTTAGTTTCTCTCTCGCTCTCATGCTCTCTCGCTCTCTCGCACTCTCACACTCACACTCTCACACTCTCGCTCCTAACACCCACACCCCGAGGGTAGAGAGCTGCAGGCTTATATACAGGTGACCATCTCCCGATTAGCAACAAATTAATCACTTAATTTACTCGGGAGATGGCCACCTTCTGCACAAGGTTTTTAATTTATTCCTGGCAGAGGACGAGCACCAATCTCGCCTCTCCAGAACACGTTTTAAAAATAAAAACAACAAAACCAGCGGCGCTTTGCCGTCACATTTATACATAAAATAAATCATAACAATACAAAAAAAACAAATACAAAACACTGAAGGACGGCACCTCGCTCGTCCTGTATAATAAATACATAAACAAACAAATACAAGATAAACACAGGGGCGGAGGGGGAGATCCCGTTCTAAAAATAAATAAATAATACATTTTACAGGGCTCCTCGCCCTGTTACACCCACCTTTTCACTTTTCACCACCCAAAACCGTGTCTAGAGCACTAAACTCTATACCAAAAAAGCATTACATTTATGAGTTGAAATGTTAAATGTCTTCCCTGTGACGGGACAGGTAAATATGATCTTTTTATAGTAAGTCACGTGTGTGTTGTACACCTCATATTTTGCCACATAATCTGCACCATAAGACACACATGTGTCAGTGTGTATATTGGTTAAAACAAGTAGCTCTGTGATGTTAAAACACATAAGACTAAAGTTAAACAATTTAAACTAATGTGAATACATTTGAATACAGTCTTGTACAAATACAAACTCCAAGCAACTGACATAAGTAATAGCCATCAAATAACTGCCAAGATGAAACTTGGAAGAGGTTAAAGATTATTATTATTTATTTCTTAGCAGATGCCCTTATCCAGGGCGACTTACAATTGTAACAAGATATCACATTATTTTTACATACAATTACCCATTTATACAGTTGGGTTTTTACTGGAGCAATCTAGGTAAAGTACCTTGCTCAAGGGTACAGCAGCAGTGTCCCCCACCTGGGATTGAACCCATGACCTTCCGATCAAGAGCCCAGAGCCCTAACCACTACTCCACACTGCTGCCCCAAAAAATTATGCTCTGGGCCCTGTTCCTCGTAGCTGGTTTAACTAATTCAGGCTAATCAGACGGATTCAATTAAACCTGATAATTGAAGTCAGGCTATCTCCGTTCCTCAACGGCGAATACAGACTAAAAGTGTCTCGTTAACTCGATTCCGACGTAAGAAATCCCGATAATTGCGCGTGCTCGTGCTACCTCAAAAGGGAGAGCACTGAAACAATGATCTTCACGAAAGATGACGTCGAAAGAGAGAGCAACTTTTTTCAGCCTGACTGAGCAAGAGCTTATCATGGAAAGTGTTGAGGAATATAAAAGCATTATCACAACTAAATGCAACAGTGCTGCTGCTGCTGCCATCCAGAGAGGAAGCATGGAAAAAAATTGCAGATAAGCTAAATGTGTAATTTTTTTTAAAAAAATGCATTTTTTATTACACAGGCTATGTATTTACCCCAATGTAATTATTTCACACACTTCCAATTTAAATCTGCATGCTTGTAGTAATGCAATGTAACATGGACTGAGAGTTTGTTGCATGAGAATGGTTAGCTCTCTATTGTTTTGTCATAATTTGCCCTTGTTCTTTTTTAATATATAATACTGTAGTAATATGTTGTACTAATTAATCGCCAACTGAGTATAGGCATGCGCCACTAGCAAAAAAGCACAGCCCTATGCATATAGTCTGTGTTACTGTCAACGCACGGCTGTGCCGGGTGGTATGGGCAATGTATGGTTCAAGTAGATTTATTAGATAAATGATACCTTGCCAACGGAATCTATAGCGCTCAAATACAAAAACATCTGAATGATGCAAAGGATCTTGGCGATCTCTCAGTACTCTTTCCCTATGAAAAGCTAATCTAATTAAAATTGCTCCTTGATCTATGGGATCTCTAAGGAAGGGCGCTGTCATTTTAGAGGGGTGTGTCAAGTGCTTTCATTGGGTAGAAGTACGAGTTTTTATACACAGATCCAGCTAACTTTAAGTTAGCCAGCGCTGGAGCAGGTTTAAGATTAAGGATGTGTTGCTTTGGTAACTTAGTCGGCTAGACTTTAAGCTTGCTTCGAGGAACGGAAAAAGTCAGACTTCTGTCAAGTTATCCTGAGAGTTATCCAGCTAACTCAGTTAGCCAGCTACGAAGAACAGGGCCCTGAACACAAGGGAATGTAAACAAAAAGTATTGCATGTGAATATTTTTAAATGTAAACCATTGGAGGCTGTGTGGTCCAGTGGTTAAAGAAAAGGGCTTGTAATTAGGAGGTCCCCAGTTCAAAACCCACCTCAACCACTGACTCATGGTGTGACCCTGAGCAAGTTACTTAACCTCCTTGTGCTCTGTCTTTCAGGTGAGATATAATTGTAAGTGATTCTGCAGCTGATGCGTAGTTCACACACCCTAGTCTCTGTAAGTCACCTTGGATAAAGGCGTCTGCTAAATAAACAAATAATAATAATTGCAATTTTAGATTTTTAAACAGACTAAAGCTTTCCACCAGTTAATGACTTTCGTTGCCTTCAGGTAAACACTTGTACAGATGACAGCCTCTGAATCAACCTGCCATTATGACTTTGGAAGTCTATAAAAATGTACATACACAGTAGCTGCTGACAGTTCCTACTTCAAATACATGTTTGTCAGTGGGTCTGTTCAATTGATGTAAACAGTAGTGGATCTAAATATAGCAGTCTTTTAAATCATAAAATAGGAAACCCTTTTCTGGCATTTTACATATTTTTACAGACATTCTCACATGCACTGTTACAGTATATGTTTGATTTTTATAATCATGGTGCACAAATATTAATTATCTCAGTGGAGATAATTAATTCTTATATTTCAGTTTAGGGTGGTGTTAGTCATATGTCATGGTGATGTGGGCTGTTATATGTTTATCATAAAAAAGCACACGTTAACTGGATGTGGTTTTGTAACTTGTGTGACAGTAATATCCTCAAAGAGGCCATGAAAGATTTGCAAGCAATAAATCACAAGATTTTGAAATTAGTCATAAATGATTGACAGTTTTATGGTAGCTTTCTTTTTTTTAAAAATGACTCCAACTTTAGTGTGTAGGGTGACTGGGGACAGGGAATCACTTTACAAGAGAGAAATAACATTTGAATACATTTCTATTGAAGGAGATATAGTGGAGGTGGTTGTACATATCTATCCATATGTCACACTTATACTACTATTGATATACAGTAAGTGATGGTGATCAACGTTTTCATAGTACTGACCTCATTTTGAATGTAAAACTGTGGTAAGGGATATATAGTACTGACATACTTGTATTCTTGTGAATTAGCAATAAAGAAATGAAAATAAAGGGAAGCAAAAAACAGAAGGCTGCAGTTACTCATTGCAAATGGAAGCTTTATCTAGTATCATGGAAGGAAACTGCTGTCCCATTGGTATTTATTTCCTTTTGGCCATGTCATCAGATGACTGTCAAGTGTCCTCCTGCCCACCATATGCAAAGCTCACAGAACACTCCACTAAATTGAAAAAGGGCAAACTGCTAGCATTATGGAAGACTCTTTATAGTAGAGGACTCAATATACAAAACTTGAGTTAGTCTGTTTTTGACAGTTTAGAAGAGTTTGGGGAATACCACATTTTATTTAGTTTTGTTCAAACCAGGGGTGCCCAATTATACTAATACCAATGAACTCATACCAGAAGCACATTGCAGGAATCTATGAATCTCTTAATTGCACATAACAATAGCAAAGCATTGGGCTATGTATAGCTTTCATCCATCTACATATTTACCATATGGATTTTCAATGCAATTACAGATTTGTGTGGAACCAGTTACCAACAATCCCTCTGAATGTGACTTTGTTGCTGCAGTGCCCCAATGGTTGAGTTAAACAATTTAGAATATGCTTGGAACAAAGAGCTGGATTGGAAGGGACACCTTTCATCATATCATATCACAACATCATCAGTGTGTCCATCTGTCAGTGGTTATTACATAGCCTATATTGTTTTTATATAGTTCTATGGATATGCACGTGGGACAACTGTACTTCCGGATTGGCTAGCCTGCGCAGTGAAGTATAGAAATATTTCAGTTTTGAGGTGGCTGATGATGGCATGGAATAGTAAAACAATACAACAAGACCTTGTTTTTCTCCATGGATATTGTGAAGCAAAGCTAAGTTAAAGTAAGTGATTGCTTTTCTTATGTAAATATCTGTTAATATCTGTATGTTTCATATTGCAATTTTTTCTGTGTTTTGTAAGACTTCGATATTATCGATATCGATATCGATATCGAAATACGTGCACGATATTGATATACAATATACATATATATATATATATATATATATATATATATATATATATATTGTGTGTTCCTGCACTGTTCCTGCCTGTTCCTGTTGTTCTGTTAATAAAACACCAGCCATCTGGTTTAAACGCATCTCCTGTGTCATCGCTTCCTCCTTGCACTGCAACATCTTGTGCACCGGTCGTTCACAGCCCTTACTGAACTCAGAGGGGAATGGGCCGCTGCCATCTCCAGAGCAAGAGGGGGAGGAGCCGCTGTCATCCCGAGAGCCAGAGGGGGAGGAGCCGATATAATCTCTAAAGCCAGAGGGGGAGGAGCCACTGTCATCTCAAGAGCCAGAGGGGCAGGAGCCGCTGTTGTTCTCAGAGCAAGAGGGGGAGGAGCCACTGTCATCCCGAGAGCCAGAGGGGAGGAGGCTGTTGTTCTCAGAGCCAGAGGGGAGGAGCCGCTATCATCTCTAAAGCTAGAGGGGGGGAGCCACTGTCATCTCAAGAGCCGGGGGGGGCGCTACCGTCTCCAGGGCCAGAGGGGGAGGAGCCGCTGTTCCGAGAGCCAGAGGGTGAGGAGCCGCTGTTCTGAGAGACAGAGGGGGAAGAGCCGCTGTTGTCCACAGAGCCATATGGGGAGGAGCCGCTGCTGCCTCCAGAGCCAGAGAAGGAGGAGTCATACACCATTTATTATTATTATTATTATTATTATTATTATTATTATTATTATTATTATTATTATTATTTCTTAGCAGACGCCCTTATCCAGGGCGACTTACAATTGTTACAAGATATCACATTATTTTTACATACAATTACATTATTATGTTTTTACACATTATTTTTACATACAATTACCCATTTATACAGTTGGGTTTTTACTGGAGCAATCAAGGTAAAGTACCTTGCTCAAGGGTACAGCAGCAGTGTCCCCCCACCAGGGATTGAACCCACAACCCTCCGGTCAAGAGTCCAGAGTCCAATTGTTTTTTTCTTGATTATGCACATCATCTTTTCCTGATGTTTAGATCTGTTTAGACAGTTATTGGCTCAAATGACTTTACACGTTATAGATTTTAGTTTTTTTTTTAGCTAAACATTAATACTTATTCACAACAATGTCCACGTTTGTCCCAGTCTTGGAAGATCTGTATTGTTCCATCAAAGCTTGTAATTAGGACAGTTTCGGTAGGCAGTGCAAATTAACAATGTAGAAGCGCATCCTGTAGCGCATCCTGTAAGAAATTCTTAAAGCAATATCTATCGAGAGGATAATAGATAGAACACTTTCATTTCCTTTCAGAGGACAAACAGGAAATGCCCACACATGTATTTACAATTGCTATGCCTTTCAGACATGGTGTCTGGTTTTACAGTATATTGGTTTTACATTTGTCAAGTTCCAACAGGACTGAGCTTCGTCATGGAGTTATTGCAGTCATTATGCAAGTTATATGATCCATTACAACTGTCACAGTAAATTAGCAAGAATGTTAAACACAATTATGAATCCAGGGAAGATATTTGACTCTTTGGTGCACAATGCACTCAATTGTTTAAATGTGAATTGTTGTTTTTTATCCATCTGTTAATCCTACCAAGTCACACCACTGATACCTGTTGTAACAGGTAGCCTTGGCAGATCCCTTTTGTGCTATAACTCATTGGAACCCTTTGCATGGCAGTTCTCAGTTACTAGTATGAGCAGTTCTTTAATGGACCCAGATTCAGTTATAATGAGTCTGCCCACTGATGACATGCAAGACAAAAATAGGTTGGAAACCAAGTGATATGAAAAATAGTGAATTCTGGCCCACCCCTGTATTCCGGATGGAGGGCGTGCCTCCTAAAATGACCCTCTGTGAAAAACATGAAATATATCAAGGAAACAGTTATAGATCCTCTACTGGATAACACATTTGATTGAACACCTTGTAAATGCACTGTCTGAAAGCGAGTGGTCTATTGCAATAATATGGTCAGATGTTAAAAGAACGTGGAACTCAAACAATTAATGTTGACTGGACACCACCTGTAGTGGAACTTGACAGAACAGTAGAATGGAACTGTACTAAACTAAAAAGTCCCTACTGTATGTCAAAGCATGTGTTCTGTATCATTGATATGGCCAGAGTTTTAAGCTATGAAGTAGTGAAATGGATTCTTTTTAATGGACAACACTGGTAATGTAACTTAAGAAAAAAAAATCAAAGATTACACCTGTGTACAAAATAGAGAGTAGCTTAAAGTGTACTGCCTCTATACAGCTGTAAAGTCAAAGGTCATGTGACCTCAATATGGCATCCATAGTAGGTAAGTGGTCAGTGTTGTGGTCACCAACATATTAAACATGCCAGGCTTAAATAAACTTGAAACAAATGAAGGTACTACTTCAAATTGTTTCTAAAATATAAGGCTTTGACACTGGTGAGGCCAGCTTTGCAAAAAAAAACTGCCACCAAAAGGTAATATTTTTTCTTGACACCCAGGATGAAACTTTGACTAGGGAATCACAGAATACATGTGCGTTTTGAGTTTGAAGCAAATATCTCAAAACCTTTATCATTTGGAAGCCAAAAAGACCCTGTCGAGTTTCCTTGACACTGGAAATTTCAAGTTGCTAGCTTAAATGGTTTATGATGAGACATTAGTTAGTAGTAGGTGTTGCATCAGCAGTGATGGCGGTGGCAGTATGTTTGCAAACTCACGCTTCTCCACTTACGGGAATGTTTAATGTCTGATTTACATTACTTGGCATAACTTGTTTTGAAGATACATGTAAAATTGTAAGTGTGACATACAGACAGATGTACAGAGAGAGATGCCCCCATAAAGCCCACACCAAGATAACACCTTCTTAGGCAGTGTGAGGCAGAACCAGTTTTCTTTACGACACGGCCATAAGACTCTCCACAGGTTGTCTGGGGTGATTGAACCCACAAAGAGAAGGAAGGAGGGTGGGGCTGAGGTCAGTGGCTACTTAATCAAGGTGCACTCAGCTCACCTTCTCTCTTTCATTAAGACTAGTATTGGAGACTTGTCGATCGAGAAGTCCTGGAGGATCAAACCTACAGTATTGCATTATATTATTTTGTTCTGTTATGTTTTGTTTTGAACTTCAGTTTTGCACCGTGCAGTTTGCATATGAAAGTGTGATCTGCACTGTTTTGCTTTGAGCGTTCTTTTTGTTTCCAGAATTAAACCTGTATATAATGAATAAACCAAACTAATATCTGAAGAAAAGGACTGTGCATTGCTTTCATCAAGAAACAACTACTCACTACTTAAAAAAAAAACTACTTCAATGTTAATACTAAGTTAATAAATGTTTTTTCCAAACCATACAGATGAACAAATGTAAGGACAGACAGACACACCCATATATCCACAGAAAGGACTAGCAAATCTGGAGTGATTTACCCCTTTAATAAAAACTTTTTTACCTGTGCGATGTCATTTAAACTAAACTGATTTATCTTATGATATTAAATCCCATTAGATTATTTCGCTGCCAATAGGTTCAACGTATATCTGCACCTGCGCGTCTCAGGAGACAGAATATTGGTCTCTGAATCTGAAGATTGGGGTCAACTATACTCTACACTATGGTTAGGGATACAGAGTGCTCTACCGGTATGTCCTCTGGTGGTATTCCTAGACTTGTGTTGATTTTGTTTTTAATTTTCACTTATCGAATAGTGTTGTTGACCCTTTGGTTTGGATTTTTTTTTGCTTTGTTTCATTACTTTACATCAAAGATTTATTTGGAAGCATTATAATGTAGTCAAAGCGTAAACAAGAGTAGGATAACATAGTAAACACATTGTAAATGGTGAAGCACTGAGAAGCACACGAAACCACAGTGACGCAGTATTGAAATCAAAAATCAAAAAACTGAAAAAAAAACATGGTAAATCCACTTAAATGTATGTTAAATGCATAGGTGTGGCTGGATTGCAGTAGTTCAGCACCCAATCAGGACCAACACCATTTTATTCTTGTATTTGCCTGTCTTGCTTAATCTGGTATACGCTCTCAGTCTGATATCTAGTGGTCTGCTAAATAAACAAATAATAATACATAACTACCAACACCATAACTTCAACTTAGGACACCACAAGGGGCTCAAAAGGTGCAGTGGGCGACTGAGACCAAAAGATAGCTTGGACCAAGGTTCTGGAAAATTGATTAATCTTGCTGCATAATTGATTTATTAAAATGATTGGATATAGTTGATTGATTACTGTCTTGTTAGAATATGTTTTGTTGAAGAAAAAAAGTCTTGCACCAGGGACCATTGAATCCTAGCGACGCCACTGGTTACACCCCACCGTCAGACAGTCATTCACTTGGCACTCAATATATTCTGAAACCTCTGCGATTTTGGCAAGCAAACATTTGCAACAGTATCACTAAAATTCATTATAACACAAATGAAAATGATGTGGAACCTTTTTTTTTCAACAACAGAAACTTATTTCATTGTCATATTTAAAAATATATATATACTTTTAGCTTTCCTCCTGTTGGCGAGGACTAGTATAGAACAACAATCTTCATTTGTATGCCTTTTCCACAAAGCAAAAGTGTTGTTGTTGCTATGTTTTTCATGGATAACTAGCTGTAGAAAAGCTGAAGTTTAATGGATGGTACTTATGAGTTTATTTCACTCTTTTAAAGCACAGTAGGAATGGATCTCTGGTTAATATGATAAGGTGACTTTATTTTTTAATTATTCAAGCATTGTTTTGTTAGCGCAGTGTACTTATTTTTCATTTGATTTTTTATTCTGACCCCCAACTGAAATTTAAATTTGTATTTTTACTTTACTAACATTGTTTTACTACTTGTTCCAAAATCATAGGGTCAGTGGTTGTTATTTTTTTTTAATTAATGTATTAATCAATGTATTATTATTATTATTATTATTACTTGTGATTTTTTTTTCTTTAAATAATTTGAAGATTAAATAGCAAGATAAAATGTCATGGCTTTGTCATGGAACTCACTGGAATAATATAGTTCTTCAGCTATGCAGTTTCAATTTACTTCTGCCACTTGCAAAGTACGTACCTGGCCCCAATTTAATAATTTTTTTCAGATTATAAAATCTTTCTTGTCTGAAATACTGAAAGCACAAAGCATTAAAGTGCTTGCTTGGGTCAGCGCAGTGTGATTTCTAGCTGTGATAGAATTGTACTAACAACCAGGAGCCTTCAGAAAATTAAAAATGTAATTGCCACAGCTATCTTTGTGTAAATGAGACAGTCAATTAAAGTCAAGGGAAAGTCCAGATAAAATACTATAAAAAGGCTTTCTGTGTTCATCCCCTGTTCCTCCAGTCAACCTTTAAAACCATTCAGCAACTCAAATAGATTGTTGTGGTCACAGTCCATTACAGAGCCTCTGCAGTGCCAATCAGGAAGAGAAATGACAGTCTGGGGACTTTGATTAATGTTACAATTCCCGTACAAAAGTTTTAAATTGAATGGGGAAGTATGTTATTGACAATCCCTGAGTACAAATAGCATCAAGATGGTGATTCATTCTACAGCATGAATCACCAATTACTGTACTTTGCTGATAAAAGGCCAAATGTAATGACTCAAAAATTGATCATCACTAAACTTACCACAAAGTTTAATTCACTGTCAAGTTAGGATTGTACTAATTGTGTCAGAATGCATAATAGTTTATATTAAGGTCAGAAAACATTTCAGAGGAACCAAAATCAGGCATTTTTTTGGCTACTATTGGTTATTTATAAATAAAAGTATTTAACCCACATATATAGAAATACTTAGCTTTGCTTATATGTTATTGCTCCTGAAATCAGAATGTATTTAAATCAATTGCATATACCTGCAATTAAGTTCTTATAAACAGTAGGCTTGTGAACTGAAGCATCAACTGAAGTGAGCAGAAGTTATTTATCACTGTGCTTGCGGTACAACATGTTTCTAATTACAATGGCACTTCTGGTATCTGGATTGCTGTGTGGATGTCTGTGCAGCCCCATGCCAGACATGTGGAACCATTCAGGCTTCTGAGGAGCCAAAATCAGGCATTTTTTTGGCTACTATTGGTTACTTATAAATAAAACTATTTAACCCACATATATAAAAATACTTAGCTTTGCTTATAAGTTATTGCTCCTGAAATCAGAATGTATTGAAATCAATTGCATATACCTGCAATTAAGTTCTTATAAACAGTAGGCTTGTGAACTGAAGCATCAACTGAAGTGAGCTGAAGTTATTTATCACTGTGCTTGCGGTGTTTCTAATTACAATGGCACTTCTGGTATCTGGATTGCTGTGTGGATGTCTGTGCAGCCCCATGCCAGACATATGGAACCAATCAGGCTTCTGGTGCTGATCTTTTCTTTCAGAATGTTGACAGCCTGACAGACATGGGGATCTAGTGACATGGAATCCCAGCAACTGAAGCATGAAAAAAAAGAAATATCACAGTGACTTCCCCCTTTTTTCTTAAGACTTTTAAAATGGTTTTGAAAGAGCGGGGGAAAAGCATTTTCTGTCAGATACACCAGCACTGCCTGAGGTGAGATGAAACTCTCTGTCATCTAACAGAACAGTTTGCACCTCACAAGAAACTTTTTTTGTAAAGTGAGAAGAAACTGTGCAAGGAATAAAGGAACAAAGTTGCATGTTTGTTTGTTTTTTCCCCATCCTTTTGGTTGAATTAACTTTGCAATGCAGTGCCTTCTAGCTTTAGTAATTATTGAATCAGCTGACAGTCACACAGATTTATTAAACTTGTGCAAACTATGGCCGAGGGGTAATAAGATAATTAATAGCTAGTTAATCCCTCGGGCCATAATATAAAAGACCTGCAGCTTTGGCTGCACAGGGGGTGTGTGTGTGAGAGTCGTGAGTTACAGTTTAGACTAGCACGATACTTGTTTGGTTCCATGTTCTGTTTTTGTCTGTTTCTTTTGGCCATCGCACCTTTTGTTTTGTGAAGAGTTTTGTTCCTGTTCAATCCTTTTATTTTGTTTATTTATAATAAAACGCACAAGCAGCGCATTCTTACCCCAGTGCTGTCTGAGTGTCTGTGTGTATCTTCCGGGTCTGTGACGTCACACCACAAAGCTAACCTGCCACACGTGGTGTTACACCGCTGAGTGGGATGATGAGGGGTGGTGTGCATATTGCCTGTGCTACGGGCATGAAGAGGAAAGCTGCACAAAGGCTGGAGTGGGAGGAGCCCGAGCGTCCGGCGTCCAGAAGGGGGGAGCCCGTGCACGCAGAAGGGGAAGACTGAGCGTCCACAGCTCAAGAGGGGTAATCCTAAGTCTCCAGCGCCCAAGAGGAGGGGCGGGGGGCAAGCATCCACAGCGCAGGAAGCCAGCATCTCCCTAGCCCAAGAAAGAGCCGCACCAGTCTCCAGTGACTGAGTGAGACCCGCCCCAGTCTCCAGAGATAGAAGGAGACTACCTGCTGCTACCGCCTCCACCGCTGGAGGGAGAATAAAGTGGACCATGTGAATGTTGAATATAAAATATGTGTACTGTATACATTTTCTATCACACAGCCTTTTCTGAGGATGAATAACTTACGTAAGCTAAATTTAAGTGTAGTTTATGATTTATGCAGTTTAATTATAGATAATAGATCATTTTGGGACAATACCTTTTTAACCAACTGTTGGTTATGTTTAGGTTTAAAACTTATATGTGTGAGATGTAAGTTTAAATGAAGGCATTTATCAAAATGTTTGTCTACTTTAATTAGTTTTATACAGATTTTACTTATGGATTGATAGCAGTTACCTTACACAATACAGATAAGCAATACACTTGCATTACATCTACAGGGGAAGTTATTAAATGCATTGCATTTCAAAGAAGAAAAACATCATTTCCAAACAACGAGTTTCAGTTAAGGATTGAGGAAATTTATATATGAAAATTAATGCATTTTGTGAATAAGATACCAATTACAATACACTAACTCTAGCAAATTATCCTGTCACATTATACATGTTAAATGGATCTCGGAACTGACACATGACTGAGTGGCCACCAGGGCAGGTGTCGCCTTGACCTCCATTGATAAAGAATGGCTGCTTTTAGTGACAATCTCCAAATTCCCTTGTAGTTCCTTATACTGATAACACAAGCTTTTTAGTGATCTTTATCCAAGAAAAAAAATGCTTAGCTGAGAGCAGGCACTAGAAAAGCCCTAGAAAATGCAATGAAAACCGATGTAATCATCTTTATCTCACTCTTTAGGGAATGTGAAGATAACTAATGTGACGCTCTTACAGATTGCTTCATGTCCTTTCTTCAACCCACCCCTCTTGGGTGTGTTTGATCATGTCAAGAGGCCTAGCAGCTCTTTCTATTAGCAGCGCCAAGAGAGAACCGGAGCTGAGATAAGCAGTTGGGAGTTGAAGTTATTCCCAGAAGGCAGTGTTGAGAACATTACAATCAGATCTTAGTCACCTGGGAATGACGTGTTCTTGGCTGGGTTGGTATATGCCAAATACAGATATATGCCAAATCTCTGTCACCCCCCTGGACCTCTCTGATCACTATTTCATCTCTTTTTCTCTGTCTCTCCCCTCTCTCCCTGCTCCTCCTACCCCCACTGTCACCTCTCGCCGTAACCTCCGCTCTCTCTCCCTTGCCTCCACTGCTCTCTCTCATCTCCCTCCTATCGACTCCTTCTCACAAGTCTCTGTAGACTCTGCTACCTCCACCCTCTTCTCCTCCCTCACCTCCTCCGTCGACTCCCTCTGTCCCCTCACCTCCCGACCTGCTCGCCCCTCCCCTCCCCAACCCTGGCTCTCCTCTGCGCTCCGCTCAGAAAGAATCACACTGCGATCTGCTGAAAAGAAATGGAAGAGAATCAAACTCCCTGCTGCCCTAGACCTCTACCGCACTCTCCTCTCCTCCTTCTCCTCTACTCTCCCCTCTGCTAAATGTACTTATTTCCAATCTGTAATCCAAGCCTCCACTAACAACCCACATAAACTATTCTCTACCTTCTCCTCCCTCCTAAACCCTCCTTCCTCCTCCTCCCTCCTCTATCTCCTCTGATGACTTTGCCTCTTTCCTCTCTTCTGAAATCTCAGATATCCGCAAACTCTTTAACACCTCTCCCTCCCCCGCACCCCCTCCTGTTCCAACCCTACACCCACTGCATCCCTGTGGCAATGTGGCCACGCCCTTGTGCGTAGTTTGTGTTATATGTTACGTGTTGTGTGTAAATGTTGGTGTATAGTCATTGGGACACGGGATATAAGCGGGTCTGTGTTTCACGTGTGTTTAAGATGTAATTGTATTTAGGCACGGGATTGCACATCACTTCACGTGCATTTAAAGTATTTAATATGTGAGCACGAGGTTGCACGTAATTAATTCACGTGCTCACGCGCTCAGCTTCATCAAAACCTCACTGTCTCTGTCTGTTCTGTGTTGCTCCCGGTCTCTGGTCTGACGTCACTCACTGCTGCCGTCTTTGTGATCTACAGCGCCTCCTAGACTCAGACCAGAGCACGAGTACCGTGTGTTTTTTTTTGGAGAGAAAAAATAAATAAATGGATTTTTTGGAGAAATGGAGGGAGGAAAGATGCTAGAGAGGAAGCAACAGCAGCACCCATCCTGCAGGCCAGTGACAGAGGAGGTGATCGACTGGCTGCTGGATCAGGAGAAGCAAGGGGGGCCCAGAGTAACATCAGCGCAGCAGTTGCAGGCGGTGTTAAAAAGGTGCCCTGCACCGCTACTAGCAAGGCTGTTGTCCTCTCTAGCGCCCAAAGGGGAGGAGCCCGAACGTCCTACGCCTGAGTGGGAGGAGCCCAAACGTCCTACGCCTGAGTGGGAGGAGCCCAAACGTCCTACGCCTGAGTGGGAGGAGCCCAAACGTCCTACGCCTGAGTGGGAGGAGCCCAAATGTCCTACGCCTGAGTGGGAGGAGCCCAAATGTCCTACGCCTGAGTGGGAGGAGCCCGAACGTCCTACGCCTGAGTGGGAGGAGCCCGAACATCCTACACCTGAGTGGGAGGAGCCCGAACGTCCTACGCCTGAGTGGGAGGAGCCCGAACGTCCTACGCCTGAGTGGGGGGAGCCCAAACGTCCTAAGCCCAAGAGGGGGGAGTCGGTGCGTCCACAGCCCAAGAGGGAGGAGTCGGTGCGTCCACAGCCCAAGAGGGAGGAGTTGGTGCGTCCACAGCCCAAGAGGGAGGAGTCGGTGCGTCCACAGCCCAAGAGGGAGGAGTCGGTGCGTCCACAGCCCAAAAGGGAGGAGTCGGTGTGTCCACAGCCCAAAGAGGGGGGAGTCGGTGCTTCCATAGCCCAAAAGGGGGAAGTCGGTGCTTCCACAGCCCTAGGACCCAAGCTGCCAGCAGAGGAAGAATGCCTGCTGTCCCCGTGTCCACCAGCAGAGGAAGAATGCCTGCTGTCCCCGTGTCCACCAGCAGAGGAAGAATTCCTGCTGTCCCCGTGTCCACCAGCAGAGGGTGAATGCCTGCTGGGTTCCCATCCACCAGCAGAGTGTGAACGTCTGCTGGTATCACTTCCCCCACCGTCACCACCCGGAGGAGAGGAACAGGAGCTGCCTCTGCCTCCACCACAGTCCCCTGCAACAGCGGGAGAGCCGCACCAGTCCCCTGCAAGAGAGGCGGAGCCGCACCAGTCCCCTGCAACAGTAGGAGACTACACGCTGCTCGCACCTCCATCGCCAGGAGACTACACGCTGCTCCCACCTCCACCGCTTCTGCCACTAGGAGCAGAGCAGCAGGAGCTGCCTCTGCCTCCGCCACCTCCACCGCTTCCTCCACTAGGAGCAGAGCAGCAGGAGCTGCCTCTGCCTCCGCCACCGCCCGGAGCAGAGGAGCAGGAGCTGCCTCTGCCTCCGCCACTGCCAGGAGCAGAACAGCAGGAGCTGTCTCTGCTTCCCGCACCTCCACCACAGGAGTGCGGGGGCCGGAACCCCAGAAAGGGGACCTACCGGCTACAAAGACAGGGGAGAGGTCAGGAGACCACTTTCCCCAGCAGCAGTTTCGCTGCAGGAGTTCTTGTGGCGGAGCCCCACAGGAGGGAGCTACTGCTCTGAAGAAAGGGGAGAGGTCAGGAGACCAGCATCCCCCGCAGCAATTTCGCTGCAGGAGTGGACCAGCATGCTGTCAGCCATGCCACTACCGGCAGGGGTGCTGACAGCATTTCCAGCCATGGGCCCACTGAAGCCTCCCTTCCCAGCCCGAGACTTTGTCCTGGACTGCTGGGTTTTTAAGGGGGGAGGTGGCCGTTGAGGCCATGTGTGCTGCGCACAAGGGAGGGTATATGTGGCAATGTGGCCACGCCCTTGTGCGTAGTTTGTGTTATATGTTACGTGTTGTGTGTAAATGTTGGTGTATAGTCATTGGGACACGGGATATAAGCGGGTCTGTGTTTCACGTGTGTTTAAGATGTAATTGTATTTAGGCTCGGGATTGCACATCACTTCACATGCATTTAAAGTATTTAATATGTGAGCACGAGGTTGCACGTAATTAATTCACGTGCTGGGATTCAAGTGAATAATTAATTAGTAATTGAATCCCAGCACAACAGTATAAATAGATGCGCGTTTCATTCACTCGGGGTTGGGTGTTCGGTGAGTGGAGAACGGGAGAGAGACAGAAGGAGAACTGAAGTTAGAGAAAAGTATTACACTCACAGTGTTTGTTTGTCTGTTCGTGTTTGTTCGTCTGTTTACTGCTTTATCGTTTTGTTTGTCTATTTATTTTGGCGTAAGTGCCGTGTCCTGTTTTTGTGTTCTTTTATTTTGATTATTAAATGCTGAGCGCGATCACGCGCTCAGCTTCATCAAAACCTCACTGTCTCTGTCTGTTCTGTGTTGCTCCCGGTCTCTGATCTGACGTCACTCACTGCTGCCGTCTTTGTGACAATCCCCTACTAACTCACCCTCCTTCTCCACCTTCTCTCCCCTCTCAGACTCTGACCTCTCCTCCCTGCTCCAGTGTCACAAACCCACCACGTGTTCCCTGGACCCCCTCCCCACTCACCTCATTCAAGCTGCTGCTCCTGCTCTACTTCCCTTCATCTCCTCCCTTCTCAACACCTCTCTCCTTTCTGGTCTCTTTCCCTCTGCCTTCAAACAAGCCTCTATCACTCCCATCCTCAAAAAACCTACCCTCAACCCCAACTCCCTCCAGAGCTACCGTCCTGTCTCCCTCCTACCCTTCCTCTCCAAAACCCTCAAGCGGGCTGTTCACCACCAGCTCTCTGCTTTCCTGTCCAACCACTCTCTGCTCGACCCTCTCCAATCTGGCTTCCGCTCTGCTCAGTCCACTGAAACCGCCCTCCTGTCTCTCACCAACTCACTAAACTTTGCCCGAGCTGCATCTCTCTCCTCTGTCCTAATTCTCCTCAACCTCTCTGCTGCCTTTGACACTGTCGATCACTCTATTCTACTATCCTGTCTCGCTGACCTGGGAATCTCTGGCACTGCTCTGGCCTGGTTCTCCTCCTACCTCTCCAAACGCACTTACCAGGTAACCTGGTGTGGAGCAACCTCCACAACTCACCCTCTCTCAACAAGAGTCCCCCAACGGTCAGTCTTGGGTCCTCTCCTGTTCTCTCTCTACACCCGCTCCCTATGCCCCCTTATCGCATCCTATGGTTTCTCATACCATTTCTATGCTGATGATGCTCAGATTTTCCTCTCCTTCCCCACCTCTGACTCCACCATCCCCTCCCGTATCTCTACCTGTCTGTCTGCTATCTCCTCCTGGATGCACTCGCATCACCTCAAACTCAACCTCTCTAAATCTGACCTCCTTTTCTTTCCCTCCTCCTCCTTCCCCTCCTCTGATCACTCTATCTCTGTTCCTCTGAAATCTACCACACTCTCTCCCTCCTCCTCGGCTAAGAACCTCGGAGTCACCCTGGACCTCTGCCTCTCTTATTCCCAGCACATCTCCACTCTGGCATGCACTTGCCGATTCTTCCTGAGCAACATCTGTTGAATCCAACCCTTCCTCACCAACTACGCCCCCCAGCTCCTGGTCCAGGCCTTGGTACTCTCCCGCCTAGACTACGGCAACTCCCTCCTGGCTGGCCTCCCTGCGTCCGCCACCCGTCCGCTCCAGCTCATCAGAACTCCGCTGATCGCCTGGTGTTCTCTCTGCCTCGCTTCTCCCACGCAACTCCACTCCACTGGCTCCCGATCATCGCTCGCATCCAGTTCAAGACTCTTGTACTAGCCTACAGATGCCTTGACCAGACTGCACCCAGCTACCTCAAGACCCTCATCTCTCCCTACACCCCCACTCAACCTCTCCGCTCCTCCTGCACTAGAAGACTGGCTCTACCTCCTTTACGCTCCCCTGCCTCCAGAGCCCGCTCCTTCTCCACCCTCACCCCGCAGTGGTGGAATGACCTTCCTACAGATGTCAGGACTGCCCAGTCCCTGACCACCTTCCGTCGCCTCCTCAAGACTCACCTCTTCAGACAGCACCTATAGAATTTAGGAGGCTGTGTGGTCCAGTGGTTAAAGAAATGGGCTTGTAACTAGGAGGTCCCCGGTTCAAATCCCACCTCAGCCACTGACGCATTGTGTGACCCTGAGCAAGTCACTTAACCTCCTTGTGCTCCGTCTTTCGGGTGAGACGTAGTTGTAAGTGACTCTGCAGCTGATGCATAGTTCACACACCCTAGCCTCTGTAAGTCGCCTTGGATAAAGGTGTCTGCTAAATAAACAAATAATAACTCCTCTGTTTTTCCCCCTGGACACTTATCACTCTTCCTTAAATGCGCTTTACTTGCTCTTATCTGCCCCTTATTTTACTGCATTTAATCCTGTACTTTAGATCACTGTAATCTGTCAAGTGTTATTTAACCTGTAGTATTTTGTATTTAATTATATCCTGATGCAACTATCGCTGACACTGTTATCTGCTCCATTATTGAATCATATTTTGTCATACTTGTACTTGCTAGAACCAAAGTCATTGTATTTATCTTGCTCTTAATTGTATTATTACTTGTGCTGTGATTCTTGAAATGTATTTGTTTACGACTGTAAGTCGCCCTGGATAAGGGCGTCTGCTAAGAAATAAATAAATAAATAAATAAATAAATAAATAATAATAACACACAAGATCACGGCACCCCGCCACAGGGGGTGATAGGGATTCTATGATATTTGCAATCGTTCTGAGTAGCTCTGTAAGTGTCGTTGAGTTTTAGTGATTTTGCTTTTTCTATAACCTGGATATTGAACACCCCAGCAACTTCTCATTTCACACACTTTTTCATTCCAGCCATTTTGTCCCTTGCTTCTCAGTAACAATAGTGAGTAGAGGTTACTGTAGTTTTCCATAAACTCTACGTGTAAAGTTACAAAACACTAAAGCCAGTAACAAATACTGTTCAAAGTCTCCTGCAGACCCCGGGTTGGTCACTGTCAGTTAATGTTTGGGGATGGCAGTTGTGTTTTATCATCTAAAATGACTGTTTTGCTACCAAAGATTTTAACAGATAGGCCACCAATATCTGGAGTGTGGATCAAATCCTGATGACATAAACAAATTTGATTGGATTCAGGTTTTGACTTCCAGCCATTTATTGAACAAGAACAACACTAGTACACATCTTAGTGCATGTCACATTTTCTCAGCAATAAACTAGTCGTAGATCTTAAAATGAAAGGCTTCTCAATGTGTCCCCTTTTTCATGTTTTTCCGTATTTTGTCTGACACTCAACTACGAAAACCTGTGTTTCGGTCAACATTAGGAACTTTAGGAGGGTTCAAATGAGTGTATTGTGAGCATAAGGAACTTCTTTGAGGGTGTGTTTTTAGGTGTCAATTTGGTGAAATAGCAGTTTTCTATTCAAAACAATGAGAGTCTGGGTTTCTGAAGTACTTTACAGTGTAACAAGTTATTGTTGGCACAGTGCTTTGGAAAATGTACTAAATCTTGTATAAGTATCTTTAATGTCTAGTGGCTACCTCTAATCAAGGGGAGAGTGTATTTCTTGCTCACTCTTTGCTTTGTCACTTTGCCGAACATATTACCAAAACACTAAACAAAAGGGCACGTTGGCCAAACAACCAATAACGAAAAAGTATCTTTAAATACAGCAATTGTTTTTCTCTCCACAAAGCATGTCTCGCCTCTGACACTCTCCCCTGAGCGGACAGCTGCAGGTTTTTATATTCTGGCCGAGGGGTTAACTAGCTATTAATTATCTTATTACCCCTCGGCCACAGTCTGCACGAGTTTAGTAAGGATGCGTGACTGTCAGCTAGTTAAATAATCAGTAGCTTATCAGTCACGCATCCTCACAAGGATTTATAATTAAAACGCAAAATAACAACAAATAATAATCGGCTTTCGCCGTCATATAAATATATAACTCTTAATATAAATAAATAAAACAAAGGGCGGGACACTCCACCACACATGCCCCTTGTGCGCAGCACACATGGCCTTTTCGGCCACCTCCCCCCTTAGTCCCCAAAGTCCCGGTTTACAGTCCCGGCCCAGGAACAGGGGCAGCAACTGCCCAAAGGTGGCGGCCACAGTCCCTCTTCTGGGGCTCTGGCCACCGAATTTCCTGCAGCGAAAGTGCTGCGGGGGAAGGTGGTCTCCTGACCTCTTCTCCCATCTTCATAGCTGGCAGCACCCTCTTCTGGGGCTCCGGCCACCCAATTCCCTGCAGCGAAAGTGCTGCGGGGGGAGCTGGTCTCCTGCCTCTGCTGGTGGAGGTGGGAGGGGCAAGCAGTCCTCCCACGGCGGTTAAGGCGGAACCAGCAGATATTCACCCTCTTCTGGTGGAGGTGGGAGGGGCAAGCAGTCCTCCCATGGCAGTTGAGGCGGAACCAGCAGGTATTCACCCTCTGCTGGTGGAGGTGGCGGAGGCAGAGGCAGCAGGTATTCTTCCTCTGCTGCTGGAGGCCTAGGTTCTGGACCTGTGGGCCTCCCCTCCCCCCGGGTGCTGGATGCACGGGCTCCCCCCTTCTGGGCGCTGGATGCACGGGCTCCCCCCTTCTGGGCACTGGATGCACGGGCTCCCCCCTTCTGGACGCTGGATGCACGGGCTCTGCCTTTATGGGCGCTGCATGCACGGGCTTTCCCCCTTTGGGCGCTGGATGCACGCGGTTCCCCCATCTGGGTGCTAGTTCCCCCTCTTCATATTGCGTGGGGCATATGGCCACCATGTGACCAAATGTCTCACAGCCAGGGCATAACTCCGCCACGAGGTTTTTTAGAAAAACCTCCCAACCGTCATCCCCGACCTCCTCCTGCTGTTGCTACAGTTGCTGTTGCTGCTGCAGCTTACCTCTCCCCCTTCTCTCCCTGCACCTTCTCCCTACCTTCCTCTCCTGGGCTGTTTCCTCCTCCTCGTCCTGGAAGGGGCAGATCGCCACCGTGTGCCCACATACCCCCCAGGCAAGGCACCAGCCTTGGTCCTCCAGACCACCAAGGAGGTCCTCCAGTTCCCCGCAGCCATCTCTCCAGCTACAGCCTTCCATTATTTATTTATTTTTATTTTATTTTATTTTATTTTTCCAAACACAAAAACACTATTTGAAAAAAGAACAAAAAAAAACGCCCTTTGCTTTCCTGGTCCGGCTCCTGGAGGCGTTGTTTACCCCACGCAGGACACCATATGTGGCAGAGTGGTTGCAGTGATGACGTCACGGACCAGGAAGGAGCAACACATAAACAAAGAAGGGCGGTGGTGAAACTGAGCGCTACGCCGCTCAGCTATTTTATTAAATAAACAAAACAAAAGGTTTAAACAAAACAAACACCAAAACACTAAACAAAAGGGCACATTGGCCAAACAAACAATAATGAAACAAGTAATATAGCAATTGTTTTTCTCTCCACAAAGCACGTCTCGCCTCTGACACTCTACTCCTGCGAACGAACAGCTGCAGGTTTTTATATTCTGGCCGAGGGGTTAACTAGCTGTTAATTATCTTATTACCCCGCGGTCACAGTCTGCACGAGTTTAGTAAGGATGCGTGACTGTCAGCTAGTTAAAAAATCAGTAGTTGATCACTCACGCATCCTCACAAGGATTTATAATTAAAACGCAAAATAACAACAAATAATAATCGGCTTTCGCCGTCATATAAACATATAACTCATAATATAAATAAATAATAAACAAAGGGGCGGGACACTCCGCCACACTCTGTCACAAGTGACGGTTTTTAACTGCCTGTATTTTTGTTGTGTGTTTTATTAGTGAATCTGTTGTTTTTAAACTGCTGCTAATTCTCCTGTGCACTGTGACTGACGTTTGGGTTAAGCACTTTCCCCACAGTCGATAGGAAGTCCCGCTTTATCTGCCAGTCCAGCCAATGATAGTCATGGGCTGACTATAAAAAGGGAGGAACAGGGACCATGGGGGGAATAGAAGTGTTTTGGGAAGAAGCACACAACGCGTCTGGAAGAATAGCGAGGAGACAGTAGTATTGGAAAGGAACAGTGGCATGGAGAACACTCTTGGGAGCAGTCTAAGGTTGACTGCAGGAACAAAGGAACGGGTTTGGAGTTTTTTGTTTTTTTCTATTTGGGACTTTGTTGCAGCGGGACTTGGTTAGGATTTTTGTATGGATTTTTGTTTTTTGTGTTTTTTTGGGGGATTTTGTTTTATTATCACCTGCCACTGTTGGATTGTGTTTGAGCTAACTTTTTTTTGTGGGTTGGTGTAGAGAATTATTGACACTGAAGACATTTTTTTTTTGGTTTACAAACAAATAGATTTTTATTTTGTGTAACTGCCTTGCTGTGTCTTGTTGGCACTCCTTGAACAATCCATTCCCCAGTAGAGACAAGGTCGTCGTCCCAGGAGACGGCCAAGGGTCTGAGGGGGAGAAGAGATAACATTATTTAATTTGCACTTTAATCATTTCCTGAACTGCTCTAACTTTAATATTTTTGTACTTTGCACTTACCTATGCTGAGCGATCTCTTTGTAGTCCTGCCAGGACAGGCTCAAGGTCTGCCAGTGTTCTACTTACTGTTGTCCCAAGGTGCGAGGTGAAGCATCCGGGTCCAGAGATACTTACTTACCAGTCAGCGTGGAGGGTCAAGGTCCAGCGCCGGTTTCCAGCGTGCTACGTCGGGGATCCAGGAACGGTGGCGAGAGAGAAAGGAGACACGCAGGGTTTAAAAATAGGCTAAGGGGAAGTAACCAGAACCCCTGGGTAATTCTACTTACCCGAGTGTATGTTTCCTGACGGCCATTTTCTTTGCCCCGCTCCTTTCCAGGTTCATCGAAGGTGTTGGCTGGTCGGCGGTTGGAGGTCCGGGCGGTGGGCGTGGTGAGGTCCACGGCGGGTTTGGGTTGCGAGGGAAGCGGACGTCGGGGAGAGGGGTCTCTTGGGGACCCCTAGGAGCTATCAGAGCTATCGGAGACTGATACTTTAAGAGCTAAACAAAGCAATTTAAATGCAATACATATAAGAGGAAATTACATGCTGAAATCAGCAAAAACGTCCTATCGGAGACTGATTCCTACCAGGATTCCCCAATTCTGCGATCACAGAAATTATTACAGAATTCATGTTTCAGCGCAGACAAGCTGTCTCACATAAGAAATTATTATTTTTATTTTTTTAATTAGAAATACAGGCATGTTTTACTGTTGTTTATTTTGGAGCACGCAGCAGCACCCAACAGCTTCTGTCTAAACTACACGATCAATCGTGCACACAGACTATAACTGCAAATGTTTGATCTGAATAGTACCCCAAAACCTTCCGTGCAGATATGCCTCATACCATCCTCTGGGGGGGGGAGTTAGGATAATTAAGACGATAGCAATACCTGTTGAAATGAGGGAGGATACAATCTGAATTATTGGCACCGCACACCGGCAGCTACAGTGATACAAATGTGTAACATCTGCAAATATAAATACGAAGGATAGTATCATTGTTTAAAAAACAAACAAAAAAAAACCTTTTGAACCCCTCCGGGGCCCACTGAGTGTGTGGGCCCGTGTGCAGTTGCACCTGCTGCACCTGCTATTGCTCTGCCACTGCTAGCACTGTACTGGCCACAGCTTATTACTAGTAAATTGAACCTTTCACCATGTAGAGATTTGGAAAGCATTTGGACCATCCAACCACCCCTCACTGTAAAGGCTGTTAACACTCCATTGCGCGACTGAAAACCCAACAGGCTGCCGCAAGATTATTGCCTGATCAACACACTGTCATCATCCATCGACGCACTATAAACGCACAGCGACGCTGTATTTCCACTTGACCTGACAAGTATTTGAGCAGAAATGGAAGATGAAGTGCTTCAGTTAGTTTTTCCTTCTGCTCACTTGCTAGATTTTATGTATGGGTCTAGGAATGACATTTGGGCATCTTTTTCACTAAGGATTTTTTATGCCTGGCTTATACAGATTCTTAAAAAACAGTAAGTTTAAAAAATACTCATTACGAATTCTTAAAATATTGTCAAATATCTTGTGAAATATCCATACCACGATACCTAGGCCTAATATACATAATCAGTTTGTAATTATTTGTACCGTGTGTCTATCCAGAGTTAACATTATTCTATGGTCTGGCTATGTGTAATGAAAAATTAGGTCTGTACGCAACCTAACCACACATGAAAAACTAGTACATGATTTGATATGAGGGAAAAATCATTCCAGAATCATTGTACTCGCAATTCAGATATTGTTCAGCCATTGTTCACAATAGTTTTTCATTAAATTATATTTTAATGAGCCTGAAAAAGCTTAGATTTAGATTCTAAATTGTATCCATGTTACAAAATAAAAATGGGCAGAATTCAGAGCACCAGTACCTTTGTTTTAGAAGAGGTCAAGTTTGTTTAAAAAATGCATTTCTAACTAGAAAACAGCATTTTCTGCCAATACACAACTGCAGAGTACTGTCAAACCTAACTGCCTCAGGGCAATAATAAAAGAACAAAATTATCTCATCAGACGTTCAATAGAAATAAACTAAATCAGTTGTTATTCCCCTTAAGATTAAATACACTTTGATTAGCACAAATTGTTATATTTAAGTGCTTACATTTTTTCCCAGACAATAACATTATTGGTATCTGTCCTCTAAATGCTGAGATAATGGTGGTTAAGCTTTATAGCCAGTGTTTTGTGTAGAATTAAGCCAACAGTGCACCCAAGGTGTTTTCAGTAATTTTTTTTTTTTTTTCTGTGTGGGATTATAGAATAGTTGTCTTCATTTGTCAGAAGGCAATCAATCAGATCCCTTTATTCCTCAACCAGGGGTACTCAATTATTTTATGAGTGGCTTAGTTCTGCAAATTCCTGTGTTATCCCTTGCGGAGGATGTTAATCCTGGGGGATAGGGAATGGAGGCGCCTGTAAATATGTCTGTATGTATCATCCATAACTATTAAGAAATACTAAACGAAACTGAAACTCAAAGGCAAATGTTTCGACTACATTTCAGTGTCTGTGCTACAGACAATTCTACAAGTCAGTTTTCTGTGGATTCGTAACACTAACTGTGGATTTGTTAATCAACAATATATCTGCCACTTCAAAGCCACTCAGCCACTTTTAGTTGGTAGATTTGTAGAATTAATCAATCAAAAGACCAAAGGGTGACGTCACAGAAACGTTTTAACATAGTGAATTTACCTTGTGTGTAAATATACTGTATATGTGGTAAAACATCAGTAATCTGTATAAAAGGAATTGTGCAGACCTAGGGAGAAAACCGTAGGCCCAGCTTTGTCACTAGTTCAAAAGATTGTTGTCTGTTTTCTGTTCTAAATCATCATACTTATTAATAGAGGAATACAAAAAAAGTATATGGGTAGTAGTTTTTCCCTCTATTTATTCCCACCAGATCCCTGAGATGTTATATATAATATATAATACAATATTTACTTTAGTTCTAAACAAGAGGGGGAAATTGTCAGGCAGTAATTGACAATACGTTTTTTTAAAAATCACTTATGTTATTTACTGTAGTGGGGATATCAGTTCCTGACACAGTAGATTGTAAAATGCGTACTAGATAGATAGCATGATATAATGCTACATTTTTGTTAAACTTGATACAGTATAACCCTTTAATATGTATGATACATATTTTTTGGCTTCATAAATGCATAACTTAAAGTAATGACTGCAGACTGGCTATGTAAAATGTCAAAGCCCGGCTCTGAATGCTGCCTTTTGTTCCCTGGGATGCAATGCAGATTAAAACTAAATGTTTGGGGACAGGTTGGAACCTTAACAGAATTTTACACTGGTATCAGGTTTAGTGAGCTCTTTTAACAACTTTTTGGCCCACTTCCATATGATTGAGGGGAATGTTAGGTATGTACAGCAATTCAGAAGGGGTCATCTCAAAGTTCACCTGTATACGGGAAGTAATTTATGATCCACTCAGCTCATACTAAACTGCAGACATCTGGAAGGTGCTTTACCTGTTGCAATAACCCTAATATAACAAATGTAAGTATAGGAAATCATCTTAACAGTATGTTGCATTAGTAAACATGTTTATAATCTTTGGAACAGGTGTACAATATGCTGTATGATACACAATACAACTATTTTTTTAAATTCATTGTTCATTGTCATGTTTTTAAATTTCTATTATTTGGTTATCTTAACAATTGAATAATTGTGTGCGAAGTACATGAATAACAGAACGTGTACAGTAGCTACTGTAGGGACATGTACTACTTAATGTTCTTGTATAGTTATTTTAAAATGTTTGAATCGTTTTCCTGTATTTGTCTGGCTTCTCCTTGAACACAAGATGTGACATCTTAATGGGCTATTTCAGGCGGATGCAAATTGTAATTGTATTCATTCATTCACATAAACACTGTAATTAGGGCTTCTGTTTTTCAGGTTTTATTGATTGTATTTTTTTGGTGCTTATTTTTAACTATTTTCGAATTTTATGTAAATCGTTTTTTATATACTGTATGAAATTAGTGTTTTTGGTTACTTTCCAAAATGCTTGAGGTTTTTTTTTTTGTTTTTTTTTGGTCAAAATATGTACAGTAGTAACTCGACAGTACTTGCACACTTAAATTGTACCTTCTTTCCTTCGCTGACTTCCACAATGAAATCCTTATGGTCACGGGCATATTCTTCTTGGGTTTTGTGTGTAGGCATTTTTGTACATCCTCAGCATTTTAACTGTAATGCAGCTTTGAATCCAGCTAAACGAGATTACAACATCCTGGTTGTAATCTCATTTTAAATCTCGCAAGCGGAGTCTCCAATAGAAATGTAGGAATGAGCTGTCACTCAATGGGGCGGGTTTAAAGTATTCAGACAGAATCAATGACAGATGCAAGTCAGGAAGGCAGGGCATTGCCCCAGCAGCACTGGGATATATATATATATATATATATATATATATATATATATATATATATATATATATATATATATATTCTGTAGTAGGTTTTATTTTTTAATAGAAAAAGGGTAAAGTCAGCATGACTTGATGAACCATTTCCACAGTTTTTTGTTCATTGGCTATCCACCGATTTCATTTATTTTGTATCGGGGGTGTTTTATCAAATTTTATCGGTTAAAACCGAAAATCAGCCCTACCTATAATTATTATTTATTTCTTAGCAGATGCCCTTATCCAGGGCGACTTACAATTGTTACAAGATGTCACATTGTTTTTACATACAATTACATTATTTTTTACACATTGTTTTTATATACAATTACCCATTTATACAGCTGGGTTTTTACTGGAGCAATCTAGGTAAAGTACCTTGCTAAAGAGTACAGCAGCAATGTCCCCCACCTGGGATTGAACTCACGACCCTCTGGTCAAGAGTCCAGAGCACTAACCACTACTCCAAACTGCTGCCCTACCCACTACTCCACACATTTGTTCATTTGTATCAAATACAAATCAAAAACAAATGAACTCCAGAAATGCTAGCAAAACTGAGTTAGTCAATTACAGGATTTGTATAACTCAGACTGACCTTAAAAGCCTTATCATTTTAAACCAACAATCAAGTGAGGCCGTTTCGGCAAAGTGGTTTGCAGTGTGCAGGTGTAATCCCAGGCAATACACAGCAATGTGCATCGCTGTTCCAAACAACGGGTTACAGTCCCGAAAAAATAAACACAGTATAAACACCCACAAAGACACACACATGATCACAAGTCCAGATTGAGTGCTAACATGCAAGTTGTGAAATACAATTTATTAGTGCACAGTGGTGAAGTGTTGTCCGGGTTGGTGCTGGCCTTTAGCGACAGCTCCCGGTACGTGTTAGCCGTCTAATAAACAAACAAGTATAATTAGACACGACAAAACAAACAAACACTAAACACTCACAGTACAATCTTAGTTCTCCTTTTAGTGGTTTGCTTTCAATCATAACAAAGGAACAGATCACCTAGCCATGTTGCGTTTTGTACTGTCAGTCACGCCCCATTGGTTTTTTCGAGTGCAACTGTTTCTCCTCCAATCCGTGGCTGCCACATCACTTCCCTTCTGGGGCAATGCCTTGGTGTACTGTGGCACCGCTCCCTTTCTAGATGGCCAACTTCCACCTTTCCCTGGAATGAATTGTCAGACCATCCAGTCCGGGGCACTCTGTTCCCTTTACACAGCACCCTCACAGGTCGGGAGGGAGATTTATAACCAAGATGTGCGGTGGCCTGCTGTAGAGCGCAGAGATCTGTGCAGAGATCTGTGCAGAGATCTGGTGGATATTGGTCTTTATTATTATTATTATTATTATTATTATTATTATTATTATTATTATTATTTATTTCTTAGCAGACACCCTTATCCAGGGCGACTTACAATTGTTACAGGATATCACATTATTACAATTACCCATTTATACAGTTGGGTTTTTACTGGAGCAATCTCGGTAAAGTACCTTGCTCAAGGGTACAGCAGCAGTGTCCCCAACTGGCATTGAACCCACGACCCTCCAGTCAAGAGTCCAGAGCCCTAACCACTATTCCACACTGCTGCCCCTTTGAGAGTTAAGGCAGTTTTAGATGGTGCCGGAGCTGCCTTTGGGCAGAGATGAAGAATACATAGATCTGAGGCCGCTGCAGAACCTGATAATAATGCATTGCTCTGAGACTGCTGCAAAACCTATTCATTTGATCAGGAGCAGTCTATGAGTGTATTGTCCATTGTGGGGTAGGAGGACGCTTTGACTGAAACGTTGATAATCGTAGGACATGGTTTTTGTATCTGACTGGCAGCTCACATTGAATGAAACTGTGACTTTGAAGTTGTGTAAAGTGCCTTGATGAAGTTGGTTTGAATTGAAGAATGTCAGTTAATATAGGTAGGCAAAAGGTTGAGTCAGGAGGGGACTCCTGAGAATCCCACAGAGTGACAACGAACTGCAGGAATGGATAGAAAGGCTGGAGTGTGCAAGATTCGCAGCGATAGCAAACCAGCTTAAATTATGTAGCACTTGTGGTGTTATGCTGCCGTCTAGAGGTTGTGATTGGAATATAAACCATTGGCTTCAGTGAAGCAGGGTAGAATATATTTGGTTATTGTGATTAAAATCCTTGTTTTTAGTTTTGAATAATAAAATATTGGATACATGTTTTAGAACAGTTAGTGATGTATATAAATAAGTTAACGTAGGACTACAAGTATTTAGATGTCACAATTTGCTGAGTTGAACTCTCACGTTGTGAAAGCGCAGCAGCAGGAGATTGCAGTACTGAGGCACAGGCTCGCATTGCCTGATGAAGCTGCCTGTTCAGCATGGCAACTTACCACCCCATAGACACTCGATGAGGGCGTTGCCGTGGTAACCATGGTCTGTGAGGCGCCGGTGGAAGAGTTGCAGTACAGCACTGTCGTTGGAGTTTGTTATGAGGCTAGTCAAAGTCAGGAGCCGCCACTGATTGAATAGAGTTTGTAATGGGCTGGATAGGTCTTTAAAACGTTGAATGTACCTGATGGAGGTCCAGGACAGGATCTTCTGATGGAACGGTATATTGTGTTGGCTCTGTGAGAGCGGGTGCTGAGTGGGGAGCGGGGGAGGTGCGCTTGATTGCAGGCTAAGAGTAAAGAAAGATTCAACAGACAAAGCTTAGTGGTAGATTTAAATAGAGTTAAGGCAGGCAATCACTGACGAGGGAAAGTCGATGTCTTGTTGGTGGAGCTTTGAAAGTTTGTACGGAGGGCCAGTCTTTCTAATGAAGACACGGAGAAGGTTGAGTAATGGAGCTGCACTTTGAATGGCGCTGTTGCTATGCTGGAGACTGGATGGAGCAGGAAAGACTAACGTTGGAGCTCCTGCAGCCAAATACAGAAGCTGAATGATGAGAAGAATCACCGGAGCAGGTAGGAAAATAATTGACAATATCTTGGCAGCGCTGTGCAGAGAATTGACCTGCAGTGAAAGGAGCGAGGCAACAAATTTTATTCTAAGATATTCACACTGAAGTCACAGATTGAAAGTACATTAGTTGACCCTTTTTCACGATGTATTAGAAATCTGAACATTTCACTTTATCATGCAAGATCTGTGCACCTGAACACGGATTTTGAAGCCTGCCTTTGGATCTTAGTCGTGGATATCTGAGTATATCTGGGGAAACCTTAAGGATGACAGCTCTACACATTCAGGCAGTGAGAAATTACACAAATATATCTATGATTAATCACACATTCTCTATATTAATCAACTATCCAGCTAGCCTGTTAACATTGCCATCATGCTGTCCTGTGCTTTTTTACCATGTTGCTCCCTGCTGTGCAACATGAGCTTAGCTAATGACCTTCAAAAGATGACATTTGTGCCTGCTCAGTTTCTTTTGTTAAGCACCATATGCATGTTGCATTCTTTAAAATACAGTACTGAATTATTATATAATCCTTTCACATTTTTATTTGTAATTGTGTTTTTTTCACTGATGCAAACCATTTTTTAAATGCTGCCATCGTGTACTGTATCTAGGGTAGAAGGTGTCAGATTTCCAAGTCAAATGAAAACTAAACCCATACATGAGTTCCAGTAGTCAAAAAAATAAAGGCTTTATTTCTACTGTAATATATTTTAGGCCTACCATAGCCCGTAATCCCTGGTAGCCTGGGTGACCAATAAACACAGCACAAGAAAGGAAGAAACCAACTACTTTTTATTCCTATAAGGAATTACTAGAATTCGGGCTTAACAGGCATAACAGGCCTGAGCTAAAGATGAAAAGCGGTCTGTAAATTTGTTTTAAACCCCACTGTGCTTTATTCATGACAAGAGTTATAAGCAGCTCAGTGTACCATACTTGCATATTTTGGTCTTTCCCCTCGCCCTGTAATTTCTTGCATTTTATTTATTGTTTTCTTCCTTTCATGTAACTGTGTGTTTATTTTCTATGAAAGCATAGCTGTTCTTGCTCTTGAAAAAGTCACTGAAATTAAATAATAGTCAGAGTTGGCTTGGAATTCTTCTTTTTTTCCCCCTAGGGACTAAAAATAAAAAGGCTGGTCTGATACACAGTGTACCTCAAACCCGAAACCGTTCCAGACAGTAATAGTCACAATTCCTAATACAACACCTGCTAAATACTGTGTTACAAATTATGGAAGAACTTACAGAAACGCTCTTACACTTAATGAGTGGAAGTATATAAAGACAATGCCTCTAAAAAGCTAAATGGAACGCAGCACCAGATTGAGGGTTGGAACACTAAAATAAGGAGACTTTCTAAAAAAGAAAAAAAAAACTTGTATTGCGTAGTATACAAAACTTTTTTTTTTAAATTTTAATCAGTAAGTTTTTATATGACATGTTGCTTTAAACGCTGAATGTCTGAATGTGAGTAAATCTATTAGCTAGTACTATTAATCTATTAGTAAATCTATTAGCTGTACAGATAAGGGGATTGAATATCACCTGGATATTTAATATGCAGTGTGGAAGGGTGGTGGGCAACTCACTGACACCAGGAGACAGTATGTTATTTGTGACGCCGCTCAGGCACACTGATTTATTGCGTCCAGGAGATGGCGTTGTTGTCCGTGGACTGGGTACTGGCGACAGTAACCAGCACCACGGCTTGTACCACAACAGGTACACAAGCAAGGGCACAACAAGTGCTCGTAAATAATAATGAAAACCAAAGGCAAAAGAAAAAGGGAAAATAAAACACAGTAATAAAACTACAAACAAAAGTGCTGCTTACGCAGTGCCCCCACTGCCGCTAAGCCGGTCAGCACGAGCCTCCGTCCTGCGCTAGCTTGCTATACACTGGGATGGCCGTTCCCCGTATAACTAAACCCGTCCCCTTGGGTGTGTAGCCACGTATTTTACTCTGATTTCTTTTTTAATTATTTGCAAGCCAGCTGTTATCCCCAGCCCGACTTGCCTCGTTTTCCTCCTTTTATCACCTGACGTCTGCGGTCAGGGTCACGGTGTGTTCCCCAATACGGCCACCCGAGTGCACCTAAAGCACCGTTCTTAAGGGCCGAGCAATCTCCCAAGGCCCCCCTCTCAGCCACTCAGAGAGAGGGAAAGCACACAAACACTCTTCCCCACCTCTCCGTGTCATCGCCATGACTGACAGGCGGATCATAGGAGACTGCTGCCCTCTACCTGCAGCAATACGCATGTGCCAGATAGTCAGTCCAGGTCTCCCCTGCTACACATCCTCCCCCTCAGAATGGCACCACCGGTCCATTCGAAAATCCTACAACCCCATGCCTTCCCGAGAGAAAAAATCTGCGTTTTGATGCAGTTTCCCTGCTCGGTGGACTACCCTGAAGGCATAGGGCTGCAGGGCCAAGTACCACCGCGTGATTCTGGCATTGTTATCCTTCATCCGATGAAGCCATGCTAAGGGGCATGATCCGTAATCAGGGTGAAGTGTCGCCCCAGGAGGTAGTACCGCAGTGACTCGACTGCCCATTTTACTGCCAGACACTCCTTCTCGATGGTACTGTAGTTTTTCTCGGGAAGGAGCTTCCTGCTGATGTACAGGACCGGTGCTCGCTTCCCGCACCTCCTGAGACAACACTGCCCCGAGACCTGTCTCTGACGCATCCGTCTGCAGGGTGAACCGCCTACTGAAATCAGGACTGCACAGCACTGGCTTGCTGCACAGCCTACGCTTCAAAGCGAGAAAGGCTCTCTGGCACGGCTCCGCCCACTGAACCGTATTTGGGGCAGCCTTCCGGGTGAGGTCTGTCAAAGGAGTAGCAAGCGTGGCGGTTCGGGATGAACTTCCTGTAATAGCCCGCTAGTCCCAAGAAAGAGCGCACCTGGGTTTTGGTCGTAGGGACCGGCCAGTCAGCCAAGGCTTTCACCTTAGCAATCAGCGGTCTGATCTGGCCGCTCCCTACTCGATACCCCAAATACTCCGACTCACTCTTCCCAATGGCACATTTCTTTGGGTTAGCAGTGAGCCCAGCCTCCGCAAGGATTGCAGCACCGCCGCCACCTTACCGAAATGACTCGGCCAGTCTTCACTGTGGATTACCACATCATCTATGTAAGCGGCGGCGTACTGCTGATGGCGCCGCAAAATGCGATCCATCATCCGCTGGAAAGTGGCTGGTGCTCCGTGCAACCCAAAGGGCAGGGTCCTAAATTGGTACAACCCGAAGGGAGTAGAAAACGCCGTCCTCTCTCTGGACTCTGGGGTCAGGGGTATCTGCCAGTACCCCTTCGTTAAATCCAGTGTCGTCATAAAATGAGCCGTGCCTAGACGCTCCAGCAACTCATCTACACGGGGCATGGGATAAGCATCAAACTTCGACTTTTCATTAACTCGCCTGAAATCAATGCAAAATCGAGTTGACCCATCCGGCTTATCCACTAAAACAATCGGACTGTTCCAGTCACTTTGGGACTCCTCTATTACCCCCAGTCTAAGCATCTCATCAATCTCCGCCTTCACTACCTGCCTTTTGCGCTCAGGTATGCGAGTGCGGCCTCTGGCGAACTGGCGCCCGGCTCAATCTCAATGTGATGGTGGGCTACTCGAGTCTGCCCCGGGACGGGAGAAAACACATCAGGAAACTCCGCCACTAGCGCCCGAGCCTGACATTTCTGTGTTGGTGTCAGATTATCTGCAATCTGTACCGACCCCTTTTCCGCCAACACAGAAAGATCAGGTCCCAGGTCTGTGACGTCATCTGCTTGCGCCACTAACAAAGCCTCCTGCTGTAACCAAGGTTTCAACAGGTTTACATGGTAAATGTGCTTTCTCTCCGCCGCCCGGCTGGCAGATCTCATAATCCACCGTCCCAACCCGGCGTGTAACCTCAAACGGCCCTTGCCACTTCGCCAGAAGTTTGGACTCAGAACTGGGTAGCAATAGAAGCACCTTATCCCCGGCTGAAACGTGCGCAACCGGGCCCCCTGTTATATTGGGTCTCCTGTCTGTGCTGAGCCTGTTGCAAGTTGTCATGTGCCCACTTTCCTACAGACTCAAGACGCTTGCGCAGGTCCAACACATACCGGACAGTATTGGTCGAATTGTCCTGCTGCTCCTCCCACATCTCTCTGACCAGATCGAGCACACCCCAGGGTCTCCGTCCATACAGCAGCTCGAATGGCGAAAAACCCGTGGAAGCCTGGGGTACCTCTCTGATAGCAAAGAGAAGGGGCGGAATCAGCCGGTCCCAGTAACGCACGTCACTATTAATAAATCTGCGCAACATGTTTTTGAGGGTCTTATTAAATCGCTCCACAAGACCATCAGTCTGAGGGTGAAAAACCGAGGTCCTAATGGTCTTAATCCCCAAAAGTTTACATGTTCCGCGGACTAGCCGGGACATAAAGTTGGTGCCTTGGTCGGTCAATATTTCCTTGGGGATTCCCACCCGGGAGAAAACCTTCACGAGCTCGTTGGCAACAGATTTAGCAGACGCAGATCGGAGGGGAATGGCTTCTGGATAACGCGTAGCGTAATCCAGAATGACCAATAGGTGTGTGTATCCTGCCGCACTCCTTTCTAACGGACCCACTATATCCATTCCAATACGCTCAAACGGAGCCTCCACTAGGGGCAACGGCACCAGTGGGGCTCGTGGGACGGTTCTAGGGCTAGCCTTCTGACATTCCCCACATCGTTCACAAAAACGTCTGACATCACCGTCCAGCCCCAGCCAATAGAACCGTGTCACGAGCCTCGCTTTAGTCTTGTCCCTTCCCAAATGACCAGACAGGGGAATAGCGTGAGCAAGCTGCAACAAATCCTCTTTAAAGGGCTGAGGAATGAGCAACTGGTGACGCACTTCCCAGTCTGGGGCAATTTTTCAACACGGTACAACAGGTCTCGATTAATTTCAAAGTGAGGGTGCGTGGCGGCGTGCCTGGGCTCGACCACACGACCATTTACCACAGCTGCTTGGTCAAAGAGCCTGCCCAGCACGTCGTCACGCCCTTGCTCAAGTCGGAAGTCACGGGAACGAGCTAAAAATCAGCTCCCATGGCTTCCAACTCGGGATCAGGTCGGTCCCGAGCGGAGGCAGCCGAGCCAGACCCCTGCGCTGACTCGCGGCCTCCCCCAGACTCCTCCCCAACCGCCCCACCTGAAACCTCTCGGACTCCCTCCATTGCCAGCCCTCATTCTTAGCGGCCCGGCGTTCCCGTTTAGTTTTGCGGGGTCTGAATCTATGGCAATAGCAGTCCGGGTCACGAAAGGGAAAGATCTCGCCAATTACTTCCTCTTTCTTTGCCAATAAGGAAGACGGGCTGTCACAGCAGCCAACCAATCTTTAAACTGCTCGCAGTCCCGCCCCAGAACCACAGGCACCGGCAATCGAGGACACAAACCCAATTGCACTCGCGTCACCTGCTGGCCAATTTTCAAATTCACATACATTTTGGGATAGGTGCGCACATCACCATGAATACATTTAATATGCACCTGTCCCGTTATTTGTTTATGCCCCGTGAGATTAAGCTCTCTTGTATCAGAGACTGACTACACCCTGAATCTAAGAGAGCCTGGGTTTGTGTATCATCCACTGACACAGGAATCACAAAACCCGTCTGCTGGAGTGACTGATGTAATGGAACAGTCTTACCTGGTCGGATGACGCCACATCCCATAGCGGGCAAACCCGGTCGATGTGGTTCACCTCCCAGCTTGTTCCACACATCAGTGAACTGGTTTCTCGCCAGGAAGCTTCAGCAGGAGGTGGAGACACAGGAGCCATCAAAGGGGCTCGACGGCAGGGTGGCCGCGAGACCCGGTCCAACACTGCAGCAGCCCGTGGGTGACCCCACTCTGCCCCAGTTCTCGGGCCGGGAGCTCCCACCGCCACACTCCGTCCAAAGACCTGGCGACCCCTTCCCCAAGTCCCTTCGCCCTCCCTGGGGCCCGTAGAGGGGTGATGCTGGAGTAGCGCCGTTCCCAGGCAGCTTAGCGGGCGTTGGTTCTGCTGCCTGGTACTGCTCCGCTAGTTGGATCGCCAAATCCAGGGTGGCGGGTGCCTGCCGTTGTACCCACACACGGGTCCCGAGCCAAGCACTGCAGGAACCGCTCGATCACGACCAGCTCCACCAACCTGGCAGCGGTAGTAGCTCCCGGTTTAACCATCCACGGGCATAATCCTGCAAGCGATGCGCGATGGCCCGGGGTGTTCCTCAGCCGAGAAGCTCACCTCCCTGAACTTGCGGCGGTAGCCCTCGAGTCGCACCCACGCGGTTGAGGATGACAGCTTTCAGCGTGGGGTACTCCATCATTGCCGCGGATCCAGGGTGCTCGCCGCCCCGCGCCTCCCCGTCAGCTGTGGCAGGAGGTAGCTAGCCCATTGCTCGCGGGCTGCTGTAGCCATGGGTCCGGCCCCACAGCTCTTGCACTCCCCTGCACCACCGTCGTGAGGGTTTCGCGCAGGAGATCCATTAAGGTGGTGAACTGCTGGGTATCCATTCTACCCCCTGGTCTTGCACTGCTTTGTGTGGGCAGTGCCAGTGAATCCCACTTCTGACACCACGTGTGGAAGGGTTTTGGGCAACTCACTGACACCAGGAGACAGTATGTTATTTGTGACGCCGCTCAGGCACACTGATTTATTGCGTCCAGGAGATGGCGTTGTTGTCCGTGGACTGGGTACTGGCGACAGTAACCAGCACCACGGCTTGTACCACAACAGGTACACAAGCAAGGGCACAACAAGTGCTCGTAAATAATAATGAAAACCAAAGGCGAAAGAAAAGGGAAAATAAAACACAGTAATAAAACTACAAACAAAAGTGCTGCTTACGCGGTGCCCCACTGCCGCTAAGCCGGTCAGCACGAGCCTCCGTCCTGCGCTAGCTTGCTATACACTGGGATGGCCGTTCCTCGTATAACTAAACCCGTCCCCTTGGGTGTGTAGCCACGTATTTTACTCTGATTTCTTTTTAATTATTTGCAAGCCGGCTGTTATCCCCAGCCCGACTTGCCTCGTTTTCCTCCTTTTATCACCTGGCGTCTGCGGTCAGGGTCACGGTGTGTTCCCCAATACGGCCACCCGAGTGCACCTAAAGCACCGTTCTTAAGGGCCGAGCAATCTCCCAAGGCCCCCCTCTCAGCCACTCAGAGAGAGGGAAAGCACACAAACACTCTTCCCCACCTCTCCGTGTCATCGCCATGACTGACAGGCGGATCATAGGAGACTGCTGCCCTCTACCTGCAGCAATACGCATGTGCCAGATAGTCAGTCCAGGTCTCCCCTGCTACATGCAGTCACAGACAAAAGCAATGACACTTAATATAAGATCATTCAAGAAAACATGTTAAATACAAGCATTAGTGAGTAAAAACACTTAAGACATTTTTTATATTTGTTCATGAAAAAAGTATTTGCACCTTTACATTAAAAGTCTGTACAAGTGTTATAGAACTAATTAAAAATATATATTCATTGATTGAAAACCATTGCACAGTAATTAAGCTGCATTATAAAGTCAATAGCCAGAAAAAGAGGTAATTATTTCCAACATCTGTTGAAGAACAACATTTTGGCAACACAGCAGATGATGGTCAAGACATTGGAGCTGAATTCATGTTTGAGAAAAGCACTCGTAGTAAACTACAACAAAGAAAATTGCTACAGAGCACTTTTAAACAAAATTCATAAAATAAACTGTCTAAAATTTGAAATATGAGACTAAAATATAACTTTTCCCCAAAAAAGTATGTTTTGAGAAAAAAGGGAAAGCCTTCAATGAAGAAAACCTTGTGCAATACCTACAGACTTGGAGGTGGTTCGATCATGATGTGGGGGTGTTTTAACAGTTCAGGGACTGGAGACATTCATGTGATTTGAAGACCGAATTAAAGTACAGACAGTTTATCTTCCAGCACAACAATGACTCAAAGCATACGGCTAAGTCAACTCTTGAATTCTTGAAGAAAATGAAGATAAAAGTTCTTGAATAGCCTTTGCAATCACCAGATCTCAATCCAATAGACATGCTTTGGACTGATCTGAAAAAGCTGTAGCCAAGCATTGTGTATCCAATCTGTCTGAGCTGAAGAAAATATGCAAGACAGAATGGGACCAGATTTCACCAACAAGATGAAAGAACTGGCTAGAATTATCTTTCAGTGTCTGAAAGCCATAATAAAAGCAAAAGGAGGACACAGAAAATACTTTTAATGAAATAAGTTTGTTTTTTGATAAAGATTAAATTTCTAGAAATTTTGTATTTTGCTTGTGTTTTATAAAAAAGTTTTTAAAGTTTACTAAATGCTTGTGCTTAATCCGTTACCTTGAATTATATAATAAGCATAGGGTGCCAATACTTGTATCTGCAACTTTAGTATTAAATATATTCAGATTAACAATATTATTTTTAAGTAATATTATTACTATTTTAATTTTAAATGTAATAAGAATAGGGATAGTTTAACTGAGCGTATGCCAAGTAAAACATACAGTATGTTCCAAAATATTTTTCATGTGATCAGAGACGTATTAGAAGATTTGAATCATCATTTTTGTACTTGTCTTTTTATGGAGAAGCCTTTAAACAGTAATAGAAACTTGTTAAATTCATGTTTTCATATTTTGAGAGCATAGTACATTTTTCAATTGCAGTGGAGACCCTGACTTTTAATTTGCAACTGGTTGGGCAGAGTGAAGAAATCTGTTTTTAAAAAGTACATCCTCCGTTGACATCTGAGTATTTATTACTTCAAGAACTTGTTTTTGTGTTTTTTGTTTCCTGTGTTGTTGTTTTGCACTGATTTTGATCCAGATGTTGTGAGTTACATATTCATAATTTATTTTCATTGACCGCCATTCATCGCATGTTCCATAAACAAAACTTGTTTAAAACCATATTATATTTTTGTAAGAGTTTGTAATATTATTGTTCTTACTGCATTTGAGATAACCAAGCTCACCATTCTAATTCCATATCTTTGTTCTTTTTTGTCCATAGTTTGTATGTGTCCAAGACTTGATATACCTGCACACAGCCACATTAACTGCTCAGCTAGTGACACATCATACAGAACAGTGTGTCAGGTGACCTGTGAGAGGGCTATCGTCTAGAAGGAAGCTCGAGACTAGCCTGTCAGGTTCAGTGGGATGTTCCAGAGCCTCAGTGTGCTGGTAGGTTAGACTCAGTCAACATTGTGTAAGGCAAAACACTCTTTAGCCATGAGAAATAAGTTCTAAACAGCATACTGAGGATTACCTCATTGAATAGGTCCTAGCTTGTGCTATTGAGACAAGTTCAAATTAATGTCATCCGCTCTAGAAGGCAAAAAGTTTTTTGGATTTTGCTGTTTGGTATTTTGCTGGATAGTGAGGTCAGCTCCAGCTTGCCTGATTTTGATTATTTTATACATTGTTTCTTCACATGGGTAGCCCTTTTAAATGAGCTTAATAGCTGCATAGGTATATTTGTAATTAAAAAGGCCATTACATTAACTTAAACATCCTTTTATCCTTCTACAACTAGGACTGGCTTGTGAGCAGCCCTTTAACCCAGTAAATGGGGTTTTCCTGCACTGAAGAGGAATCGGGTGTGAACTGCACTCTGACGACCCAGCTCACAGAGATCTCTGTGCCCATGATGGAGTGTGGAAAACTCCTTACTCTGCAGAGTGGCCAGACTGCTCTTGCAAGTATAACTACCTGCGTTTTAAACATTGTGCTGAGTTTAGACTAAATGCAGGAAGGACAAATGTGTTACAATTAAGTAACATGAATAGTTATTTAGCACCACCTACTGGGCTGTACACTCTTTTCAGCACCTCTTAAGCAAAAGGCATGTGCACACATGCATTGGAGACATGTAACGTGGGTTAACTGGAGGGATAACAGAAGTACCTGACTGTCAAAGCATATGGTTGAAATATCTTTTTGTTGCAGCTCTTTATAAAGGTGTTAAAATCAAAAGTAAGTTACAGTTGAAAGTGTCAAATCCTCACACAATTCATATGAATTCCAAAACATTTTCATAGGAATACCTTTTTTTCATATACAGTACAGGTTCATGTTCTACAGACAAAAAAAATGCCATATGTTCATAATGAATTTGAGTATATTGCCAAAGGAATTAAGAATTCAATTGGAATCTGTGTAAAATATTTTAAAATGGATCCAGATCCTGGCTTCAAACCCTTTGAGATGCTGTTCAAGGCATCCAGATGTGAGGACTTCAGTCTCGAAACCTTCACAGAAGAATTCTACTCTGTGCTTGGACGCACGGTATGAGCATATTTGCAATTGCTTATGTCAAACCAGCTCAGTGTTATTTAAAGGAATGTTAACCCAGGTTTTAAATCCATTCTTGTCAGCGCTATCAATATTTTCATTCCAAGTTGGGAATATGATGATATTTCAAAGACAACGTTACTGCTGCTTTCGGGTACCTAATCACTTCATGTGTTGTAGTTGAAGACCTTGTTGTGCAAGTTCAAAAAAACATTTCCAAAGAGAATTGGCCCATTGTTATATTTCAGTATGTACTCCGATGCATGTTAACTGATTAAGGTTTTGATTCCTTTGTTGATGTTTCAGGTTCCATCATTTTGCAGTGATGATGATGTGGCATTATTATTATTTATTATTTATTATTATTTATTTCTTAGCAGACGCCCTTATCCAGGGCGACTTACAATTGTAAGCAAATACATTTCAAGTGTTACAGTACAGGTAATACAATAAGAGCAAGATAAATACAATGACAAGTTCAAGCAAGTACAAGTGTGACAAAATACAATTCAACACAGCAGATAAGTGACAGTTACATCAAGATATGATTAAATACCAAATACTACAGTTTAAACATATGGCAGATTACAGCATGCAGACTAGAAGTAAAGACAATGCCTAGAATATAACTATGACTATGACAACGGATTTGCCATTGGTAAGTCATAATATCACATCTATTTAATTGTGATTTACTTAACAAGAATTAGCTCATTAGGTGGGAACAGGTGAGTGCACACCTCATGTGTTTTTTTTGTTTTGTTTTTTTTTTGCCAAAATGTTGGCAAATACAGATTTATGATCTGAAATTTGACCAACTTCTTGAAGGTTAGGGTTTTTAAAAACCTATTTTCTTTACACATGTATACTGTATATAACATATGTACTTGCCTTAGGTCATTAAAGCTGTGCTTTATTTACTGTTATAGGTCCAGGTGGCTGGGGCCGAAACTGGGGTGATAGAGAATGCACAGCTGCACAGTTTTCCCGGTCTGGGTTAATGCCCTGCTACCCTTGTCCTAGAGACTATTACCAGCCTGATTCGGACAGGTCCTACTGCCTCTCCTGTCCTTTTTATGGCACAACTACCATCACTGGAGCTACTGCCATTCAGGACTGTTCAAGTAAGTGCTCAGAAATGTATTTACTGTCTGTAGTACATTTATATTTTAAAGCATTTATATCATATTCTGCATTTCAAATGTCTTTTTAAACTTCATCTTCAGAGGGCTGGGCCATGCCCTTGGTGGTGTATACAGCAGTTACCATAAATTGCACAGCTTCTAATAATACTTTTTTACTTTCATGTAAATGCCATGTACAGCACTGCAATAGCTTTTATTAAGAATAATCAGCCTTTATTTCTTCACGGAAATATGCTATAAATCACATTCACAGCTACACTACTATAGTTCTTTAGTTCAGGGCATTTTATTCAGGAACAATGAATGAAGTGTCTTATACAAAATATCTCCTGTCTGTCCTGTAAGGGCAGTTTATTCTGCCTAAAATCCTCTATCTTTCGCTCACCTGTTGCCTAGCCAATTGGCCTGCACCTGCTACAAGACTGACAGCATTCCAGGTGTGTCTAGGTAACTTATCTCATCAACACTGCATGAGCTCTGCCTACCAAAGGGGAAGGGTAACTATGCCAACAGTCTCCTTGCCGCCAACAGCCCACGTCCTGCCAGTTTTTACCTCGTATCATATCACCTTCCTCAAACAGTAATGCCAAGCAAGTATTAAACACACACACACACACACACACACACACACACACACACACACACACACACACACACACACACACACACACACACACACACACACACACTGTAAACTTAAAGGGGGAGCCACATTAAAAAAAAAAAAAAAAAACATTAAATACATATTTTGTATATGCAGGTTTTGGTTCCAGCTACTCCCCCAAGGAAGAAAGTGTACTAGTTCCAGTTTCCCCAGAAAATATCAGCAAAAAATACCAAGCCAGCAGCCAGGTTTGTGAAACAAGAATTTTTGTGCTTTGGTATGACAGCTATCAATGTTATTCTTAACTAGGAATGAAACTCTCAGAATGACCACTAAGGTTTACTTTGTTAGCTTTCTCGTTGGTTTTAAATAACAGTAATTTGAATTTGTATATGTTGTGTTGTGTTAACAATGTTGTCTAATATGTAAGAGAAGTGGAATTAATTGACAGAATGGCTGAAATTAACAGCAGTACTGCTTCTACCACTCTGCTTTCAAGGTCAAGACCTTAGTTGTTTACTCTCAATGTTCTCAGAGCAGACCACTAGGTGGTGCAATAGCCTGAATAATGGGATTAAATTAGTCTTCTTTACTGTAATTCCAGGGAACCATAGCACCATTCTTTTTCTTGCATACTCCAGAGCTATGATGAATTAGCTTTGTTTTTTTGTTGTATGAGTGAGCACAGAATTGGTGACAAAACAAATCTAGTGCTGTGAAATTCAAGCATCTCATTTTTGTTTTCCTAGGTGTTTCCTGAATGTTTCTTGAATCCATGCCAAAACAGTGCGAAGAAGTGGGAGCTGGATATGTTTGTTTATGCCCATCTGGGTTTACAGGAAAGTGCTTTTTTATTTCAATTTAAAAAATAATATTTCTACATGAGAAATACTATTTTTAATCAAATGCTTCAAGTTGCAGTTTGAAGTACAGGATAAACAGCTCATAAAATCAAAAGAAAAATATCTGAAACATTTGAAGGTTATGGGACATATTCCCTGAATATGATAATACATAAACGTGTATTGGAAATGTAACTGGATTAATTAATGAAACTGTGTGTCTTGAGAAACAGGGCAAACTGCTGTGTCTTGAGAAGGGGGCCTCTGGCTTGCAGAAATACTGAACTATGTGACCTACTGATTAGAGGACCGGCGCCTGAACTGGATTAAGCTGAGCGGACAGTTGAATTATGTACAGATAATTCACATGTGCAACAACAATTGTTTTGACTCAAGGAAGACATAAACTAGCGACGTCCCAGTGGAAAAGGACATTAAAATATCAAAGGACTGTGAGTTTAAAAAAAGGCAAGATACACAAATGATCTCATGAAAGTGGTGATCTAGCAGAGTGAAAGACTATAAATATCCAAGCCAAACTAAACATTTTGCGCTCCACATCAAATGCTAAACAAGGTGCTGTCACTCTGCTATGCAAAGCTGCAACTCCGGGACTCTGCCTAAAAACGGAATCAAGACAGGACTGTGCCTCAAAACAGATCCAAGTCGAGGAAGCAAGATGCAAGCGAGTCAATGACCACAAGCAACGAGACTGAGGCCCGGCTGGAGGACTGCCGTAAAACTTACAGAGACTGTTATCAGACAAACCAGTCTAGGTCTGCTGTACACCTAAAACCACAGTATCCAAAATAAACTGTGCCCTGCTACCTGCGTAGCTAAAATATTCAGCGAACAGGACAGAGCGGACGGGTGCTGTTGTGGATCCTATACCGAGGACCGAAGACTTTGTTGCAGCTGTTTGTTGATTCTATCGAGAATTGAAAGCTTTGTTGCTGAGTTTGAGCCAAAGTGGGATTCAAGACTTGCGGAGAGGAGAGTTTTGTACTGGTTTGAGTTTCCAAGCCAGCAGACCAAAAGTCTAAGTTTCAAGGAACCATTGAGTATAATTCCAGTTGCATTTTCCTTTCATGGAACTAAATTCATTAATTAATTGTAACACATTCACATAGAATTGTACTGTTAATTATTTAGTTTGCACACTTTGCGTGTGAAATAACTTTTAGTGAAAGTTGATGAAGTAACTATAAGTAATCTACCTCATATTGTTGTATGAAGAATTTCTTTAAAAGTAAACTTGCCATATATTTAATCTATATACCATTAATAAGCTTAATGTGATATATTCTAAGATTGTCTGCGTCATCTCAGTTGAGGCTGTGTGCTTGGATGTGGGCGTGTGTGAGCAAGCTACTATGTCACAGCCTGCTTGCTTGGAGTGCTGGTGTGTTAGGAGACAGGCGGTGTCATATTTCAATTGCCTGCTAGTCAAGCAGTGAGAGTTTTTTAATTGTGTTTTGTGCTTCGAGACATTTACTTTCTGACTTTTCTGATTTCTGTTTATTATTTTGTGTACTTAATAAAATACTACTATTGATTAAACATTCCTTGTGACTGCGCGTAAATGTGTGTTCATAGTAAATCCTCAATCTTTGTAACACGTCAATTAAATATTGTTAGTAAGAGAACTAATCAACCCAGATAAACATTAAATTATCAATTATTGAATTGTTCCTACAAGGTACAGTACTGTAACTGCAATAATTTTTCAAATCGGATGCTTTATGAAATGGTATTGGTATACTGGTACATAAAAATCATACAGTAGCTCAGTAGTTTTTCATCCAAATATATAAGAAGAACATAAGAAAGTTTACAAACGAGAGGAGACCATTCAGCCCATCTTGCTCGTTTGGTTGTTAGTAGCTTATTGATCCCAGAATCTCATCAAGCAGCTTCTTGAAGGATCCCAGGGTGTCAGCTTCAACAACATTACTGGGGAGTTGGTTCCAGACCCTCACAATTCTCTGTGTAAAAAAGTGCCTCCTATTTTCTGCTCTGAATGCCCCTTTATCTAATCTCCATTTGTGACCCCTGGTCCGTGTTTCTTTTTTCAGGTAAAAAAGTCCCCTGGGTCGACATTGTCTATACCTTTTAGGATTTTGAATGCTTGAATCAGATCACTGCATAGTCTTCTTTGTTCAAGACTGAATAGATTCAATTCTTTTAGCCTGTCTGCATACGACATGCCTTTTAAACCCGGGATAATTCTGGTTGCTCTTCTTTGCACTCTTTCTAGAGCAGCAATATCCTTTTTGTAACAAGATGACCAGAACTGAACACAATATTTTAGATGAGGTCTTACTAATGCATTGTAAAGTTTTAACATTACTTCCCTTGATTTATTAACTACAAGGTATTCATGAATTCATATCTATAAATTACAACACAAAAAACTAAGTTTTACTTGACGTTAAGAGCTGACAAAGACAGTAAATTGCCAAATACAAGCCCTCTACTGATAGTAGGTTGTTACAGACCTCTGAAATAATTATTAATGACATGTTTTTAAGACTCTGATATTGTAGGTAATAGTGAACTGATAATTATGGGTGATCTTAATTGCGACTGGCTAACTAAATTCTTAAAAATGTAAGCCTTGCCTTGGGTTTAACTCAATTGATAAAAGTCCCAACCCGGCCTAATCAGAAGGACTTGTCTAAATCATCTTTAATTGATCTATGCTTTACAAACTATCCTAATAGGTACAAAGAGGCAGGAACTTTCTGAAATGCGTTTAGCGATCATAATACAATTTATTGTATCAGAGATGTGCATATCCTTAAACTTAAACTGAAAATTCTCTTCAAAAGACACTATAAAAAAATTTCAAGATTCTGGTTTTTTAACTGTGGTGTCCCATATTGATTGGACAGTAATGTCATGTTTCCCACAAATTGATATTGCTTGGGAGTATTTTTTTTTTCTTATAAATTTAGTCATTGCCAATTATTTTTATTATTTTCTCCCAATTTGGAATCGCCAATTATTTTATTATGCTCAGCTCACCGCTACCACCCCTGCGCTGACTCGGGAGGGCGAAGACGAACACACGCTGTCCTCCGAAGCGTGTGCCGTCAGCCGACCGCTTTTTTTCACACTGCGGACTCACCATGCAGCCAACCAAGAGCTACAGCGTCGGAGGACAACGCAGCTCTCGGGGAGCTTACAGGCAAGCCCACAGATGCCCGGCCAGACTACAGGGGTCGCTGGTGCGCGGTGAGCCGAGGACACCCTGGCCGACCTAGCCCTCCCTCTCCCCGGGCGGTGCTTGGCCAATTGAATGCCGCCCCCTGGAAGCTCCCGTCCTCGGTCGGCAAAATGGGAGTATTTTTTTAATGAATTTAGTACAGTTATCAGTAATCACGCTCCATTAAAAAAACTGCGAGTAAAAATATATAATTGTCCCTGGTTCACTAGTGAAATAAAAGGCTCATTAGAAGCTCGGGCCCAATCTTAGGCTGAGCACGGAAAACAACATCTGAACAAGATGGGCAACAGTTTCGTACTTTGAGAACTAAGTGTACGAATTTAATCAAGAAAACAAAATCTGATTATTAAAGAGCTGGGCTCTTCCGCATTCATGGTTATAGAGCTTTTAACCTCATCTCCTCTTACTGATAGGGGACAGATTCCTTGATGGCAGTGCATCTCACAACACTGCACGTTACAAACGGATACTATGTAACAATATTTTTATTTTTTTATCCAGGGTGATGCTGAACAAATCTGCCAAACAAACAAAGTGTGGAGTGGAAAGAAACCTGTTTGTGCAAGTAGGTAGTGAATTTCAAAATCATGAGACTAGTCATACAAAAAACCCCACCGTACTACAGCCAACAAATCTGGGAGGTTTCAAAAGCAGTCAAAAAAGACAAAACAAAAGGAACTGCTTCACAAAGTATTATGAATACTTAAGTTACAATAGAGGGTGGAGAAAAACTCACCACAGCTGTCCCAAATGCTATTATTTTGTTTCTGAATAGATCTGACATCATGTGAATTTTAATACCGTAAGAGAAATAAGCATTCTTTATCAAAGACATATAAAGTGGATTTTTATGAAACTCATAACACTTGCAGAAACTTATAACTTTACTTTTAAAAAAACAAATAAAACTGACCATTGGAATTGGAACACATTTGATTGTTTAGTGTTTTTTTAATTTTTTTTATTTAACCAGCAGAGCCAGTTGAAAACCAGCATTACTGACTGGTGTGTGCTAGTCATGGCTGGAATTACAGGGATATTTAGATTTTTTTATGTATAAATATTCATTTGCATGCAACCTTTTGCTACCAGGATTTGTAATGTACGGTGTAATCAATTAAACAGGTTTTTTTTTTTTTTTTTTAGCAGCTTCCTCTACGAACAAACATTTTTTAATGCAAGATTTTGCAAGGAATAAAGTTGTATTACTCTAAGTGTCTCACTTATGTATCTTCTACAGAAGTATCTTGTGGAAAGCCTGCATCAGTAGAGCATGGTTCAGTTCAGCGAAAGGACTACATGCTTGGGGGTGAGGCTGCGTCCCTGGATTCGAGCTCCAGGGACACAGCATAAGCACTTGCAAGGCTAATAAACAGTGGTCCAGCAGCCACACTGTGTGTGCGTAAGTAATGGGAGGATCTAACATGTAATAATGTCAATGTTGTTGCTTTTTTGAGAAAGTAATAACTTGTGTGTGTGTTAGCACAAGTGTTTCGATAATGTTTGGATATTTTTAACATCACTCATTACATCACTGTGCTGTACCAAGAAACCATTAAGTATATTCAGGGATGGAAATAAGACTCCTATTGCATAGCAGTATTCCAGGTTTTGATACAAGCTTGATCTGCCCTAGTGTATACTGTAGGTAACAAGCTTGGGTGTGCTATTCAACACTGCAGGTATCTAAATAGGTCTAGAAAAAAAAAACAACTCATACACAATAGTCAGTAATCCAGTCCCAGTTTTGAGTATGGCATTGTATTATAAGTAAGGCTACGATTCTGGCACGGTGATTTTAGTACATTTCACAGGCGAGTTGCAGGAAAAAAAAAAAAAAAGAATTCATGGAAAGGTCACCAAATAATGTAGCTTTAGCTACATCAACATACACAAGAGCTTTTAAATAGTACACCAAAACCGATACTATACAGTGCCGTGAAAAATTATTTGCCCCCTGTCTGATTTTCTGCATTTTTGCACATTTTTCACATTGTATTTGGTCAGATTTTTTTGTGGGTTGTAGTAGTATATAGAGGGAGTCTGAGAGAAAAAATGATACCAAAGTTCGGTGCTTCGTTCATTTGTTTGGTGTGCAAGGTAATCAAACATGCAATCTTCAGGTGTGAAAAAGTTATTGCCCCCCCCCCCCTAGTTAACTCAACCCAACCCTGTCAAACGAAGCAGTATACAATAAGTACCGTTCAACAATAAAATAAAATACAAAACAACGGTAAGAGAAACAGTGGCTGGCACTCCAGAATTCTCCAGACGGTGCATACAAACAGACACGCCCATCCAAGCCGCAGATGGAACTCCGATCGGAAAACACAGCAGACCAGAAGTAGAGGATTAAAAAAAAAAAAACTAAGCATCCTTTCCTGAATACAACCAGACCTGGCGTTTTATAGGTAAAAGCAATCAGGTGATAATTAATCATCAATTTAATTAGTTAAGGCTAAACCACCTCCCCAGGGTCGTAATGTCCCAACTGCTATATATATATATATATATATATATATATATATATATATATATATATATATATATATATATAAAATAAGAAACATCTGCTACAAATAAAGGATTACTGTATATTCCGGTATCTCTTCCATTCTGAGTGCAGTCCATTTAAAAAAAAAAAAAGAAACCATTCGCCACATTTTAGGCCTGCTTTTCAGTCACATATGTGAACGTTCAAAGACGCTTTAAACCACAAATGTAAACGAGGTTGCAGACCGGGACTTTGTGTGTTAAAATGATTCATCAAGTGCTAAAGATAAAATTATCATCATCAAACATCATTATATTAATCATATAACACAATAAAACGATTTTTAAAACTGCGCAACCGGCACTTAAATTGTGGTGTATTCCGCCATATTGACAGAGTTTTGACGTCACTGGTTGGATGACACTCACTGGCTCTTCAAGAAACCATTCACAAATACTGTGAACTCTCTTGTTTAATAAAAAGCGCACGCTGTGTAACTATGCCGCTGAAACGAAAATAATGTTATGTTGCAACAAAGCCTGAAACTATATTGATCGTTTGAAAAAAGGAGTAACGCAGGCATCTCTGTCGTGAATATAGGTTGTCAAAACCATGCGGCAAAGCAAAATTGATTAAAGAAAAAAAAAAAAACAACAACAAATACTTGAGGATCTGATAAGCTTTTCATGTCAAATTTTGCATGTCGGGTTGGTTTGTAATAAAAGCTCAGTTTGGGATTCTTGCATGTTGAATTAAGATTTGCTGCACTTTGAAACGATTCATGTCAGATTGATTTTGAATAAAAGTTCAGCTTCCGTTCGGGATTTTTGCTTTTTGCAGTGCGTTTTAATTCTTTAACGAATAGGATAAAGCAAAGGCAGAATACTGCATACATGAGACGAACAGGTACATGTAATTCTAATTTTTATTCACAATCTCATCTCATTAACTTACTCCAGCAGTTAATTGTTAATTTTAATTGTCCTTTCGCTATAACGCACCCCTCGATATATCGAACAAAAGTCTTGTACCCCAACAGGTTAGTTATAGCAAGGGTGTACTGTACTCGTCTGCCTTTATTAAAGTAACCCTTATAAAAATCTACCACGGTAAATCTGCTTTATGATTTAACACTTTCCCATGCTTTACTTATGCTTATGCTATGTATTGTGGTCATGTGACTTTTTTGGTTTTCGGATGACAAAGACTTACTGAGATATTGGCTTCATATCTAGACTATTTGAGGTAGTGATGTCTTAGAGTATTATATAAAGACTGCATGCTGCTAAATGTGTGTTGACCTTGACTCTGACCTCCTACCCAACAGGCTGCAATATTCAATACTTTGTTAGGTTTCTGCATTATAGACTCAGTACACTTCAAGATATTGTCTCCATATTTGGTATATGGCGGTATTCGATGATTCTCAATTAATTTCCTTTACTGGTGTTGTCCATTAAGAATGAACCATTTCACTACCAAATCGTACTGTATTATTGGAGTTTTGTTACCACATTTGATTTACCCCTGTGGTGGGGTGGCCACACCCCTGTGCGTATTTTGTGATGTATGTTGTATGTGGCATGTTATTGTTGGTGCAGGTATTGGTACACAGAGTGTGGGTTATGTAGCACAGGTAGTAGATTAGGCTTTGTGCTTCCATCCTGATACCCATGGTATTAGGATGGAAGCACAGGGAGCACAATTAGTTTAAGTACAGATGTACCAAGATTCCAATTGAATGATTGATTAGCAATCGAGTCTTGTTACAGCTGCATAAAAAGAGTCAGTTTTCACGCACACAGGGTTATGTGTTCAAGGGTGGAGAACGGGTGTGGAGAGGAGAGAATTAAGAAAAATAAATAATTGCTAAGTGTGCTGGCTTTTAAACCAGCATGATACTTGTTATTGTTTGCTGTCTATTTGTTTCGGCCATCGCGTCATTTTGTTTGTTCAGTCAGTGTTTGTTCTGATTTGTTCAACCTTTTATTTTTGCAGTAAACCGGCTCAGCAGCGCAATTCACAATTCACACCCCTCTGTGTGTTTCTGTTCCAGGTCTGACATCAATCCACTAAAGCCATCCTGTGACAACGCCCTATAACCATTTATGATACATACTTCATACTACTGTATATATACTTAAATATGCTTTGCAACCACTACCTTTTACTTTTCAACCCATTCTTTTAGAGATGTCAATCCCCATACAATATTCCCTCATGTACGATTTGTTTTTGGTCACAAGCACCTATATTTCTAGTTTACCATACTTTACTGTTCTTTTTGCTTTACCGTGCCAATGTTTTACTTTACTTTCACTGTGCTTTGTTACACTTTGCTAAGCTTTTGACTTTCCAGGCACACATCTAGAACATCACATGCTTTCCTGTAAATGTAACAGAGTGTTGCCAAGATATACATTAGGATAAGAGGATAAGAGTTTTTTTTTTTTTTAGAGTGCATGTGCATGCAGATCAATACTGTCAATGCAATTAGATATTTCCTGAATTTAAACTTAAAAAAAAAGACCAGAAGTTTGCTTCATAGTAAAGTATATAAGCAGCCTGAACAAATCTGTGATCTGATCAGGTTCGTCCCGAGTGATTCAGATTAGAGAGAGTATATCATTTATTATTTCCATGATCCTGAGCCACCAGTAGTTTAGTTTGAGTCAAAGAAATTCCCCTTTAGCTGCATGACCAGTGAACTCAGAGCAAATTTAACAGGGGGTGTTCAAATCACAGGAACCTGGTGATTGCAAGAATATACATAAACAAGGTAATTCTGAAACCCAGGATCAAATACAGGATTAGTGTGAGTTTCTAACCTCACTAGGTACATCTTTACAGTCTTACTTCTGATCCAGTTGCTTTAAAGTAGTAGAATATTTTACTGAATGTCCTTGAACTTATATCTAGCAGAATAGTTAGTTGTATTGTAATATTTAGCTAGCTTTATTGATGATATTTTTGGCATGTACTTTTCCCTCTACAAAACAAGTGACCTATAATAATACATATTGCTTATAATGGATGTTTCATTTGCTGCTTTTGTGTACGACTTCAACAATTTTCCACACAGCAAATTACATGCAAGGTTGTGATACGTATTTATATATTTACAGGTGGTTACACCATCACTTGTTACTACAGTCATCGTACCGTGAAAAATCGATATTAAATGTCTAAATTTACAGAACAAAAAATCTTTTTAACACTGAACAAAAAAATACAAAACATAAGTCTATCTTGAGCAATTCAGGTAGTTTTGCTTTTTTAACCATTCGCCAGGTAGTTTGTTCTAATCCTGTAGTGCATTTTTTGTATAACATGCATGGTTTTATAGTTAAAGGTTTTGCTGGCCTGGACGGCTGTCAGTGTGAGAAACAACAGGAGATTTCCACATGAGTAAACGGGTGATTGTGACATCATTCTCTAGTTATTCATCTAGATAGAGGGTAACTTTGAGATTTTAGCTGATGTATGTTAGGGACAATCAAATGTAAACTTATGTAATATTTTCAAAATGAACTGTATTGATATTTTTATTTTATATAATTTTAGAAAAATGTGATAAATGTATGTCTGAATAAAGCATTATATTTGTCTGGCTTTATAAAAGTAGCCCTTATAAAAATCCTACCATGGTAAATATGATTTATGATATTGCACTTTCCCATGCTTTACTAATGCTTATACTATGTATTGTGGTATTGTCATTTTTTACACTGAACAAAAACAAATCTTGAGCAATTCAGGTAGTTTTGCTTTTCAAAGATTCGCCTGGTAATGTAAGAAAAACAACAGAAAATTTCCACAAGAGTTATTCACAGAATGGATAAGGAATGACTAATACCAAGAAAATGTTAAACCATTGTAGTGTATATTGATGAAGGCTTGAATGCCATTTTTAATCATTAACTGTATTGTATAAATAGTTTAGCAAAATGCATATAAATATAATGCAATGTTTATTTATTGTGTAGGAATTTCCTGTGGTACGCCCATATATGTTCCCAAGGCTTTAGCAAGGGGTGCAGTTTTTCAATATTGAGGCATAGTGACATACTCATGTTTTGGTGGCTACATGCTCAAGAGATCCAATAGAAGTGTTTGCCTTGAAAATGGGACATGGACACCACCACCCGCATGCAAAGGTACAGAGAACTACCTTGCTCCATTGTTCAGGGGAAGGGATGGATTTGATGGCACTATGTCTAACAAACATTTTGTGGGAGAAGTTGGTGTGGTGGTTGGCATTAGCAAATCTTGACAAAATCCTGTTACAAAGTGTATGAATGCCATCAAAATAATTCTATGTGTATTTTGTTGTTTCTAGCTGTCTGCCAAAATGGTGGAACATGCAAAAGGTCTAACACATGCTTATGCACAGAGGGTGGATGGGCCGTCTCTGTGAAGAACGTAAGTTTTAATGCCATTACATTCGCCAACTATGCACTGGACTTAATCACTATATTACTGGATGATCAGCTGATGCACTATCTTTGCACTATTGCACAAATTATTTAATCCTAACTTGTTAGTTATCTCATATTATAGTAGTATTTGCACTTAATGTAAACTGTACTGTATTTAAATATTGCTTTTGCACTGTAACCTTATAATGCCCTGTAAAACCTGTAAGTCACCTTGGATAAAGGCATCTGCCAAATAAACTAATAATAACAACAACAACAAAAAAGAAATGTGCACATTGATAAAACCTACCTTAATTTGTATTTACTAAATGCTGTAGGCTATGTCCAGTTCTTATGAATTTGAATTATTAGATTTTTTTGTATAAGAACATTATGTGGATGTAACAACTGATTATGTTCAATAATGTTTGTTGATTTACCTTTTTTTGTTGCTCTTATTAGCAATTTGTATACTTCCGTGTTTAAATGGAGGCAAATGTATCACACCATATGCATGTGAATATCCAGCCAGTTGGACAGGCATACGCTGCCATGCAGGTAATCTAACTCGAATACTCATTTTTAAATACAGTAAATAAAGTATATTAAAATGCTTGTCAAACTAAGCAAGTGAGACACACCAACCTCATAGCACCTTAAAATGATCAAATTGCTTATTCCAAGAAGAATACCTGAGCAACCAAAACAAGTGTCGTGATCCAACAGTACTGCTTGGTATCTTGTTCAGCCAGTCTGAGTGCTTTGTTCACCAGTACCATTTTATAACTGTAAGTAACACACTGTAAGGACTGTAAGCAGACTTTGAAGATGTAATGATAGAAAAAACTTACTGGCTGAAGCGTGTTATTGGGTGAACTTGGTTTAAGTAAGGGTTGTAGAAAATGGGAATATGAAGTACCCAATTTGTACCCAATGTACAATTGGCAAAAATGAATATTTGAAACCGACAATACCTGATCATTTACAAGTATGGATTTCAAAATGAATATCTGAAGTTCCTTATTCTTACACAATAAAGAATTAAAAGCTTTTTGGTGGGGGGCATTTCTACTGTAGAAATTATTTATGGTTTCTGGCTCTCCCAGTTATATTAGCTAATATTGTCATACTGTTGCTCCCTTAGAAAAGTTTACTATGTTATTTTTGCTTTTCCTATGGTTAGACTATGCATTTACCATAGTTTAGCCCTGGTTTGCTGTGTTTATTAAAATGCTTTACCATACCTTGCATATACTTTACAATGCTTACCTATGCTTTACCATGCTTCAACTATGTACTTTACTGTACTTTTACTATGGGGAAACTTTTATAAGGGCTCTAACAACAGTCTGTCTTAAAGCTGGTAATATCTGGTAATGGAATTCAAACAAATCATTGCATGTTTTTTGGTCATGTTTAATTTATTTCTTCCTTTCATGATATAAACATTACATTTACTATTTTTGATTGCAGGAAAAGAAACAGGATTGTATCATTTTTAAAACCAAAACCAACCGTTTCTTCAGAATCATTTTCTACTGTTGCTGCCATACATTCCGAACATGATTATAGTACATGATCATTTTAAGCCACAAAATGTCAGTTTTAATATTTTTTATATTTTCTATTGTAAAATAAAACTTTTTTTTTCCAAATATACAGTATGAAGTATATGCTGCTGTATTTACATTATCAATTTTAGTGTTTTGTGTAAAAATGTCATGTATTATATATGTGTAAACAATTATGTCATGTGTTTATAATATACTATTCTCAAAGATCATTGGACTAATGTGTATAACCCATTTATATACATTACTGGTTTCATTGTTATCTGTTTTGGTGAATTAATTTTAATTAAAACGTGTCCTATTATTATCTCCTTTAACAGTAACAGCTGTGTACATGCAACAACATATTTAATCTATCAAAACACTTTAAAGAAACATTCTTTAAACAACTCACAGATTAAGACACATAATAACTCTTCCTGTTACTACCACAGCAATCAAATCTAAGGAGTTTAAATAAAACCACAACAGCAAAAATTGATATCACAGCAAGGCTATTTTGAGGTGGCTGTTTTGTTTGTAAAAGTTTTGAGTCACTGTACTGTTTCTAAATAAACCTAAACAAGAGCCTGCTTTGAAGAGTATTTGGAGGCCTACTCTCTAAATGTAATTGTGATACTATGTCTTGAAACCATAATTACTCCCTATTATAACTCCTTTACTTACTTCTGGGGGATTTTAATTCCAATTAATCCCAGTGTGAGGCAGCCTGAGGTGTATTTTGTCAAGACTGGCTTGTATAACATGGTTAATGCCAAAAGCTATTTAGATGTGCACATCGTTTCCTGGTTACTCATTTCAAAACAGGTGCACTGTCCAGCAATATGGGCTGATCTAGATACAGCAGGTACATTTAGACGTCAGAGGATCAAATAACATTCAAATGTCGCACGTGATTGGTTCTCTGTTGCTTCTCAGACACATTAGCACCTGATTCTGTTGGCCAGTGGTCAATCAAAGTCTGATTATTGTGGCAAGTACTGGGCATAATAACTAGCTTGATCAAAAACTAAATTGAAATACTTACACGAAAATATAATATTTTGAGTGGATGAGGAATGGGGAGAAAGTGTAAATCAGTTTATGAATATTCAAAAGAAATTTCAAAGTATACAAAAAGCTAAACAGAGAAGTAGACCAGAAGAGGCATTCTGTTGCAAGTACTGCTGCATTGAGGTACATGTCTGCACTGCCAGAAATGAACATCTTGAAAGTAAGCGACACATTAAACTGAAACAAGAAAGTGAACTGAGAGACAGGAAATCCATTTCTGTGACTTTTACACGCACTCTAATAAAACAGCGCAAAATGACTGTGTTAATGAGTTTGTCAGAGCTCTGTGCTTTGCTGAACAGCCACTGTTTATTGCAGAGGGTGTGGTGACTTTGTGCGGCAGTACTCTCCATCCCATCAGTTAAAACACTGCCTAACGCCGACAGTCTTACTCGTAAATATTTGACAGAAAATGATGATGTTTTAGTTGGTAAACTTATGGAAATCACTGATGGAAATCCAGTGTGATTTTTGACATGTCTCCCAATGCCTTGGACTGTCCAGTTTTGTCAATTGTCTTTTCTTTTTATGATTTCAAGGCGAATAAACCTGACTTATTTTGTGCTGATGTCACGTTCATACCTTCTGCAGATACTAGCTCTGTCACCACAGCGATTGCCCAAACGTTGGCTAAGTACCCGCTAACTTGGGGAAAATGTGGCCTCAACTTGCATTGATTCTGCTTTATCATACATGGTAACATTTGCCAGGGACATTAAACTTAATGCATGCCTTTGTTTCATCTAGAATTGATTATTGTAATGCACTTTTTTCTGGTGTCCCAAAACATATGGTATCCCGTTTGCAGCTTGTTCAGATTACCTCTGCTAGAATTCTGACTAAAACCAGGAAAAGTGAACATATTACCCCTGTTTTGGCCTCTTTACACAGGCTCCCTGTGCAGTATAGAATTGATTTTAAGATGTTGCTGTTAACTTACAAGGCCCTGAATGGATTAGCACCTAGTTATTTGCAGAAGCTACTGACCCTGTATCTTCCAAACCACACTCTAAGAGATCACAGGATGCGGTGCTGCTGGTTATTTCTAGGGTCAACAAGAGCAACACGGGAGGTAGGGCTTTTTCTTGAGCTCCTAAATTATGAAATGCTCTGCCTTCATTTATCAGGTTACAGTTTTCAAGTCAAGACTAAAAACACACTTTTGTAAAAATGGCTTTCTTATCTTAGTGGGTTTTAATGTAACTTTAAAACTGTATACGTTTTAAATCTGTATTTAAATGGGCTGAGTGTGGCAGTCCTATGTGTGACATATTATACAACATGTGGTTTTTTTTTTCTCTGCTATATATAAAAAGCGCTACATAAATGCAATAAATAAATAAATAATCAGAAACCCGAACTGCTACGCAGAACATTCCACATGTAAAGTGTCATTTCTATGCTGAGAATGTTATTTCCAGAATTGTTTTTTTTTTTACCGATGTATTAATTAAAAACACATTTTATTTACCGATGATATCCCTATTTTAATGTTTGCAAAATGATAAAGCAAAAATGCAGAACTCCACATTACTGCAATCCCATCCCCCAGTCCTGTCCTGATCAGACCACGTACACGTCTCGTACAAGCTGGAGCGCCTCCTACGCAAACATATAAAACCCCGGTCTCGCTGAATCGAGTAAAGAAGTGGTGGAAAAAGCGAGAGAGGCAAGGTCTGGCCGTCAGCACAGACTGTTTTAAGTTATTGTAATTTAAGCGTAACCTTATCGCATTGAACAACATGGTTCGTTTTATCGAGAACAAGGTAAGAAAACAGTCCTTGCTTTTTTTTTGGTTTGAAATAATTGCTTTCGAGTGCCGCCTAATTCAGTTACTAATTATTTAGAATTAAGAAAATGACATCAGCGATTTTAATGGTTAGTTTCCTCCTTTTGTTGGCTAACAAGGTGGGGTATTATACATGTCTAGGGTAAAGCTAAAAGCCTTAGCACTAGTAATAATTAATGCAGTAATGTTCAATGCCTGCTGTGTTGTAACCAATTCTGTATCCCTTGAGTGCTGTATCCCCAGGCACATTGCGCATGCGTAAAATGACATCGGGGCCACAGGCACTGCTGAATTACTGTTGATGTGCACGCCGTGGTTTTTACCAACATCTGGGGTACGCGTCTTTGACAGGGCGACATGATTCCTTTGTGGTATAATCAGCGGTGGTTTGTTTTTATTAAAAGCGTCTTTGATGTGTTATTTGATACGCAAGCATACACTATTACTGTGTGCTATAATTGATGTACCTTAGTTTAAGGACATTAGCTACTAGCAGCGTAGCATGTGCTTGTTATAATAAACTTTCTTTCTAGTTGTCCTTCTTTATTGCACTGTACTACAATACATTAAAAAAATGGAGATCTCTGGAATAAAATAATGATCTTCCTTGAGCACCCTGTGGAGTTTTGTGTTGATTTTTTTTTTTTTTGTATTTTCAAAAATTGAAAGAAATGCACGAAAGTTTTCTAATGAGTAATGTGAGAATACATGTAATGTGGTTGCTCTATCGCGTATGCCTGTTATGTCTAAAATAGAAACGAGTCGTACTACAACTTAAATAAATACACATTACGTAATAGTCTGTTAAATTAAAACAAAGGTGCGCTGAATGACATGCTTGTGAGAGCGCCTCAATTAGTCACTACTTTGGCCATACGAAATACAGGCGTAGAATGTGCTACCAATTCTGTATCCCCTATGTGTTTTTACAATTAATTGTCATAACTTCAAAGTAACCTATATTTTCAATCCAGCTGAAGGAAGATGTAGTCCTAAACCTCCTGATACATATTTATCAATTCACATTTGTGTACTTGCATTACCTTTAATATATATATATATATATATATATATATATATATATATATATATATATATACAGTACTGTGCAAAAGTTTTAGGCAGGTGTGAAAAATGCTGTAAAGTAAGAATGCTTTCAAAAATAGACATGTTAATAGATTATATTTATCAATTAACTAAATGCAAAGTGAGTGAACAGAAGAAAAATCTAAATCAAATCCATATTTGGTGTGACAACCCTTTGCCTTCAAAACAGCATCAATTCTTCTAGGTACACTTGCACAAAGTCAGGGATTTTGTAGGCATATAGTCAGGTGTATGATTAAACAATTATACCAAACAGGTGCTAATGATCATCAATTCAATATGTAGGTTGAAACACAATCATTAACTGAAACAGAAACAGCTGTGTAGGAGGAATAAAACTGGGTGAGGAACAGCCAAACTCAGCTAACAAGGTGAGGTTGCTGAAGACAGTTTACTGTCAAAAGTCATACACCATGGCAAGACTGAGCACAGCAACAAGACACAAGGTAGTTATACTGCATCAGCAAGGTCTCTCCCAGGCAGAAATTTCAAGGCAGACAGGGGTTTCCAGATGTGCTGTCCAAGCTCTTTTGAAGAAGCACAAAGAAACGGGCAACGTTGAGGACCGTGAGACGCAGTGGTCGGCCAAGGAAACTTACTGCAGCAGATGAAAGACACATCATGCTTACTTCCCTTCGCAATCAGGAGATGTCCAGCAGTGCCATCAGCTCAGAATTGGCAGAAAACAGTGGGACCCTGGTACACCCATCTACTGTCCGAAGAAGTCTGGTCAGAAGTGGCCTTCATGGAAGACTTGCGGCCAAAAAGCCATACCTCCGACGTGGAACCAAGGCCAAGCGACTCAACTATGCACGAAAACACAGGAACTGGGGTGCAGAAAAATGGCAGCAGGTGCTCTGGACTGATGAGTCAAAATTTGAAATATTTGGCTGTAGCAGAAGGCAGTTTGTTCGCCGAAGGGCTGGAGAGCGGTACACGAATGAGTGTCTGCAGGCAACAGTGAAGCATGGTGGAGGTTCCTTGCAAGTTTGGGGCTGCATTTCTGCAAATGGAGTTGGGGATTTGGTCAGAATTAATGGTCTCCTCAATGCTGAGAAGTACAGGCAGATACTTATCCATCATGCAATACCATCAGGGAGGCATCTGATTGGCCCCAAATTTATTCTGCAGCATGACAACGACCCCAAACATACAGCGAAAGTCATTAAGAACTATCTTCAGCGTAAAGAAAAACAAGGAGTCCTGGAAGTGATGGTATGGCCCCCACAGAGCCCTGATCTCAACATCATCGAAGTCTGTCTGGGATTACATGAAGAGAGAGAAGCAACTGAGGCTGCCTAAATCCACAGAAGAACTGTGGTTAGTTCTCCAAGATGTTTGGGCCAACCTACCTGCCGAGTTCCTTCAAAAACTGTGTGCAAGTGTACCTAGAAGAATTGATGCTGTTTTGAAGGCAAAGGGTGGTTACACCAAATATTGATTTGATGTAGATTTTTCTTCTGTTCACTCACTTTGCATTTAGTTAATTGATAAATATAAACTATTAACATGTCTATTTTTGAAAGCATTCTTACTTTACAGCATTTTTTCACACCTGCCTAAAACTTTTGCACAGTACTGTATATATATACTTTCAAGTTTTGAAAATAGAAAAAAAGAGACTACTTTCAAATCGGGTTCAGAAAGGGACCGCTACATCCAGATAGCTATTTTGTTTCACGTTGAGGTGCACAGTCCTTTATTAAAGGTAGGTCGCATTGTTAATACACTATTCGTTAGACTGCGAGTAATAATAATTTAAAAAAAAAAAAAAAAAAACTACATGACTCGATTTTAATCGACAAAACTCAACAGGTTGCACAAGGAAGATCTGTATTTTACTCCAGAAATCTTCCTTTTTTAATGTATTGTAGTATTTGTGCAGAAAAAAAAAATAGAAAAAAGTTTATAAACAAGCACATGCTACGCTGCTAGTATCCTTTAAAATACCCTCGCTATGATGCACACAGTAATATAGTGTATCCTTGAGATAGGGCCTAACTTGCGTGTCAAACAACACGTCAAAGACGTTTTAATGAAAACAAACTACAGCTGATGAAGGAATTGTTGTCCTGTCCAACGCGTATTCACGATGTTGGTAAATAGTTGCAAAATGAAGCCGACAACTGCTGCGTGTGCACATCAACCATATTTCACTTCGGACACGAGCAGAAAAAAATCAACTGTAACTGTACCTGTGTTATGCCAAATCATGACAGGCAGAATTGCATTCTCTGCACAGAAACCGTTCAAGTTCGCAGTCTGCTTGACCTCAGCGGATTTTACATCCGAGGTCATGCAGACATGGGCTGTAATTTTTATATATATATATATATATATATATATATATAATATATAATTTATTTATTTTTTCTTAACAGGGTGAGTTTGAAGAAGCTCTGAAGGATGCAGGTTCTAAGCTTGTCATTGTGGATTTCACAGCCACTTGGTGTGGGCCATGCAAAATGATTTCTCCAATTTTCGAAGTATGTTTAATGAGTTGGTTGAATAGCTTTAGGCTGGGTTTGGGATTCAGTCTGTCTTTTAGAATAATTATTTCTAGCAAATACTGGAGCAGAATTTGAAGATCTAATGCTTCCAGATTTGAGTTTGCCTCGGTTGCACAAAATAATCTTTCCCTTACCTGAACAGGCAAAAAATGCATGACGGTTTAAAAATATATATATACTGCATATATATATATATATATATATATATATAAACAACTAAAACGGATCCTAAACTGACGTGTACACCTAGTTTTACTTTTTTTTCAATGTCTGGAAAATGCTGAGTAAACTTAAACACATTATAAAGTGACCTGCCTTTTCACTGAAGGTCTGTAATGTTGCATTTTTAAGTGAATTTTAGGAACATTTTATGCAACACAAAAAAAAAATACTTGTAAGTTAGTTTTGGGCCATGTGACCACATAACCTTGCATAATGCAGTATTGCTCCTTATAGCTTTGTAATTCTCTCTCTTCTCATTCAGTTACTTGCTGAAGAACACAAAGATGTAGTGTTTCTAAAGGTTGATGTGGATGAGGCTCAGGTAAGCAACATGTTTAACCACTGCTTCACATCTACGTAACCTTTTAACAGCCTTTACTTTTAACATGTTGAAAGATTCCAGCAAGGAATTTGTACTTCGTAATCACAAACTCCAGCAATGTGATTTGTTCTAGGGTTCTTGTTGCAGTAAAGGGGCTAACAAATCATTGTGGTCAATTCTCACCTTGTATTTACTGTTTCCTGTATTTACTGGTCAATTCTCACCTTGTGTTTACTGTTTCCATTTCTTTGTCCAGGACGTTGCTGAAATGTGTAACGTCAGCAGCATGCCAACATTCCAGTTCTTCAAAAATGGCCAGAAGGTGTGTCATGTTACTTCTCTATTTAAGATTGCTGATGTGTCGTATACCCCTACCTCTTAAACTGGTGTTAAGCATCAATTTCAACACATCAGAACACTCTGGTTGAAATGGGGACCATTGTGCATGTTTGGGCCAGACTTTCCAAAAGTCATTTACTAACTTTTAACACTTTTTTTTTTTTTAAATGGATAATTCACAGCTGCGGTAGAAATGAATCTTTTAAAATGGTATTTAATGTAATGAATACTGAACCTGAAGCTTGGCTTGTACATTCCTGCCAAATACCAGGGTTGTTTGCAGGTTGTGTGATCACAGCACCGAATGCTCTAAATTGTACTGTCTATAATGTTTAATTCCCTTGGTGCTTATTTGTAATATAGGCCTATTTTTGTTTTTACAGGTTGAAGAATTTTCAGGAGCCAACAAGGAGAAGCTTAAAGAAACACTACTGAGACACAAGTAGATTTTAGTTGGCTGTTGAATAAAAAAATTATGAATTATTATTATTATTATTATTTTATTTTTTTTGGGGGGTGGGGGGAGGGTTTGTGTCAGCCTAAATATCAGGTATGTGAAATAACACCCCTATTACTGAAATTGCAGTCAATAAATGGTATTGAATAAATGAACTTGTGGACTGATATTATCAATTATATAACTTTGAACTCCTAAAGCCTTGGCTTAGTGTGTGTGGGTTGTATGATGTGTATGTGTGTGTTTAAAAAAAAAAAAAATATATATATACTGTATATATATATATATATATATATATATATATATATATATATATATATATATATATACACTTTCACTAAAAATACAGGACCAGCTTCAGTCTTTCTACAAAACTGTTAAAATCAAATATATAAAAACTTAAACTGCTGTGTACCAAAAGCAGCAAAATCAAAAAGAAAGTTAATGTAGGTACACAAATATGAATAATTGATTAGAAGAAAAATCAGTTCCCTCCGGACGTTTCGTACCACACATCCTTTAGCTGGATGGAAGAAGCAGTGCTGTAAACACTCTATGTGCAGCAATTGACCCTAGACCAAAGCTTTACTACATTGAGCAAAGTATGTTTTACTTACTGTATCACAGCGACTGAAGAAAAGAGCAACATGCATGCCTCCACTAACTAAATACAAAATTACAGCCATCTGTATCAAGAAAAAAAGATAAATGTCATGTATAGACAGAGAGCAGATGCTCCTCCGTATATTCCCAGGCCAGATTCTAATACTCTTGAATATTCATGACCAAGTTTCATTGCAATAAACAATTTTGATGGAAAAGCTCTTCTTTCCCAGTTGAAGGGACACAATCTACATGCACAGTATTGGAACATACACTACCGTTCAAAAGTTTGGGGTCACTTAGAAATTTCCTTGTTTTCCATGAAAACATACATGAAATGAGTTTGAATAGGAAATATAGCAAAATGAATAGGAAATATAGTCATTGACAAGGTTAGAAATAATGATTTTTAATTGAAATAATAATTGTGTCCTTCAAACTTTGCTTTCGTCAAAGAATCCTCCATTTGCAGCAATTACAGCCTTGCAGACCTTTGGCATTCTAGTTGTCAATTTGTTGAGGTAATCTGAAAAGATTTCACCCCATGCTTCCTGAAGCACCTCCCACAAGTTGGATTGGCTTGATGGGCATTTCTTACATACCATACGGTCAAGCTGCTCCCACAACAGCTCAATAGGGTTGAGATCCGTGACTGTGCTGGCCACTCCATTATAGACAGAATACCAGCTGACTGCTTCTTCCCTAAATAGTTCTTGCATAGTTTGGAGCTGTGCTTTGGGTCATTGTCCTGTTGTAGGAGGAAATTGGCTCCAATCACGCCGCCCACAGGGTATGGCATGGCTGCAAAATGGAGTGATAACCTTCCTTCTTCAAGATCCCTTTACCCTGTACAAATCTCCTCTTTACCACCACCAAAGCACTCCCAGACCATCACATTGCCTCCACCATGCTTGACAGATGGCGCCAAGCACTCCTCCAGCATCTTTTCATTTGGTCTGCGTCTCACGAATGTTCTTCTTTGTGATCCCAACACCTCAAACTTAGATTCGCCTGTCCATAACACTTTTTTCCAATCTTCCTCTGTCCAGTGTCTGTGTTCTTTTGCCCATCTTAATCTTTTCTTTTTATTGGCCAGTCTGAGATACGGCTTTTCTTTTGCAACTCTGCCTAGAAGGCCAGCATCCCGGAGTCAGCCTCTTCACTGTTGACGTTGAGACTGGTGTTTTATGGTACTATTTAATGAAGCTGCCAGTTGAGGACCTGTGAGGCATCTGTTTCTCAAACTAGACACTCTAATGTATTTGTCCTCTTGCTCAGTTGTGCACCGGGCCTCCCACTCCTCTTTCTATTCTGGTTAGAGCCAGTTTGCGCTTGTTCTGTGAAGGGAGTTGTACACAGCGCTGTACGAGATCTTCAGTTTCTTGGCAATTTCGCATGGAATAGCCTTCATTTCTCAGAACAAGAATAGACTGACGAAGTTTCAGAAGAAAGTTCTTTGTTTCTGGTCATTTTGAGCCTGTAATCGAACCCACAATTGCTGATGCTCCAGATACTCAACTAGTCTAAAGAAGGCCAGTTTTATTGCTTCTTTAATGAGCACAACAGTTTTCAGCTGTGCTAACATAATTGCAAAAGGGTTTTCTAATGATCAATTAGCCTTTTAAAATGATAAACTTGGATTAGCAAACACAACGTGCCATTGGAACACAGGACTGATGGTTGCTGATAATGGGCCTCTGTACGCCTATGTAGATATTCCATTACAAATCAGCCGTTTCCAGCTACAATAGTCATTTACAACATTAACAATGTCTACACTGTATTTCTGATCAATTTGATGTTATTTTAATGGACAAAAAATTTGCTTTTCTTTTGAAAACAAGGAAATTTCTAAGTGACCCCAAACTTTTGAACGGTAGTGTAATCTTCAGAACAGATGCACAGAAACAGCTTAATACAAAATAATAATAATAACAAAAAAGTTTATATTTTTATACACTATTAACACAAAATAAAATTGTATTCTTTGGAAGGTTGTGCTTTAGTGATTCAAGTCTTTTCAAAAATGGTGTTGTATCCTTAACATAGCTTGGTAATTTCTCAACATGTGACCTAAGTTGTTTTTCCACTATTTAATCTATTATGTGTGTTGGATTATCAATCGTGCTGACTGTCATTCGCATAGGGTGATTTTCTTTGTGCATTTTAGGATTATATATATATATATATATACATATATAGATTGATCGATAGATAGATAGATCGATATATATATATATATATATATATATATATATATATATTGTAACAGGGCGAGCAGCCCTGTACATTGTTTTGTTTATTTTATTTTAGAGCGGGGTCCCCTCCGCCCCTGTGTTTATTTTGTATTGTTTATTTATTTTTATTGTATTATATTTATGACGGCGAAGCGCCGGTTGTTTTGTTTATATGACGGCGAGCGCCATACATTTGTTATTGTTTAGTAACGTGGATGGGCAGCCCCATCCACGTAGTAATTAATAAACTCGTGCAGATTGTGGCCGAGGGTAATAGAATAATTACTTGCAAGCTAGTTAAACCCCTCGCCACGATATAAAAGGCTGCAGCTCTCTAGCTCATGGTGGTTGTTGTGGGTGTTCGAGAGGAGGAACGAGAGCGAGAGAGAGAACGAAAGTAAACTTAAAAGAAAATACAGGAACAGTGACAGCGACTGCCCAGCCTGACCTGTATAGTTTACTTATTATTTTGTGTTCGAGATTTGTTTTGTTTACTCTTTTATTTTGCTCTGTGAGCAAGTGTTTTTGTTCAAATATTTTATTTCTTTTGTTATTAATAAATACGGCAGCCAGCCGATTCTTTATTTGAACTGCAGTACCTGGTATCAGTTTCTTTTCCTTCCTGCTTCTGCCGTGACGTCACCGCTCAGTCACCCTGCCACACGTGGTGTCCAGCGTGGGATCACCAGCGCCTCCTAGACGCAGGCAGAAGAGGGTACTGCAGTTTGTGTTTTTTTGTTCGTTTTTTTCGTTTTTTTTTATCACTTGTGGAGAAAGGAGAGTGAGGAGGAGGGTGAGGAAGAAGGATGGGAGGAAAGAGGATGGGAGGAAGGAAGAGCTGCAGAAAGCAGCAAAAGCGGCAGCAACAGCAACAGTTGCCACCAGGGGATGTTGGCCCTATCTACCTGATAGATGAGTGGTGCCCTGGTTGTGGGGAGTTTGGGCACACTGTGGCCATCTGCCCCACCCAATACCAGGGAGAGGAGTGGGCTGCCAAAGCAAGCCAGGACCAGGTACCCCGAGGGAGACCCCAGAAGTGGGAGCTACCAGCGCGCCACAAAGCGGGAGAGCAGCTGGGATGCCATCATCCGGGCGGTCATGGAGGACTGCTGGTGCCCCATCTGCGGTGAGCAGGGGCATTCCCCACTCAACTGTCCTCTCCTGTCAGAGGGGGCCTGCTGCCCATTCCCACCAGCAGAGGGAGAGTGCCTGCTGGTCCCACCCCATCACCTCCACAGGCCAAGGGAGAAAAGGTGAGGAGAAGGAGGCAGAGAGGGGACACGGACCTGGAGAAGGAGTCGGTGCATCCACAGCCCACGAGGGAGGAGACTGAGCGCCCACAGCCCACGAGGGAGGAGTCGGTGCGCCCACAGCCCGAGAGGGGGAGGCCGAACGCCCACAGCCCAAGAGGGAGGAGCCAGTGCGCCCACAGCCCAAAAGGGGAAGGCCAACATCCACAGCCCAGGTACCTGCCAGCAGAGGGTGAATACCTGCTGGTTCCGCCTCCATCTCCGTGGGAGGACTGCGTGTCGCTTCCACCTCCGCCAGCAGAGGGAGAGTTCCTGCTGGTTCCACCTCCACCGCCCTGGGAGGATTGTGTGTCGCCTCCCACCTCCGCCAGCAGAGGGAGAGTTCCTGCTGGTTCCACCGCCTTGGGAGGACTGTGTGTCGCTCCCACCTCCGCCAGCAGAGGGAGAGTTCCTGCTGGTTCCACCTCCACTGGCCTGGGAGGACTGTGTGTTGCTTCCACCTCCGCCAGCAGAGGGAGAGTTCCTGCTGGTTCCACCTCCACCGCCCTGGGAGGACTGGGTGTCGCCTCCCACCTCCGCCAGCAGAGGGTGAGTTCCTGCTGGTGCCACCTCCACCTCCATGGGAGGACGACGTGTCGCTCCCACCACCACCAGCAGAGGGAGCATGCCTGCTGGTTCTGCCTCCATCGCCGCCACCAGCAGAGGGAGCATGCCTGCCGCCTTCGCAGCCTGAAGGGGAGGAGCCCCTGCCGCCATCGCAGCCTGAAGGGGAGGAGCCCCTGCCGCCTTCGCAGCCTGAAGGGGAGGAGCCCCTGCCGCCTTCGCAGCCTGAAGGGGAGGAGCCCCTGCCGCCTTCGCAGCCTGAAGGGGAGGAGCCCCTGCCGCTTTCGCCAGGAGCAGAGCAGCAGGAGCTGCCTCTGCTTCCACCACCCGAGGGAGAGGAGCAGGAGCTGCCTCTGCCTCCACCACCATCATCCGAGGGAGAGGAGCAGGAGCTGCCTCTGCCTCCACCACCATCACCCGAGGGAGAGGAGCAGGAGCTGCCTCTGCCTCCACCACCATCACCCGAGGGAGAGGAGCAGGAGCTGCCTCTGCCTCCACCACCATCACCCGAGGGAGAGGAGCAGGAGCTGCCTCTGCCTCCACCACCATCACCCGGGGGAGAGGAGCAGGAGCTGCCTCTGCCTCCACCACCGCCAAGGATGCCAGCCTCGCACCGCCCAAGGATGCCAGCCTCGCACCGCCCAAGGATGCCAGCCTCGCACCGCCCAGGGATGCCAGCCTCGCACCGCCCAGGGATGCCAGCCTCGCACCGCCCAGGGATGCCACGCCCGCTCCACTCAGGGATGCCACGCCTGGATCGCCTGGGCTGCCTGCGGCTCCGCATCGCCTGGGGCTGCCTGCGGCTCCGACGCCTGGGGCTGCCTGCTGCTCCGCGACGCCTGGGGCTGCCTGTTGCTCCGCGACGCCTGGGGCTGCCTTTGCTCCATACAGGATACAGGGTATGAGGGAGAAGTGGAGCTCCCGCTGCCGCCTCTATGGCCAGGGGCTCCTCCCGAGTTCACCTCCCGAGGGTCCGCCGCTGCCGCCGCCGCCTCCCGAGGGTCCGCTGCCGCCGCCGCCTCCCGAGGGTCCGCCGCTGCCGCCGCCGCCTCCCGAGGGTCCGCTGCTGCTGCCGCCGCCGTCCCCGAGGGTCCGCTGCTGCTGCCGCCGCCGCCTCCCGAGGGTCCGCTGCTGCTGCCGCCGCCTCCCGAGGGTCCGCTGCTGCTGCCGCCGCCGCCTCCCGAGGGTCCGCTGCTGCTGCCGCCGCCTCCCGAGGGTCCGCTGCTGCCGCCGCCGCCTGGGGTCGCCAGGGATCCTGCTTCGCCTGGGGTCGCCAGGGATCCTGCTTCGCCTGGGGTCGCCGAGGGTCCTGCCGCCTGGGATCGCCGGGCTCTGCTCGCCTGGGGTCGCGCACTGTGGCCGGAGCCCCATGAAGGGGAGCTGCCGCCATGAAGAAGGGGAGGTCAGGAGACCAGCTCCCCAGCCGCATTTCCGTGGCAGGAACGCTGTGGCCAGAGCCCCACGGAGGGGAGCTGCCGGCCATGAAGAAAGGGGAGGTCAGGAGACCAGCTCCACCAGCCGCATTTCGCGGCAGGAACGCTGTGGCCAGAGCCCCACGGAGAGGAGCTGCCGGCCACAAAGGAGGGGAGGTCAGGAGACCAGCTCCCCTCGCAGCAGTTTCGCTGTCGGAATTGGGTGGCCGGAGTCCCACGGAGGGGAACTGCCGCCATGAAGAAGGGGGAGGTCAGGAGACCAGCTCCCCGCAGCAGTTTCGCTGCCGGAATTGGGTGGCCGGAGCCCCACGGAGGGGAACTGCCGGCCATGAAGAAGGGGGAGGTCAGGAGACCAGCTCCCCAGCCGCACTTTCGCGGCAGGATAGTGTGTGGCTGAAGCCCCGGAAGAGGGAGCTGCCAGCCACGAAGAATTGGGGTGCCAGACATTGCACCATGGCCACCCCCAGGAAAAACTTGCTTCCCCTCTTCCGGGACTTTGGGACTGAGGGGGAGGTGGCCGTTAGCCATGTGTGCGTTGCACAAGGGGGATATGTAACAGGGCGAGCAGCCCTGTACATTGTTTTGTTTATTTTATTTTAGAGCGGGGTCCCTCCGCCCTGTGTTTATTTTGTATTGTTTATTTATTTTTATTGTATTATATTTATGACGGCTAAGCCGGTTGTTTTGTTTATATGACGGCGCAGCGCCATACATTTGTTATTGTTTAGTAACGTGGATGGGCAGCCCCATCCACGTAGTAATTAATAAACTCGTGCAGATTGTGGCCGAGGGGTAATAGAATAATTACTTGCAAGCTAGTTAAACCCCTCGGCCACGATATAAAAAGGCTGCAGCTCTCTAGCTCGCGGTGGTTGTTGTGGGTGTTCGAGAGGAGGAACGAGTGCGGAGAGAGAGAACGAAAGTAAACTTAAAAGAAAATACAGGAACAGTGACAGCGACTGCCCAGCCTGACCTGTATAGTTTACTTATTATTTTGTGTTCGAGATTTGTTTTTGTTTACTCTTTTATTTTGCTCTGTGAGCAAGTGTTTTTTGTTCAAATATTTTATTTCTTTTTGTTATTAATAAAAACGGCAGCCAGCCGATTCTTTATTTGAACTGCAGTACCTGGTATCAGTTTCTTTTCCTTCCTGCTTCTGCCGTGACGTCACCGCTCAGTCACCCTGCCACACGTGGTGTCCAGCGTGGGATCACCAGCGCCTCCTAGACGCAGGCAGAAGAGGGTACTGCAGTTTGTGTTTTTTGTTCGTTTTTTCGTTTTTTTATCACTTGTGGAGAAAGGAGAGTGAGGAGGAGGGTGAGGAAGAAGGATGGGAGGAAAGAGGATGGGAGGAAGGAAGAGCTGCAGAAAGCAGCAAAAGCGGCAGCAACAGCAACAGTTGCCACCAGGGATGTTGGCCCCTATCTACCTGATAGATGAGTGGTGCCCTGGTTGTGGGGAGTTTGGGCACACTGTGGCCATCTGCCCCACCCAATACCAGGGAGAGGAGTGGGCTGCCAAAGCAAGCCAGGACCAGGTACCCGAGGGAGACCCCAGAAGTGGGAGCTACCAGCGCGGCCACAAAGCGGGAGAGCAGCTGGGATGCCATCATCCGGGCGGTCATGGAGGACTGCTGGTGCCCCATCTGCGGTGAGCAGGGGCATTCCCACTCAACTGTCCTCTCCTGTCAGAGGGGGCCTGCTGCCCCATTCCCACCAGCAGAGGGAGAGTGCCTGCTGGTCCCGACCCCATCACCTCCACAGGCCAAGGGAGAAAAGGTGAGGAGAAGGAGGCAGAGAGGGGACACGGACCTGGAGAAGGAGTCGGTGCGTCCACAGCCCACGAGGGAGGAGACTGAGCGTCCCACAGCCCACGAGGGAGGAGCGGTGCGCCCACAGCCCGAGAGGGGGAGGCCGAACGCCCACAGCCCAAGAGGGAGGAGCCAGTGCGCCCACAGCCCAAAAGGGGAAGGCCGAACATCCACAGCCCAGGTACCTGCCAGCAGAGGGTGAATACCTGCTGGTTCCGCCTCCATCTCCGTGGGAGGACTGCGTGTCGCTTCCACCTCCGCCAGCAGAGGGAGAGTTCCTGCTGGTTCCACCTCCACCGCCCTGGGAGGATTGTGTGTCGCTCCCACCTCCGCCAGCAGAGGGAGAGTTCCTGCTGGTTCCACCGCCTTGGGAGGACTGTGTGTCGCTCCCACCTCCGCCAGCAGAGGGAGAGTTCCTGCTGGTTCCACCTCCACTGGCCTGGGAGGACTGTGTGTTGCTTCCACCTCCGCCAGCAGAGGGAGAGTTCCTGCTGGTTCCACCTCCACCGCCCTGGGAGGACTGGGTGTCGCTCCCACCTCCGCCAGCAGAGGGTGAGTTCCTGCTGGTGCCACCTCCACCTCCATGGGAGGACGACGTGTCGCTCCCACCACCACCAGCAGAGGGAGCATGCCTGCTGGTTCTGCCTCCATCGCCGCCACCAGCAGAGGGAGCATGCCTGCCGCCTTCGCAGCCTGAAGGGGAGGAGCCCCTGCCGCCTTCGCAGCCTGAAGGGGAGGAGCCCCTGCCGCCTTCGCAGCCTGAAGGGGAGAAGCCCCTGCCGCCGCAGCCTGAAGGGGAGGAGCCCCTGCCGCCTTCGCAGCCTGAAGGGGAGGAGCCCCTGCCGCTTGCCAGGAGCAGAGCAGCAGGAGCTGCCTCTGCTTCCACCACCCGAGGGAGAGGAGCAGGAGCTGCCTCTGCCTCCACCACCATCATCCGAGGGAGAGGAGCAGGAGCTGCCTCTGCCTCCACCACCATCACCCGAGGGAGAGGAGCAGGAGCTGCCTCTGCCTCCACCACCATCACCCGAGGGAGAGGAGCAGGAGCTGCCTCTGCCTCCACCACCATCACCCGAGGGAGAGGAGCAGGAGCTGCCTCTGCCTCCACCACCATCACCCGGGGAGAGGAGCAGGAGCTGCCTCTGCCTCCACCACCGCCAAGGATGCCAGCCTCGCACCGCCCAAGGATGCCAGCCTCGCACCGCCCAAGGATGCCAGCCTCGCACCGCCCAGGGATGCCAGCCTCGCACCGCCCAGGGATGCCAGCCTCGCACCGCCCAGGGATGCCACGCCCGCTCCACTCAGGGATGCCACGCCTGGATCGCCTGGGGCTGCCTGCGGCTCCGCATCGCCTGGGGCTGCCTGCGGCTCCGCATCGCCTGGGGCTGCCTGCTGCTCCGCATCGCCTGGGGCTGCCTGCTGCTCCGCATCGCCTGGGGCTGCCTGTTGCTCCGCATCGCCTGGGGCTGCCTTTGCTCCATACAGGATACAGGGTATGAGGGAGAAGTGGAGCTCCCGCTGCCGCCTCTATGGCCAGGGGCTCCTCCCGAGTTCACCTCCCGAGGGTCCGCTGCCGCCGTCGCCTCCCGAGGGTCCGCCGCTGCCGCCGTCGCCTCCCGAGGGTCCGCCGCTGCCGCCGTCGCCTCCCGAGGGTCCGCTGCTGCTGCCGCCGTCGCCTCCCGAGGGTCCGCTGCTGCTGCCGCCGTCGCCTCCCGAGGGTCCGCTGCTGCTGCCGCCGTCGCCTCCCGAGGGTCCGCTGCTGCTGCCGCCGTCGCCTCCCGAGGGTCCGCTGCTGCCGCCGTCGCCTGGGGTCGCCAGGGATCCTGCTTCGCCTGGGGTCGCCAGGGATCCTGCTTCGCCTGGGGTCGTCGAGGGTCCTGCTTCGCCTGGGATCGCCGGGCGCTCTGCTCCGCCTGGGGTCGCTACACTGTGGCCGGAGCCCCATGAAGGGGAGCTGCCGGCCATGAAGAAGGGGGGGGAGGTCAGGAGACCAGCTCCCCAGCCGCATTTCCGTGGCAGGAAACGCTGTGGCCAGAGCCCCACGGAGGGGAGCTGCCGGCCATGAAGAAAGGGGGGGAGGTCAGGAGACCAGCTCCACCAGCCGCATTTCCGTGGCAGGAAACGCTGTGGCCAGAGCCCCACGGAGAGGAGCTGCCGGCCACAAAGGAGGGGAGGTCAGGAGACCAGCTCCCCTCGCAGCAGTTTCGCTGCCGGAAATTGGGTGGCCGGAGTCCCACGGAGGGGAACTGCCGGCCATGAAGAAGGGGGGGGAGGTCAGGAGACCAGCTCCCCCCGCAGCAGTTTCGCTGCCGGAATTGGGTGGCCGGAGCCCCACGGAGGGGAACTGCCGGCCATGAAGAAGGGGGAGGTCAGGAGACCAGCTCCCCAGCCGCACTTTCGCGGCAGGATAGTGTGTGGCTGAAGCCCCGGAAGAGGGAGCTGCCAGCCACGAAGAATTGGGGGTGCCAGACATTGCACCATGGCCACCCCCAGGAAAAACTTGCTTCCCCTCTTCCGGGACTTTGGGACTGAGGGGGAGGTGGCCGTTAGGCCATGTGTGCGTTGCACAAGGGGATATGTAACAGGGCGAGCAGCCCTGTACATTGTTTTGTTTATTTTATTTTAGAGCGGGGTCCCCTCCGCCCTGTGTTTATTTTGTATTGTTTATTTATTTTTATTGTATTATATTTATGACGGCTAAGCCGGTTGTTTTGTTTATATGACGGCGCAGCCATACATTTGTTATTGTTTAGTAACGTGGATGGGCAGCCCCATCCACGTAGTAATTAATAAACTCGTGCAGATTGTGGCGAGGGGTAATAGAATAATTACTTGCAAGCTAGTTAAACCCCTCGCCACGATATAAAAGGCTGCAGCTCTCTAGCTCAGCGGTGGTTGTTGTGGGTGTTCGAGAGGAGGAACGAGAGCGGAGAGAGAGAACGAAAGTAAACTTAAAAGAAAATACAGGAACAGTGACAGCGACTGCCCAGCCTGACCTGTATAGTTTACTTATTATTTTGTGTTCGAGATTTGTTTTTGTTTACTCTTTTATTTTGCTCTGTGAGCAAGTGTTTTTGTTCAAATATTTTATTTCTTTTGTTATTAATAAAACGGCAGCCAGCCGATTCTTTATTTGAACTGCAGTACCTGGTATCAGTTTCTTTTCCTTCCTGCTTCTGCCGTGACGTCACCGCTCAGTCACCCTGCCACAATATATATATATATATATATATATATATATATATATATATATATATTTTAAATAATGATCATGAGTAAAAAAAAAAAAGTTACCATTTGAAATGGAAAATGTTGACCTCTTAGTTTGTAGACAGGACCCTTAATATTCTAGTTTATTCACTTAAATGTACCTCTTTAACTGCCTTAGCCCCCAAGCTTAGTAATTAAACCCCCACATGCTCATTGCCTCAAGGGATACACCTTGCACTGGAGATGGGTGGGAATATTCAGATCACTGCTGCTGCTGTAGAGAGCTTCAAGACTATAAACCAATCACCAGGGACATCATGTAAACAAAAATTTAAATGGATTTGTGAATAAGTATGTCATCTTTATCATTGATATGGCCAAATGTGGCAGTTAAGTTTAACTGGACAGTACCTGTAACAGAAATTGACTGGCGGAATAGTTTCCATAACATTGAAAATATGAGGTTGGCATCTCAAAAGGTTTATGAGATTCAAGGAGTTCATGAAGCAGTGGCAGTTTTTTTTTATATATATATTTTTTTATATAAGCTCCCCTAGGCAGCATGCTTCTTTAGGTAGTTAGCTTAAATAATAAGTAGCGGGATTCCAAATAAATATTAAGTTACATGTCCCCATGTGCTGCTACAACTGATTAAATAACAAACCTGTAATTGTTCTTTTCATTGACAACTTTTTACACTTATATCTTTAAAGTTTGTTTCAAAGCTCTTTTCAAAATGTCCACTCTAGTGCACTGATAGTGTAAGGATTGTTGCTCACATTGTCAAACAGGTAACACAGCAATAACAATCCATAACGATTTATGTTTTTTGAATCGCTCTTCCTGCAGTGATTTAGAGGACAGATCTCAAACCCCAGTGCACTAGAGGTGGCATTTTGAAAAGAGCTTTGAAACAGACTTTAAAGTTATACGTGTAAACAGTTGTCAGGATGTTAACAATGAAAAGAAAAATTCCAGGTAGGTTATTTAAACAGTTGTAGCAACACAAGGGGATGCTATATAACGCTATATTTTTAGGAACCCCGCTGCTTTTTAAAATCATAAAAAAGTTGCATAACCTTCAGAACAAAATCATGCAAGCTCCTCTTTGAGAACAAAAGTCTGCATGTGCTGTTAACCGTTGGATAACGTAACATCTGTTTGAAATCTGTGGATCTGCAGAGCTAAATTTGCACAGAATACATGTATATATAAGATTTCTAATTTAGCCACAAAATGTATTAATTATAACAGATTTCATATTTTTTTCCCCTATTCAAAATCAATCTGAATGTATTAAAGCATCGCTTTATGTCTAATGCACCTATTGCATGTCTATGAAATATCCCTCTCAAGTTATACAATTTACATACAGCAGACATGCAGATGTTCAACAGATTATGATTTTCAAGTAATAATGATTATTATGTCTAAATCATTCAATAGAAACATAGCTCTTTACCAGCACTGGATAAAGCTGACACCCGGTAGCATTATCTATGCTGCCATGAGTTTCATATAAAACATCTATAAGAAAGATCAACCTTCAAACAAAAAAAAAACTCCTGGCCTTTGAAAACTTTATTCAGGTCTGCATGACAGACTAGTTAATATATTCAGTTATTGTTTGCCGCAACAGCTTTCCATGGTCAGAAAATATAATTTAGAAATACATAAAAGCTTTACAATTAAATATTTACATTTTCCTGGTCACTTTCGCCAATATGACTTCAAAATCTGGCAGATAGCCAAGCATTTCTTTATTAATTGAATCTAAATCTGACAACATTTTAAAGAATGTCGGGGGATTATTTTTTTTAAGGTCAATTTTCATGAACAAATAAAGTGACATTCATGACACTTTCCATATTCAATAAACCACCAGTCTAAAGCCCCTTTCACACTGGCATGCTCTACCCGAACCTGGTGTCATTTTGATGAAGCAGGGTTGACCTGGTTGACAGACACAAGTGCACAATATGCATATCAATGCCCCGGAAGCAGCTTGTTACTGACGCTTCCATCCAAGCTTCTCTGGATTGAACCGTTGGCCCAAATGTTGGTTAGAGCAAATGTTTCTTCATCCCTGCTGCAATCTGGCTCATGGTGTGTCTCAATCAATAAAAATATGACTAAACAGAATAAACAGAAACGTTGCTTGAGGAAGTGAAACCTTCACGCAGTCGTGGCTGTTTGTTATTTTGTCGGCTTACGAACGGCCGACATGCATTTTTTCTCGCTCAACCCAAGTCAAAGCGTGTCGACCCACATCCTGAGGTGGGTCGCTGGGATCTGTATTTACCCGGGTATGACCCAGGTACGTGGTTTCACACTACGCAGGATTGTGACCTGGGTAGACAGAAGCCGGGTCGGGCCCTGGGTAGGAGTGTCAGTGTGAAAGGAGCTTAGAACTAGTTTATTGAACATTGTTCACAAAATCTATGAATAAAGCCCAAAGAGTGAGTGCATGTAGTGTAATTTCACAATGAAATAAAGAGTACTGCAGTGATGTGAATTAACAACAACAACAAAAAGAGTTCATTGTAAAGTTTGAAGATTCCTTTAGTATCAATTGAGAACACAAAATCTAAAATATTCTATTTTTTTGTTAATATACTGTTATTTATTAGCCATAAGCTTTTGTTCTAGCGTCTCCCTGTTTGATCCTGCAAACTCATCGATCTGTAAAAAAAAACAAAAACAAAAACGATGACATTCAATAAGTGAACAACAACAACATCTGAGCAAAAATATTTGTACAAAAACAGTAAAGCTACAAAAAAGTAAATACATATGTGATACCTACAAATAGGGTAGAGCAATACAGAACAGGGAACAACTTGCAAGGAGTAACTTCCGTTAAACTCAGTAAGTAGGGGGTTAAAATGATCGGTTACTCAAGTTAAACAAGCTTTCTTTTTTTTCTTTTTTTATTAGTTTGACCATATATGAATACATTTTCCATCCAGGTTGAATGAAGTCTCACTCTGGCTATTCTGTGGTGTAACTCTGATACAAAAGGGTACATTTAAGCTACTACTGGCAATACAAGGTGGTTATTATGGACATTTTGTTAAGGAAACAGGAACAAATGAAAGACCTTTAATATGCCAGCTACAGTTAAAACCACATGCTACAGTATACATTTAAAAATATAGAAGTAAAAGAATAAAAGGCACCTTTTTGCCATTTTTGTAGTACTGGAATGTTGGCATGCACTTGATTTGACACACTTCAGCCACATCCTTGAAAAAAAAAAAACTGGAATAAATGGAAAATGTCGATATGCTAGGGAAATAACACCAAATGGGAATTACGTAAGCTAGTTGTATATCTGTGCTGTTAGAAGTAATTTCCGGTGGACTCAGCTCAGAAACATCTACACTGATGCCAGCTCAGAAAACTAACATCTCTGTGCCATGCCGGCTCAGAAAAAAGCCAACATCTCTGATGCCATGTAAGCTCGGCTCAGAAGTAAATAACATCTACAGTAATGCCAGCTCAGAACACCATCAACTGAGACTTGTGTGTGAGATCACTGATGAATCACATTTGATTTGCTTTGTTCCTGTTTGCATTTTGATTCCTGAATAAACTGTTTTTTTTATTAACTTTACCTGAAGAAGATTAATTATTTTTAAGAAGAAATCGAGACTCTTACAAGTTGTAGTTTGACACCAGTAGGCATTGTGTTCAAGGACACAAACAGCACTGTGATGTTGTGTTTTGTTTTCTTTGCAGAATAAACTGAAGATTTCAAGCTCTCCCATCATGTAAGTATAACATGAACAGTGCATGTTAAAACATGGATGTAAGTGCTGATGCCTTCTGAAAATAAATTTTAAAAACTGTATCTTACCTGAGCCTCATCCACATCAACTTTTAGAAACACGACATCTTTATAATTTTCAGCAAGTGCCTAAATTAGATAAAAATAGACTGAATGAGTTACGTATTATTTATCAAAAAGTGAATGCCTTAATGTTGTGAAGATACTGGCTAAACAGCTGTGGTCCAACAAAACTAGCTGAACTGAATTTGAGAAGTGTCCCTGATCAAATAATAAATACTTAAGCAATTTTATAATACGGTCATACTTACTGTAGATAAAAAGATAAAAAGATAATTCTGCATGTCGACCAATACACTTTTGTAATAATTTCTAATTAGTATACTGTTCAGGCAGCTGAGACTTTTCTTTATTTTCCAAAACCGTTGCTAGGAGACACACACTGAGCTGCTGCCTGGCTACAGCATGCCAATTAAGAAAGAATGTATTCAAAGTGCTTGTTGAAATCTCTTGGACTGCAACCAAAGGTGAAATCGACTGGTGCTTTTAATGTTGGATAATTTAATTGGGGTACAACTTTTAAGCATGATACAGTGCTAAATGTTATTTACGTAGCTTCATTTCAGTTAAATGGTGTAAAATGTTGATATTAAAGATAATTGGGCTATCTATTAAGGCCAATGCGTGTAAAAGATGCAATAGGCATATTCATTAAGACAATATTGCTTGATTTGAGCTTAAAATGTGGTTTCTATATATTTTTCACATCGACTTTAGAGCAGATTTTATTTCCACTTGATAACTGACACCAGGCGTAAATCAAAAATCAAAACTTTATCGAAAAATCTAGGTTTGTATCACCACTCTATTCCTTGAATTAAGTAAAGCAACCGGCCTTTCAGTCTCTTCTCTCTTAAGTGAGATAACCTCAGACAAGAGCCAAAAGAAAACAAGTTTTATCTAAGAGGCAAACCACTGGTCTAAAATCAGTTAAAACCTCAGTTTGTGCTAGTTATAAAAACCCAGTGAAACTTGTTTGTAAACGGAAGGGGTAAAAAAGACTGAATTAGAGATCAGCTGGTATTTTTTTTTTCCTACTTTCCCAGACTATACATCTAATTGTCCCTGTTTACCCATTGAATCAGGAGAGAGAATTAAAATTGACATGAGAGGACTTCTTTCTCCAAGTCCTGAGCCATATATTAAAAACTCACATAAGAAAAGGGGGAAATTGATTTGCATGGCCCACACCACGTAGCTGTGAAATCAACAATGACCAGTTTAGAACCAGCATTCTTCAGAGCTTTGTCAAACTGATCCTGTTAAAGAATAGAGTGAGAGATAGAGTTATGACATTAAAATTCACCTGAAGACATTAAAATAATACCGGTCATCCTATCTTTTGGAAACAGGCTGAAAGTATGTGGGCTTCATGGCATCTACGATGGCCAAATTCAACTGGACAGACTGTGTAGCTTATTAAGATGACACATTCTAGGTAATGGTAACAGTGTTAACGACTGTTATACAAAAACGTTAAGGAAAAAAAAAATGTCTTCAGTACATCACAATGGAATCCAATATATAAGAAAAGGAATGGTTTTTGTTCCCATGTTTCCTTTGAGTTCAGATGGATTTGAGGAGGCTCTGTGGTTTGGTGCTTAAAGAAAAGGGTCCCTGGTTCAAAACCTGGCTCACTCACTGACTCACTGTGTGACCTTGAGAAGTCACTTAACCTGCCTGTGCTCCTGTCTTTTGGGTGAGATGTTGTTATAAGTGCAGCTGATGCATACTTTTTTTTTCTTGTTTTAAATTTTTAAATTTTTGGAATCAGCAATTATTTTACCCTCGATTTTCTCCCAATTTGGAATGCCCAATTATTCAACCCGGCTCACCGCACTAACTAACCCTGCACTAACTCGGGAGAGACGAATACGAGCATTTGAGTTCTCCAAAACGTGTGCCGTCAGCCTTCTGCTTTTTTTTTGCACTGCAAGCCCGCCGTGAAGCCATTACAGAATTTTGCGTCGGAGCACCACACAGTTCTGAATTGCACACAGTCAGGCCTTCCGGCGCCCAGCCAGCCACAGGGGTCGCTGGTGCATGGTGAGCCAAGGATTCCCCAGCCGACCTAACCCCTACCCCACCTGGGCAGTGCTTGGCCAATTGTGCGGCGCCCCCTGGGAACTCCCGGCCACAGTCGCCAGTGGCATAGCCTGGATTCGAATTGGCGATCTCCAAGCTATAGGGCGATCTTGCACCAGCGCAGAGTGCCTTTACTGGTTGTGCCACTCAGGAGCCCCCGCAGCTGATGCATAGTTCACACATCCTAGTCTCTGTAAGTCGCCTTGGATAAAGGCGTATGCTAAATAAACAAATAATAATTACTTTCCCTAAAATCCTCCCCAGAGTATTTTGTCAAATTGCTGGTCTACCTGTGGTCTTCTGATAAGGGTTAGAATGTACAAGTGGTGTCACTGAGCATAGAAAGGTTAACTTGACTATGCTAGTCTACGTGATTTCATCAAAATTGGACAATCTGTTCTGAAGATTATGAAACATGTAATAACCTTTCCTAAAGGTCCTTAGCAAGTAACAGTAATATTGAAATTTAGTCTGTGGAGTGCCAAGGCACCAAACTACTTCACGTGCTCATGCCGAAAAAATATTAGCTTTATAGCTGACGCTCCAAAAATGTTATCACTATATAGAAAAAAGGTAGAGATGTTTTCAACTGCTATGTTCACAAACCCCCCTGCTGCTTCAGGTACTGTAGTTACAGGAGGGTGTTTAAATCACAGAAGCTTTAGTTCAAGGAGGGAGAGAGCTTGTGTGCCTGCAGCCTGAACTGCCATAGGCAATGTAAACAAACTGGAAGATAACCATGTCTAGTTTCTGATGAAGCAGAGCACAGAGCAATATACTGTACTAGGGAAGAGTGTAGTAAACAACAGTCACCCAAAAGTCATGTTTTAGTAGGAAATGTAACATGGTTGTGGGAGACCAAAATAGAATTGTTGTTTTTATTCGCCCAAGTGAAATTAAAACTTTTTTCTTTTGTGTTTGTGTAGAAGTGTCTATTGAAACAAGACTGTCACGGAGGGTGTCTTCAAATTTCTTCCTGCAGAACCAATGTTACAACCAGGTTGCCTACCAGGTTTATACAGAAAAGAGATATAGGAAGCACCTGAAGAGTATTTTCTAAAGGGCATCTATCACTTGACATAACTGTAATTCTTTCAGTTTTAAAAGCAGCACTGTCAAGAGCCCACAGCCTACTTAGTTTATTTGTTTGTTTTTTGTTATTGGTTTTAACCATATACATTACATTACTTAAGTTACTCCCCTCAGAAATCATTCTCCAAGGCACGTTACCATGGAGCTGTTCTGTTGCATCATATTGCACCAGCAATAATATGCAATTAATTTTCTTGAAAACCATGGCCCTGTGCCACCATGAGTGTCCCTGTTTTCCTATGAACTCTAGTTCATTTGCAATTAGGATACCAGATTAAGTAGCAGTTGAAAAATAAAATAAAAAATTAATTGCACAATGGAAAAAAGATGAGAAAACAAAAACGGCGAATGGACTGCCTCACCCTCAAACAGCCCATAAAACACAAACAATACATGCATTTTACATTAGATTAACTCACAGGGCACCAAACCACTTATATTGTACTGTATCTGTGGGGATGAGGCCTTGTTTTGGAAGCACAGCTTCATGTCCAGACCAAAGTTTCGCCCCTAAAGTGGTATCCAGTGCTCAAGAAATGTGACAGTACATGAAAGGTCAAGATTTAGCAATACATGCTTTAATGATTAACATTGAAAGAGGCCGACAACCATTCATGGTGTGTTACCTGTCACAAAGTACATCATTGCTCACTCATCTATCCAAATATATAATAAGAATAACCTTTATTTTTATATAGCGCCTTTCATAGTGGACCACAATCACAAAGCGCTTTACAAGATATGAGACTAGGGTGTGTGAACTATGCATCAGTTGCAGAGTCACTTACAACAACATCTCACCCGAAAGACTGTATTCATATTCATTTTTTTTATGAGGACACTGATGTCATTTTAACAATTACCCTAATTTAGCACATGGCTGCAATGCCCTATCCTTGTTTTTATAAAACCAAAGCGAGGTACGGTACACTGATGTTTTCTTACCTTATCCTCGATTTCATGGACCATTTTTCTCTCGAGTACTATAAGGTAATACAAAATGCACTAAAGCTGGAATGAAGAAATCTGTCTCGATTATTCTTCCTTTATTTTTTATCCGCTATTGGGTTAAGAGTGACTGAATTTCTTTTAATTAAAACGGAGGCTCTTTATAATAGTAGGAGGAGCACCTGCTGCCCCTCACTGTTTAGTATTAGTAATCTCATGAGATGGAGGCAGGGATCCACCGGGCAGAACGCGAGGGGTTTAATATGTTGTGTCTAGACAGTAGGTAGGCCTAAAATACAACAACAACAAACAAAAAAGACACCAAGCCTTTTTTCACTTCCACAGTTTCCATCAACACAAGGCTTGTCCATAGAATGCAACACATTTATCCTGGGGTGAAATTCTAAACAGAAAAATGCAGGTACTCGTTTCCGCAGCCGGGTGTAAACATTTTAAAAATGTAGACAATTTGAGTGCCAATGAATAAAACACTTAACATGTACCTTGCAAGTTGGGCCAGTGTTTGAAAAGCGTGGTGAAGCACACCTACATCTGCATCCTGATTCTGACTCGCTTACCAAATCTGAACCAGCACTTGGTTGATCCTGTTGTGTTAATGTTAATCCCTACTGTCCCACACATCACTTGCCATTTTAGAAACTTTTGTGCAAATTATGGCAAGATGGTAAATCGGGGCAAGGCAAAACACGTTGTGATAATTATTTCTAATATTTATCCACTATGTCATTTAAGGCGAACACTGACGTGTATTTTTGCCTTTAAATTCATGAACAGCAATGATTGTTATTGTTGTTATTATGATTATAATTATTTTTATGGAACACAGCTATAGCCTAATATTTGGCACCCCCTGTCTTTTAAGGGTTAACATTAAATGAGACACTAATTCAACTTATTTTGTATTTGGTAGCACTGGACGGAGTCTGCTGTGCTGTTTTACCCTTTTCAGGCTTCCCCATTCTTTTTTTCTGAGGGGATGTCCCCTGCCTTTTAAGGTTTAATGTTAAATGAGAAAGAAATTCAACTGGTTACATTTGGGAGAAACCACATAACATCCCATAAGTTGGTATCTCTTAGCATGGTAGGGGTAAAATGTTAAAACAATACAACTGCCTGTTAGTAATCTCTAGTTATGAATACACAAAGTACTCATAAATATTCTCTTTTACTTTGTACAGCACGCTACCTCATGTAATGGTTTATAACTCTTACATACAAACTCATAAAAGAATGGTGTTACACCCCATGAAAGTCTTGATGCTAAGGAGTAAATTGAGCAATGTCTATTTGCGAGTTATTCATATTGATATGCAGGAGTTATAAACCAGGAGGTTATACAGACAGACCATAAAATGGCCAGTCTCACAGCTGCGCGTACACGTGATGTGAAAAAAAGCAGAGGCATTCCGAAGAGACCCAGAGGGTTTGTTTACCTTCATTTGCACTCGTTTTTATTTCTAGACAACATCATCTCTAGACATTTCACCACTTAAACACAATAGTACAGGGAGATAATAAACCATTACAATCCAAAACACAAAATACATGACCCGCCCTAATTCCTGACCAGTAACGTTCTGGCAGTATGAGTGAATTTGGTGGTCGTTACACAGATGAACCAAAAGCTAGGATTCTGAAAAAAAAAGAATTGATTACCGAAACGGCTTATTAATGGGCGAACTCAGTTCAAAACTTATTTATTTATTTATTTTAAAATGACTGTAGTTTGCTATGTAATAGTAGTCACATTATATAATCGTATTCCATTGAAACCTGTGATAAAACAAAAATAAAAATGTGAATTACTTAAAACTGTTGTTGACCTCCACCCTCCCTCTGTAACATTCAAACACGTTTGTTTAGACGATTTCTTTTTAAATAACAGTGTCCATTACTAACCTTAGAATAATGAGGGTCATGCATACATACATAATATTTCGCTGCAGCATGTCTGTGTATGTTTCACTCAAGCAGACAAACGGACTCTCCTTTGTTCCAACGCCCTGCCTGTTTTTACATAGGATAGACTTGCCACCAATTAATCTGAAAACAGTCGATTAATTCAAAATACAATCATGTTTTCAAATAACAGCAAAATGCATATATATAGTATTTAATACTTCAATTACTGTAATTACTTTAAAACCTTAAATTAGTCGTCCGTCCGCCGCCCCCATTCCTTATCACCCGACTGCAGTCCACTCCAATGCAAGACTTTGTTCCCATCATTAAATAAAAAAGGACATGTTTGCAACAACGTCTTGCATTATGAGCTCTAACAATGTGCCATATTTACAGAAACGACTGCCTACAAAATGTGTAAATGATCTATTTCGCAGTTGCAAATCCTGCTAACCCCCGCCAGCAGCGGTATTTATTTTAAAGACATTGTGAGCTTTCACCCAAACGGAAGTTACTTAAAGGCACAGTGAATAAACATGCCCTTTTTGTACGCAATGTATTCAATTTCCCTTAGTCATCCTGACTGCAAGAAAGGGAGTGAACTCTTATTACAGTTTGCAGTGAAGAGGGAGGAGTTAGGGCAGGCATTCTCATTCTGTTTAAATGAGCTGTTTGTTTTTCTTATTCACTGTGTGTAACTCAGTTGGAAACCCTGTAAAAGGTTCTCTATGTAACTTGCATTATTTGTTATAAACTACTTCCGCAAAAACTTTTAACGCAAAGTCCAGACTCACAAATCACACATATTAGAATAAAGTTCTAGTAAAAAAAAATGCTTTGCAACTGTTTAGTAAGGGTAACCATTTTTATGTGTGATTAACAACAACAACAACAACAACAACAACAACAACAACAGCAGAGATGCTTCTATTTATTCCATACAGTACAACTTTCCTATTTGTGAGGTCTTCTCAGCAGGTGTTACTCAAACAGGATCTTGTCTGATTATGCCGTATATCTCTGGCATTAGAGGGAAAAAAAGAAAAAGGCCATTTGGTGATAGGGGAGGGGGGTGGATAATAAATGGCATAATAAATGTATTTCCATAGAAACAAGGTACTTCTGGAAAGCAATTCAAATAGAGGTCTAAAAATAAAGTTCCCTTTTCAAATCAAACAAAAGCTCCCACAGAGAGGATGAAATCAGTAAATTAATTATTCTACATGTACATTTTGTAACTGAAATGGCTGGAGCGTATTCTATGAAAGCACCGTACACAGAAAGGGAATGTAAAACAAAATGGCATAGTCTATAATAGACAATAGCTCTGTGTGCTGTCTTGCTTGACAATAGTCCTGTGCTTCCAGCAAGCAGACAATGAATTGTCCCAAATGATGTGTTTGCAATGTGAGTAATATCACCAAGGAGTTAGAGACTAACACAACCATTTCACATGTGACCTGAGCTGGGTTCAAAGCCAGGCCACCAAAGATGAAACGAATGAAACAAATGAGATGTGTATCAACAAAATGTTGGTAATGGCACAATGATGATCTCCAAAAAATGCCCATATAGGGTGCTTAGTAAAGACAAAAACCTACCCATAAGTGACGGGCATGGGAGGATGGAGAGTGGAGGGAAGGCATGCCCAGTCAGCCAGTAGAGGAGGAGAGGAGAGGGCGAGAGGGGGTGTAGGGAGATATGAGGGATTGGAGGTAGCAGTTTGGTGAACAGCAGTAGGCAAAAGCAAGGGTCTTGAATTGAATGTGAGCAGAAATGGGTAGCCAGTGGAGGGTGGACGCACAGGGGTTGCATGAGAGTAACGAGATTGGGAGAATACAAGACAAGCAGCAGAATTTCACCCCAGATATGTGCTAGGAGGGATGCATTCTTTCTTGAGAATATTTTTGTGAATTTGTGATATTTATTAAATTAGACATTGCCACTGGCATATATATATATATATATATATATATATATATATATATATATATATATATATATATATATATATATATATATATATATATATATATACAGTGCCTTGCAAAAGTATTCAGACCCCTGACCAATTCTCTCATATTACTGAATTACAAATGGTACATTGAAATTTCGTTCTGTTTGATATTTTATTTTAAAACACTGAAACTCAAAATCAATTACTGTAAGTTGACATTGGTTTTATGTTGGGAAATATTTTAAGAAAAATAAAAACTGAAATATCTTGCTTGCATAAGTATTCAACCCCACACATTAATATTTGGTAGAGCCACCTTTCGCTGCAATAACAGCTTTAAGTCTTTTGGGGTAAGTATGTACCAGCTTTGCACACAGTGTCAGAGTGATTTTGGCCCATTCTTCTTGGCAGATTTGCTCCAGGTTGTTCAGGTTGGTTGGACGATGCTTGTGGACCGCAATTTTCAAATAGTGCCACAGATTCTCAATGGGATTGAGATCAGGACTTTGACTGGGCCACTGTAGGACATTCACCTTTTTGTTCTTGAGCCACTCCAATGTTGCTTTGACCTTGTGCTTGGGATCATTGTCCTGCTGAAAGGTGAATTTCCTCCCAAGCTTCAGTTTTTTAGCAGACTGAAGCAGGTTCTCTTGCAGTATTTCCCTGTATTTTGCTCCATTCATTCTTCCTTCAGTTTTAACAAGATGCCCAGTCCCTGCTGATGAGAAGCATCCCCACAGCATGATGCTGCCACCACCATACTTCACTGTAGGGATGGTGTGTCTTGAGGCATGGGCAGTGTTTGGTTTGCGCCACACATAGCGCTTTGAGTTTTGGCCAAAAGCTGTATCTTGGTCTCATCTCACCACAAAACCTTTTCCCACATCGCAGCTGAGTCACTCTCATGCTTTTTGGCAAACTCCAGACATGCTTTCAGATGGCACTTTTTGAGTAACGGCTTCTTTTTTGCCACCCTCCCATACAGGCCAGTGTTATGCACAGCTCTTGATATGGTTGACTGGTGCACCATTACTCCACTCCCAGCCACTGAACTCTGTAGCTCCTTCAAAGTGATTGACAGAGGGGTTGAATACTTATGCAAGCAAGATATTTCAGTTTTTTATTTTTCTTACAAATATTTCCCAACATAAAACCAATGTCACCTTACAATAATTGATTTTGAGTTTCAGTGTTTTAAAATAAAATATCAAACAGAACGAAATTTCAACGTACCATTTGTAATTCAGTAATATGAGAGAATTGGTCAGGGGTCTGAATACTTTTGCAAGGCACTGTATATATATATATATATATATATATATATATATATATATATATATATATATATATATATATATATATATATAGTGCTTGGACATTCTGGCCTGTGATTGGTTAAAACCTCATCATAGGAGCAAAAATAAATCTAACTATTGCCCTCACACCCTTACACCACTGGGCAATAGTCTCCGTTTGTCATGTGATTGGTTCACATCACTGTCATCACACACACATCGCTTCTACATAGCACAGCGTGAAAAAAGTCTGACTCATCATGGTGCTGGATTGAGTCCAGACGCTTCCTGCCAAGGGAGCAATGTAGGATGACTGTAAATATTTGCGCCATCTATGCAAAAAAATATCATAAATCACCTGCTTCAGGATGCTGCACTAGAATGAGACCACAGTTGCATCAGCACACAATGCATTGCAATCTCTAAAAGAGTCATGCTGATTTCCCGTTTTTGTAATTTACCGGAAGTGTATATGTGAAAATCTACAATCTACATTTATATTGAATAATCATATCACAAATATGATAATCTGTTCAGTATGAAGATAAATGGAGCCAGCAAAATCTACCAGAACTATTTTATTTTCTTCACTTATTTGTATGTATTACCTTCTGAAATTGTACATGGGTCGACAGAAGCATGTCCACAATGTGTTTTCACAATGCCTCGGAAGCAGCTTGGCACGGACGCCCAGACGTTGATTCAACAGTCTCAATCAACAGAAATATGGCTAAACAGAATAAACAGAAATGTTCCTTCTGGAAGTGAAACCTTCACGCAGGCGTGGCTGTTTGTTTCTTCGTCCGCTTGCAAATGCCCATCATGTATTTTGTCTCGCTTAATCCGGGTCAAAGCATGTCGACCCACATCCTGAGCTGGGTCACTGCCAAACCGGTTCACCCAGGTATGACCCAGGTACGTGGTTTCACACTACGCAAAGATTGTGAACCGGGTAGCCAGAACCCAGGTCAGGACAAGTGCTAGTGTGAAAGGGTCTTGTGAGCATTTTTCTGAGTAATAAGAAGATCTATCGAAGTGAATCTACTCTTTGGAAGAAAGAAAAATATACCTAATATTATTTTTAGCTCTTTGACAACGTAGATGTATTTTGTTTTCAGACATAAAGGAATAACTACTTGTAGGTTTGCTAAACATTACAGCCATATTGTTATAAATAGTATGCTGTATAGATAAAAAGCACACATAATAAAAAAGGCAGTAAAGAAGCCAAGGATTTATGTTATATCTACCATTTTTTATAAAGTTAATAGCGGTGGCAACTCACAGGGAATGCTATGAAAGAAAGACAAGAAAGAGCAAGCAAATACACCTTTATCTCTAGAAAGGTACCCAAACAATACTAAGTTTTTTTTTCAGTTTACCTCCTTCAACCAGGCCATTAGTTGCTTTAAATATTTCTCATTTTGTGTTTATACCGGAATGTAACTCCATCCTGAGTTTCTTTAAAATCATACTGGTCTTGTATTAAGAAACTAGACAGAAACGGGAAAGCAAAGAGTAATTAATGTCCAATTAAAACATGAAGCATGAAAGCGCTTCCTTCTATCAATGTGTAAAGAACAGCCCCATTGTTGTCCTTAATTAGAGATAAGTAAGTTTAAGGATATGCCAAGGTAGTAAAATGAATGAACTACTTTTTTTTAATCCCGACGTATTCAGGCTTATGAGGGATTATGTTCTGTGTTAAAATCAAAATTTCTTTACTATGCTGTCTATCCTTGTTGTCTTGTCAATCACTGCAGAGTGTAGGCTTACAACTGCAGCCTGTGTTGCTGCCACCTGCTGATGCATTGCAGTATTACCATTCTACAGCTATGGCCAAAAGTTTTGCATCACTTAGAATTTTAGGATTGAGACATCATTTAAAAAAAAAAAAAACTATATGAACATAATTTAGATATTTTATTTAATATAATGTAATAATAGTAAAAAAATGACAAAATAATACCGCAAAAGTACTGGAAACCATACTAGTAGTACAGAATTTCATGTTAGATTTCAAAATGTCACATTTTTGTCAGTTTTCTGTTAAATATATGGAAAACTGCAAAGCAGTATGTAATTCAATATGTTAATGTAACATTATACAGCAGGTTTCATTTGACTTGAAACCACATGTGTTAATTCTATTGGGTGATGCAAACGTTTTGGCCACAGCTGTATTTGTATCTCTAAACATACAATGCCAGTTTTACTAATCATTACTGTCATTACTGATTACTGTGGTGTCCACAGGTGGTAGAAATCTCCAAACCCCTTCACTGCCAAACCCCAGCACTGTTCACTGTCTCACCTCGAGCAAGGTGGTGATGGTGGGGATAATCAAACACAGCGGAATATGAGCTCAGAAAGTGTGTCAGACACCTCTGTAATTGAATTTATAAAGATGTATGCACAAAGTTACGCAACTCTTTTACAACTAACGTGTCAGCATGCTTTTTATAGACCCTACTAAATATAAATATTCCTCCAAATGAGTGTAAATGATTGATGGGAATCAATATGCAGTATGATAGGGTACCAGCTTCATTCACTTTTATAGGTTTTTAACAAACAATAACTTCTTAAATATTACAACGCACATAATTCATACCTGGGTGAAGTAATTTATTTCAGATCATATACTTAAGTGCACCATTCTTTGTGTGTTTGGATTGAAACACATGGATATTCAGAAAACGGACAACAAAAGAATAATATTCAAATTCAAAACTCTTTCACCACACTTCATCCAAATCTGCCCGCGGTCTTTTTGTAAAAATTAAGCTAAAGTGCTGATGCCTTGAACCAGATTTGTAATTTGGTTATATTTTCTTAAAAGTAATTATTATCCTTTTTTTTAGGAAACAGATTTAAGTGATAAAATATAAAAAATAAAATTAGAAAAACTGGGAGAACAGTACACTATAGTTTTGATATGTTTTTTTGAACCAGTGGAACCAATTCTGTACCACCACACCACAGGTGTTTTCTGTTAATTGTGAAAATCTGCGATGTACAAATAATCATATCACAAATATTGGAGATGGATGGAGTTGGCAGGATCTATTTTTTTCCTCCCGCTAATATGTGTGCATTACCTTATGATATGATTGTATATATGTTAAAATTATAGCTCCCATTTTGGGGCTGTTGTGGACATGTGTAATAACAGAAACTAAAAGTGACATAATATCATGTCATGGCCTATCCTACAAAATCTATGTTGTGTTATTCTTAAAATGGTTCAGTTCATGGGAGAAAAAAAAAATCTGTTATACATACAGAATTTCTTTTTTGTGAACAATTATTTTTATTCTTTTTATGTTTTACAAATGAACAACATACAGTATTTAAAGGATCTTTTAAATTGCACAAGAGAAAAAAAAAATGATGTTCATCAGAGCTATATGAAAAAAGAATGTTTGTGAATTGTAGCAGTATAATATTTTTTTAGCATTGCACAAATATGAAGAACTGCACTTCTTAAACTGCAACAATAGCTTTGCCAGTGTTTTCTCCCTTCAACATTCCCATAAAGGCTGCAGGCATATTTTCAAAGCCCTTTGTGATATGCTCTTCGTACTTCAGCTTACCCTGTAAATGAAACAAAAAACAAACATAAATTGTTTGTACCAGGTGATTTTTTGGCGTCTGACTTGTATTAAAATGTTGTATTAAAATGCATTCATTACATTGAGGGTAATTCATAGCGTACATCAAGAAGTTTTCAAAACTGTATGGTAAACATCTTAAGTCCGTACAGGATATAGAGTTTCTTTCTCTCATGTGCTTAGTTGATCATATTACGGTTGTTTTACAAAGAGACAAAAATGAGAAAAAGAATCACAGTTTTCATTTGAAACATAAAAATCATTGCTATAGAGACGTGTCCAGTGGCAGACAAAGTAAGAGTGTCACAGGGTTGTAACAAGAGCATGTGGCTGTCAGATACTCGCACTGATGTAAACTGGGAAACATTTTCTGAGCATCCTTTGTATTATTTTTGAATAACTTTTGAAGTAAAGAGATACATTGTGAACATGGCAGTCAAGAAACCATATTGGAGTTCAAGGTCATGATGACCCATGGGTATATCTACCATTTTTAAAGTGCAAAAAAATAGTTCATTTGGTAGTGGTGGTGACTCACTGGGAATGCTTATAAAAACAAGACAAGAAAGTGCTAGCATGTACACCTTTCAGTCAAGTACCCAAATCATATCTAATCAAATATTATATTTAGTTTACCTCCTTCACCCATGCCATTAGTTGTTTTAGAGTTTCCTCATCTTTGTGTTTCCATCTGCCCACAATGAATCCCTCCATTCTGAGTTGCTTGAAGACCATAACAGTCTGGACATAAGGACCTGGACACAAAGGGGAAATAAGAATCATTAATGTCCAGATTTTTTAAGTAAAATTCGTACTGTAGTGCTACTGTAATAACCTGTTCTGTTGTTATAATCGTTATTCTCTTTAGGAGTTGGTGACGTTTTGCATCCCAATACAAATGTGATCAAAAATCAATGAGTTAAAAAAACATGACATTCTGAAATAACTTAGTGTTCAGATTTTTTCTGATATATTTTAAATACTTATACCGTAAAACTTCAAATAATTGGCGGGTCTCAAATAATCGCTTGTCTCCAATACGTGCTGGGTCTGCTGGCAAATATTGTAAATAAACGCTGGGTCTGTGTCATTGCCATTGAAGCTGAGGAAGATGAGGAGGAGCTTGAGCGTAATTAACTGCAATTAAGTGACAGCGATGAAAGTGACTCAGGATTAATAAATAATAATAATAGAAAACGTAATTTAAGGTAGGCCTACATGTAATGCATATTTGTTTAACGCAGTTTACGTTATTAAAAGTTTTGATAATTTATGGGGGCTCCCGAGTGGCGCATCCAGTAAAGAGTAAAGGAGCTCCGCGTGGAGTGCAGGATACGCTCTATAGTCTGGACATCGCCGGTTCGAGTCCAGGCTATTCCTTTGCCGACCGAGGACGGGAGCTCCCAGGGTGCGGCGCTCAATTGGCCGAGCTCCGCCTGGGGGTGGGGGAGCAAGGTTGGCCAGGGTGTCCTCGACTCACCGCACACCAGCGACCCGTGGTCTGGCCGGGCACCTGCAGGCTTAAAGTAGGCCAGATACAAACCTCTTGGTGTATTTTAATACAAACATTTAATAATAATACAAACATTCTAGAAGTTTGTATTGTTATTATTATTATTATGCTGTAAGCATAGCCTACACACCTGTGTTCTGATATCTACAGGGCTGTCCTTTAGTAGATTTAACTGGTAGTATTATTATTATTATTATTATTATTATTATTATTATTATTAACAAATGGTAGATCTAATTCCGTTTTTAAATACAAATTCGTACTTCTGCTTGTTCATTTTCCAACGTTTTGCATACCGTATCCTTGTTAACCAGTGTATATAAAAAGGCTTTAATACTACTTTCGCTTTATACTTGAGGGTGTACAATATAATGTAATTTTGTTTTAAAACAAAACTGTTACTTTGTTCCCACTGACACACAACCTTTTAACAAAGTTGCTGGAATGTTTAAATTGAGTTACGATGTTGCTACAAGGTTGTGTGTTAGCGGCTATTCAATGACTGCATGAAGTCTGTGAAGCTAGAGATCTAATATAAACGCCGGTCTCCAATACTCGCCGGGTCTGCTGGCAAATACCGTAAATAAACACCAGAGGCGTTTAATTGACATTTTACGGTAAATCAATTATATATTTCTCAAAGTAAACACTTAAAGACATCCTTATATGTTTTGTAATGCCTGTGTAGCATATTTACCCAGTCTAGGCAATATAAAGCTTTTTTTATTATTGTTATTTAACATATTATTATTATTATTATTATTTATTTCTTAGCAGACACCCTTATCCAGGGCGACTTACAATTGTTACAAGATATCACATTATTTTTTACATACAATGACATTATTTTTTACACATTATTTTTACATACAATTACCCATTTATACAGGGTTTTTACTGGAGCAATGTAGGTAAAGTACCTTGCTCAAGGGTACAGCAGCAGTGTCCTCCACCTGGGATTGAACCCACGACCCTCCAGTCAAGAGTCCAGAGCCCTAACCACTACTCCACACTGCTGCCCTATAAAATGCAAAGATGTACCTGTCTGTTTTGTAGTATCGTTGTACAAGGAGATGCCTCCACACACAGCAATCCTTCCGAACCTTCGCATCTGCTCTAAAGCAACGCTAGAGAATTGTCCTCCAACCTAAGAGCAATGCATTTGTTATCACATACATCCATATGACACTTTACTCATTAAGCGCTGTTTGAAATAGTTAAGTCTTTCAAACATGGCAGACCAGTATACAGGCAGAGTATATGCAGTGTTCTTCAGAAAGTCACATAAAAAATGTTCTAAGCACCACATAATAATATTCTATGAACTCTCAATTTTTTCATTTAGATCACTAGGGTCTGATGTACAAGTATTTACATTTTTGAAATGTAATATTTGTTTGTTTTATTTTCTACTGGCAAATATCATTAATTATTTCTATCCCACTTCTAGTATAGAAAATAATTTATTTTCCACAACCAGCTGTAGTACCATTAAGTGAACCTTATTAAGGATCTGAATAGCAAAAAAACACAGTTTTAGAACACTTGAGTTTACCAACTTCCCTATCATGATGACAGTATGTCACTATGGCAACAATCAGTAGAGTTTATAAGAGGTATGTTTACCATGAGGACAGCGACTTAAATTAGGAGCAGTCTTTGTAACATTTCAAATATAGTACCTTTGTTTACTTCTTTTGTCTTTTAAATGTTAGCTTTGTGAGATTCAGGAGACGGGAGCTGAGGCTGCTTAATTAACGTCTATCATTATTAACCTCCTTAAACTCCCATCTCACGCTCCTTCTCTGTCTAGTGTTTTGCTTTCTCCTCCTCTATTTCTCGTGCCTTTGCATCTGTCTCCTCTGGGGGGTAAGTGCGGATTCACTCCCCCGACCTCAGGTCAGCCACACTACCTCATCCTCACACAAGGGGGACCCCCAGCCACACTTGCGCAGCTTGCATGCCTATTCTACCTCACCATGTGAGGCGTTCTTCTTTCGCTAGGGACGTGGCCCGCTTTACTCTCTCAGTGCCTGAGTCCCAGACTAACCCATCTCTCCCTGTTGCAGGTTCCCTGCGGGACACCTTCCCGCTCCCGGCTTCGGAGGCCTGTGCCTCACCTCATGCGAGGGCAGCACCAGACCAGTCAGGGAACCCTTTACTATCTCTCCTTTCAGGTCCTAATGCACCTGGACTATTCCTATCGCCCCGAGAGGCGCCTATGCCAAGCAGAGCCCTTTTATATTTCAGATCCTCAGGAAAGTGACCTTTGACCAAGCTCGGTCCGCGTGCAAACGACAGCTCATCGTCCCTCTATCCTAGTCCAGGCTCTCTCTGCTCGCCACTGTCTTACTAACAGCTTGTTTCTGCTTCCTCTGCTCTATCCTTACAGCCACATGAATTAATCTACTTCTAAAAAAAAAAATCATTTGCCCTGCTTGTATTATTGCATATTTGCTTCTGTGGGACATATTCCCTGAATATGATATTAATACCTGAATGTCTATTAATGATATAACTGGACTAATTAATGAAACTGCTATGTCTTAGGAAAAGAGCAAACTACTGTGTCTTAAGAAAAGGGCCCCTTGGTTCCTCGCAGGAATACTGAACTGAAGATGACCAGGGCTAGGAGGGGGGCATCTGGACTGGGTGAGGCTGAAAGGACAGTGAAAAGGCTGTAAAATTGCAAACACAAGCGGTTTGGTGCAAGGAAGACAAAACGTAGATGTCAACAAACCAGTCTGTGTTTGAGGTACACCTGAAACTACAGTATCCAAAAGAAACTGCCCTGCTACCTGCGTAGCTAAAAGATTAAGTGAAGAGGACAGAGCGGACGGGCGCTGTTGTGGATCCTATACAGAGGACTGAAGACTTTGTTGCAGCTGTTTGTTAATTCTATCAAGAATTGGAAGCTTTGTTGCCAGGTTTGATCCAATGTGGGATTGAAGACTTTGTTGCTGAGAGGAGAGCCTTTTGTACTGGACACTTCAACAGGTTAAGTTTCCAAACCAGCGGACCAAAAGTCTAAGCTTAAAGGAACTGTTGAGTATAATTCCAGTTGCATTTTCCTTTCATGGAACTAAATTAATTAATTGTAACACATTCACATAGAAATGAACTGTTAATTATTAAGTTTACACACTTTGTGTGTGAAATAACTTTTAGTGAAACTTGATGAAGTAACTATAAGTAATCTACCTCATATTGTTGTATGAAGAATTTCTTTAAAAGTAAACTTGTCATATCTTTAATCTATATACCATTAATAAGCTTAATGTGATATACGCTAAGATTGTCTGCATTATTTCAGTATGGGATGTGTGTGTATGTGGACGTGTATGTGTGTTAGCAAGTTACTAGCTACATCACAGCCTGCTTCTCTGTTGAAATTGCTGCTTGGTGTGTGAGGAGATAGGCGGTGCCATATTTCAATTGCCCTTCTAGCCGCATGAATGCAGTGAAAACTTTTGACTTGGGTTTGGTGCTTAGAGACCAAGAGATTTACTTTCGGACTTTTCTGATTTCTGTTTAATATTTGTGTATTTAATAAAATACTACTATTGATTAAACATTCCTTGTGTCTTGTGTGTTCATAGTAAATCCTCTATCTTTGTAACATGTCAATTAAATATTATTAATAAGATAACTAATCAACCCAGATAAACTCTGAATTATCAATTATTGAATTGTTCTTACACTCCAAATGAGAATTTGAACTTACATTATCAAAATAGCAGTCATATCCTTCTGGCGAACATTTCTTCAATGCTTCTTCCAAAGAGCTGACAGTTTTATAGTTGAAGGCCTCATCAAATCCAATTTGTTTTAAGTAAGCAACCTTATTGTCAGAGCCAGCAGAGCCAACTACTTTGAAGCCCTAAAATAAATAAATAAATAAATAAATAAATAGATTATACAAAATTAAGCCTTTTGATGAAATTCTACTGGCACTATATTCCTAAAAAATTATGTCAACAGGAAAATATTTAAAACTGTGGCATCCATTAAAATAAATAAATAAATAAATAAATAAAATAGTGCAGTTCTGACTCCACCATCATCTCAATTGGAATTCAGCACAGTTGTGTTTACCGTAGTGTGTTGTTGGATAAAAAACAAACTAAAGGTTTGCCCTGTACTACACTTGGTATATTCCAACCCTATATGTTACAATTTTGAAATACATTTAGCTATGTAGAAGCAATACACGTAATGAGATTTTGTGGCCCATACCCACACCCACACCGAGACCAAACAGGATATCAGGTCAACATCACCCATCAATGTGTAACCTAGTTCAACAAACCCTACAGTCTCCGAGACATTGGGGGTTATGCATGAAATGTACCATCTGGTTTTCCGAGGTGGTTACTGGAAGCTTTTTTCTCATTCATAAAGTGGGTTATGTACTCTGCAGACAACCAACAGCTAATTCATAAAAATAAATTGTATTGCAAATTAACATATGCTGTAATAACATTCATTTATAGTTACTTAATTGTTTAATCTCTTTCCGCTCATCTGCAAACTGTATCTATATTCCATATTGGGACTGAACTATCTCTATCATCAGCTCTGCTCATATTAGAAGTAGGCAGAGTTAATTTAAACATGCCAATAAACTACTGTCTCCAAAAATCATAGAGTATGATATTTATCACCATATTTATCATGAATCAGACCAAAACACCTGTCGCAGCTATTAATTACCAGGATGGTCTGGAAACACTGTCTATTATATTCATAACCTCCATAGGGTAAACTGTTTAACCGACAATGGACAGTGGGTGCCTAATAAAAAGATGAGAAGCACTTACTTTTATTTTAGCAATCTGCCCAACCACCGAACCAACAGCTCCAGCGGCTGCATTAACCAACACAATGTCTCCATCTTTTATCTGGCACACTTCCATGAGGCCGTAGTAAGCCGTTAACCTGCCGAAAGAAAATCATTGTATTACTGTTAGGATTACTTGTATTGCCTGCAAAGTATAGACAGGTTCACTTAATAATGCCTCAAAGTGTATAAAGTGTTGTATGTTGTATGTAAGTTGCCACTTCAACAGGCAATGGACAAGGTTAAATCACATATGGTCTAAAGTTTTGCTGATCATTTGAAAGAAATTCAGTATACCTGAATATCATTTTACAGACAGTTCTACCTAAAATATCTCTGATCAGGGATGAATACAGTAAAATAAATACTAAAAGAAACACAAATTCAATACACACCACCCTTGGTTTATCTATTGACAATATCTCAATCCAATTGTGGCCCAATTAGAAAAGTTTGACCCATCTCATTTCAGCAGTATAAGGCAAATAGTGCAGGATCTCCCAACTTAACACATTCTGGCATATAAGTATTTATGAACCTTATGGAGCTGTCTACAGGCAACAACTACAAACTTTATAACTTTAATTAACATATTATTTTTATTAATTCAAGGGAGCGGGAGAGTGAGAGACTGGGGCAGGCACATGAAGTTACTATTCAATTCAGGTATGGCAGCATTTTGCGTGGCAACGTAGTGTACTTTACCCTGGCATTCCAATGGTTCCCAGACCCAATGACTTGGGGATGCTTTCTGGCCAGTCTGTGAGAAGAAGCTGCAGATCCTTTCCATCAGAGATTGAGTGAGTTCTCCAGCCTGTACTGGCAACCACATAGCAACCAACTGGGAAACTGGGGTTTTTACTTTCAACAACCCTGGAATAAAAAAAGCAATGTTACAGTACAGTTATTCCTTCTTGTTCCACCCTTATAAACATTAACCACAGTATTTCTGCATGGTATGTTTGCACTTTTACTATGCTTTTCCCAGTTTCCCATACAATGATTTACTATAGTGTGCCCTAGTTTGCCTTGCTTTTACTATGAGAAACTTTTATAAGGGCCCCTATATTAAATATCAAATACTACTGTATATTGATAATGAAGCAGCTCCTGCACACAGCAAGAAAGAAAAGAAAATCATTGTATTACTGTTAGGATTACTTGTTTTGGGACAAGCATTAATACGTGGTACAATACTAGTTTAAAGAATGTACTGAACTTTCAGGTTGAAGCAATGTATGCCCTACAGCTTAAATGGTCAAATATTGCAATTTTAAATTTAAAGATGTAATACTGTTTGCACAATACATGCATGTATATAGCTGGAAAGTGTAGGAAACAAAAATAACTTTTAGAAAGCAAGACACTGCTTGTAACTTTTACACTGCTTTCTCATGTATATTTGAAAGATTTTTCCATTTTTCTTTTTTCTTCACTTGTGTCTTTATTCATTTAAATTCTAAAATAATATTGTCTTCAGCAGTTTACAGTGAGGTTTATACTGTTAAAAATACTTTAAATGTTGAAGAGCAAACATTGCGATTAAACTTCTTAATAAGTGTCTATAGTGATCATTTCTCTTTGTGTTATTCTTGACTGTGATTAAAGCCAAATTGAATTCCCTTTTATATTTAGCAATTAGTAACGGTATGAAAGTGTAGTTTGTAATTTGAAATCATATCACCCATCTTTCAGAATATGTTTGAATCTCAAACTACATTTAATGAGTAGCTACAAAGCAATCAACCAAAATAAAAAAGCATAAATAAACATTTCCCATATCCATGGAGTGAGCTGTAAATGTACTCATAATGATCTATTACTCCAGAGAAAGGGTTCCATGTTTACCTAGCAACTTGAGCTCCAATCATCACGTTGCCTTCCTTCATATGGACTGCGCTGTATGGCCTGAAAAATAAAACACCCAATTTGACTGCTTTCCATAGAAAGCAGTTTATTGCCATAAAGCTCAGCATGGGACACTTCTGAACTCCAACACTGAGGAGCTACATGTAGAGGTAGCTATATCTACCTTATGTCACACTTAAATTTGTATTTCAATCTAACCTCTTATCCAACTGGGATAAAGCTTTGTTTACAAATATCAGAATCTGTCTGTTAATATTTACAGCTGTGTCGGGGGATGTATGTCAATAACATACTTTTTATATAGTTAACTTCTGTTTCCCCCCTCTAGATATGTCATGTTGGTGCGCAAATACAAAATTCACAAATCACCAAACTGTAACAGTATTTATATGTAAAATGTAAGTCTAATGTACAGATGGTTGGACAGGTGTCTCCATATATCCCCAGATCCTCAATGCTAAAGAAAGTTTAATCAATTTCATATAAATTGAGGCGGTGTGGTCCAGTGGTTAAATAAAAGGGCTTGTAACCAGGAGGTCCCCAGTTCAAATCCCACCTCAGCCACTGACTCATTGTGTGAGCCTGAGCAAGTCACTTAATCTCCTTGTGCTCTGTCTTTCGGGTGAGACGTAATTGTAAGTGACTCTGCAGCTGATGCATAGTTCACACACCCTTTAACCTTGGATAAAGGTGTCTGCTAAATAAACAAATAACAATAATAATAATAAATTATGTAAAACTATAAGTTTCCTTGGAAGGAGTTATTTGTATCATGTTGAAAAGCACATATCGACAAGGACTGAATTGGGAAAGCACTTTTAAACCTACATGTTTTTTCAAGATTCTTACCTCATATATGGATCAACACTGAGAAAAACAGCCTCAAACAGGACCTCTGCAATAATATAAAAAGAGGCAACATATTATATTTTAAACATATTTACCGACATACTAGCCTTCAACAAGTATTTTTGAAACAGGTATTCCAATTACTGGTTTCTGAGATATACAGTAATTATTTTTACCCAAACAAATTAAGTGATTCGACCAAACTTAGTCTGTACTGTACCGTCAATTTTAAGCAACCAAATTAATAAATCTAATGCTACCAAGCCTAAATTCATATTAAGCCATTCAACAAGGCATACACTGTCAGCAGTTTCAGTACCTCCATCTTTTGTTTCTGGAAGTTGTTCTTCTTTCATTTCAAAATCGCTGCACTTAGGGAAACCCACAAAGTGCTTGCGCAATGTCCAGGTCTTTGCGTTCACCATATTTGTAGCTTTGTGTTATACCTTGAAAAAAAAAACCTGTTAACACGGAATGCCCAATTGCTTTTTGTCTGATGTCAATTTGAGTAACAGGGCAAGGATTAGAAACTTAAATAAGTACATAAAGAAATACATCTTCCAAACTGGTTATATTAAAAAAGAAAAAAAACACAAAAAAAAAACAAATCAGGCCTGGTTGTTAGCCAAAGTACTCAAACAGCTGACCCTAATTATCCCTTTAATTGGGTTGAGTTAACTAGGGGGCAATAACTTTTTCACACCTGAAGATTGCATGTTTAATTATCTTGCACACCAAACAAATGAAAGAAGCACCAAACTTTGGTGTCATTTTTTCTCTGTCTCCCTCTATATACTACTACAACCCAGAAAAAAAATCTGACCAAATACAATGTGAAAAATGTGCAAAAATGCATAAAATCAGACAGGGGGCAAATACTATGTAAATAAAATCAATCTATCAATCTAAAATGCCCAGCTATCGTTGTTTCTTAGATTTTATGATGGCAAAATCTTCAAGGAAGAATTGTTGTGCTTAATACCTTTAGAAACCTACACTACAGGAGAGATCGTTTTTGAAAAGGTAAAAGGCTTTTTGATCAGCATGGATTAGATCTGCAGAAAGTAAACCGCTTGTTACAGACGGAGCCCCCTCCATGACAGAGAAAGAGAAAGGCTTTGTTTCCCGTTTGGCAGCAATACACCCTTCATTAAACACTCTTCACTGCATCATTCACCAAACTGTCCTGTGCAGTAAGTTGTCTGATAAACTGAAAAAAACAATGGATTTTGTGATGAGATTCATGAACAGCATACACTCAACTTCTAGCTCGTAACATAGTCTTTTTCAAGCACATTTGCAGGACGTTTCAGCCGAATACAATGATCTGTTGCTGCATAGTGCCGTTCGCTGGTTAAGTCGGGGGCGTGTGTTTGAGTGGACAGAATAGCGAGAGGAGGGCTATGGGGGCCTGTTGGACGCCCGCAGTGGACAGTAAAGATGGTGGGAACGAAGTGGGGGCCTGTTGGATGCCCACAGAGGACAGAGAAGGAGGGAGAGGGGCTGAGGGGATGACACGGAGAGGTGGGGAAGAGGGTGTGTGTGCTTTCCCTCTCTCTGAGTGGCTGAGAGGCGGGCCTTGGGGGATTGCTCGGCCCATAAGAACTGCGCTTGGTTGTGCATTCGGGTGGCCACGACAGGGGAAGCCCAGTGACGTTAGCTATGGAGGTGAGCGTACACAAACACCAGGCAGGAATGCCAGTGGTAGACGCAAGATGAATAAAATCAGGCAAGCATGGCTGAGGAAGACAGCCAGCCTTAAACAAACCATATTTATTAAAATATATGGTTACGTACCCGAGGGGACGTGTGCAGTAATGGGGGAACCTTGGCCACCCTAATGTATAGTGCACAGCGAAGCGTAGGACGGAGACCCGAGCTGACCGGCATAGCGGCAGTGGGGGCACTGCGTAAGCAGCACTTTTGTTTTGTAGTTTTATTACTGTGTTTTACTTTCTCTTTTTCATTTCACCTTTGGTTTTCATTATTATTTTTGAGCACCTGTGAGTGCGCCTGCAATTGCCTGTGTTGGTAACCTGTGGTCCTGATTACCGTTGCCGGTATACAGGCCACAGACAACAGCACCCTCTGTGGGCTAAAATAAATCAAAAAGAAAATAAATGAAACTGGGCACCTGTGCGGTGTTTGCAAATACAATCTTCCCCACCCTTCCACAGGGAGTGACTGGGACTTGATTGCAGAGAGGTGAGGTAAATTCTGAATAGCTGCTCTTTGCGGGCTGAAGAGCCGAAAGGGATACTATTATTGCGAAGCTGTTACTGGAGTTTTGGAAGGGTGATTAAACAGATTATTTATGCTGGCAGTAATTATTCAATTTGGATTCAATTAAGCCCCTTTCACACTGGCATGCTCTACCCGGGTCAGAACCTACCCCGGTCATGCGGGTCAGCTACACAATTTCACACTGCTTTTGATAAAGAAGGGTTGATCTGGATGACATACGCAAGTAAACAATGTGTGTATTAATGCCCCGGAAGCAGCTTATGTAATGTTCATCAATATAAAGTGAGGCGTAGGGGTTTATCAGAACTTCTGGGTTTAAGAGACCAGTGCCCTTCAACAACTTCAAATAAATCCTATTATATTGTATTAGTCAACATTTCCCTTATCTATTCCTGTTTATACTGTAGGTCAGGGGTTTTCAACCTTTTTTCGAAACTGTACCCCTTCTATCTGGAGGTTTCAGCTCAAGTACCCCTTTACAATTTTTGCTCAACTGAACGGTACCTCAGTTACAATAAAAGAGAATAATCTGATGACCCCCCCTCCCCTGTTTATTTAATAAATTTGGGTGACAAACTGCTGGTTTAGGACAGAACAACAAACAGCAGGCTTAATTCTTAAAACTTTTAACTACAAGGCCTTTTGATACCCAGCATACACTGCAATACCCAGCAAAGTTATACACTGATATTCTGATAGCACAGCAATTCAAATGAAGTTTGTAATTGGTTGTGTTCCTCAAATACACAATAAAAAGTGATATTTATAGGAAATAAAGTTATACAGCGATACAGTGGTTTCGGACATCTAAGAACAGGTACTACGAGCATCTGGATTCATACCCAGAGGTACTCTGTAGCCTCCTAGGACATTCACAGCTTGTTTGACACAATCTTGTAGTTGCCCGTTTCTGCATATAAAGCAAAATGCTGTTTGTCAATCTCTCTTTTTTCTTATAAATCAGTCTTTGCAGGAATCATTCCAAAAACACTTGAATCAGTTAGGGACTACCAGTCTGACACTACAGGCCTTTAAATTGCAGTACCAACTTGCAAGTTGCTAAGTGGTTGCGTTCCTCAAATTTGCACTGCAAAGTGATATTTTAAAGAATAGGGTATATGGTGCTTTTTTTCACCTCTGCTCGCTTTTGGTGCAAAACTATGTCTCGATACACTCAAGCTGATACTGTGATCACAAAACACTTGGAATGGACTTAAATTGGTGCTTCTGTTGCATAAATACACTACAAAATGTGCACATTTCAGGTCTTATATATAATGGACATTTTTTGTATGTATTTTGCTGTAGGAAATTGAGGTCGGGGGTCCTCCTGTCGTACCCCATGAGTCCACAAATCCTGGGCCAACAAACTCGCTAGTACTCTCTTTAGATGCACAACAGTCTTAGCTAAAGAAAATGGGCTCCTTCGAGTTCGTATGACCCACGACCATCATTGGCCGAGCCTTACCCCGATGGTGTTTTTATAATGGGATTTGCCATAGGGAAGGGGGTGGTCTCTTATTGTACCCGTATCTCCACGACCCCTGGGCCAACGAACTCAGAAGGGCACTCTTTGCGTGCACAAGAGTCTTAGCTAAAGAAAGACATGGGCCACGGGTTCATACGCCACCCCACCGCCAGATGGTGGGCGTTGCCCCAAAGGGGTTTTATAATGGGATTTCCAATAGACATTTTTCAGGGTGCTATATCTCGGGTTCCGGGGGTCCCCGAGACTTGAAAATCGGTACGGAGGTCCACCTCGGGGCCCCTGTCGATCCCTCCAAGCGACATGTCCCCAGCTAGAAAGGACACCAGTTTAGACTTTTTTTTTGCCAACCTGGAGCTCAAAAGCTATTGGAAATGCAACCTTGACATGCCATCATGCTGAAAATGTGTAAATTTGCTGAAAATGTAGCATTTGAAAACGGGTGGCTCCCTGTGAAAGAGGGCCCCCAGAAATGACCCTAGGAAGTTCAACCCGGTTTCTAGGCCCCAGGGTCATGGAGATATGACCCCAAAAAGGGTAGTTTTTGGACATTTTTGACAGGGCGTATCTCGGGTTCTGTGGGGGTTAGGAACGTGATTTTTTTTTTTGCGGCAGGGCCCCATGGGGACCCGCACAAGGAGTCACCATTTTCATGGTTCAGATGCCAGGACGGCTTGGCAAAGTTAATTTTTTTGTCATGACATGAGTTTTTGGGTGAACTACCACACCGTTTAGGGGGTGGTTTGGGGTGCTCCCGAGTCTATATCACTTTGAATGGTGGTTCTACGTGCTCGGGTTCGAGAGATATGCCTGAAATGTGTTTTTCAACCCTGCCATAGACATGAGTGAGGCTGAACACCCTGAACGCCCTGAAAATATTTTTTGCAAAGAATTGCTACGAAACTGGACATATTACATTCAGGTTGGTCTAGAACCCTTCGAACGGTGGTTGTAGGTGCATGCAGGGGTTGCATATTAGTGTGTGCATGTAGGGGTTGCATGGTAGTGTGTGCATCTAGGGGTTGCATGGTGGTGTGTGCGTGCAGGGGTTGCATAGTGGTGTGTGCGAGCAGGGGTCACATGGTGGGTGTATACATGTAGGGGTAGCATGGTGGTGTGTGTGTGCAGGGGTCTTATGGTGGTGTGTGCGTGCAGGGGTTGCATGGTGGGTGTATGCGTGCAGGGGTTGCGTGCTGGGGTTGCATGGTGGGTGTATGCGTGCAGGGGTTGCATGGTGGTGTGTGCGTGCAGGGGTTGCATGGTGGGTGTATGCATGCTGGGGTTGCATGGTGGTGTGTGCGTGCAGGGGTTACATGGTGGTGTGTGCATGTAGGGGTTGCATGGTGGTGTGTGCGTGCAGGGGTTACATGGTGGTGTGTGCATGTAGGGGTTGCATGGTGGTGTGTGCGTGCAGGGGTTGCATGGTGGTGTGTGCGTGCCGGGGATGCATGGTGGTACATATGTGTGGAGGGGAATTGGAGTGCAGGTTTTGCGCAAAAGAGGGGTGGGGAAAAGACTGGGAAGGGTAGGGTAAAAGAAAAATTACTACAATCATTTATTTTCACTGTGGACTCCCAGTCTCCTTACCCTCACTTTATGATTTTATTTTGTGATTATTTAATTATTGTCAAAATAAACGGCCTTCATCTACTCACAGTTGCAGTCTCATTTCTGTCCAAAAAGAACCTGAAACACTACAATATATTGATGGACGTTACATAAGAAAATGAGATGTCCTTTTTTCGGAATACCATGTTCCTTCCCAAAAATGTGTTTTAATATTAGCCTTTAATAAAGGAAAACGACTGCTTTAATTAATTTTCATGTATCTATTTCAGTACAATGTAGTTTCTTCATATAATAAGAAATACGTTTTTTTTAACATTTACATTTTATTTCTGTTTTTTGATTAAAAAAAAAAAAAAGATTTCTGGGGAGAGTAAAAAATACATTAACTTTGATTCATGTACTAAGGGTTACTCTCAAATGAATTCACGATCCAGTTTATGGTAAACTGCATGGATGACTTAGAAACTCGGCTGTCAGCTGAGTCCCCAAAACTGGGCTGAATTCGAAAATGCAAAGCGGCCCAGAATTTGGGACGTTATCTAAAAACCAAGGCGGCCCCAGAATTTGGGACGTTATCTAAAAACCAAAGCGGCCCAGAATTTGGGACATTATCTGAAAAGCAAAGCGGCCCAGAATTTGCGACGTAAATGAAAACAGGGGCAGTCTATATGTAAAACTGTGATTACATTAGAGATAAACTAATGTATCCTCTAACAAAACTGCAATAGTGTATACATTTTATATTAAAATATATCGCAAAAACGATTATAGATATATGCTACTTGAAAGAAAAAAGTACACCACCACAGAAAGCCAATTCTTACATTCGTGCATAACATGATAATTCATATAAAGTAATCACCCATAGTTTGATATATCAGTACAGCGTAATATCACATTATATTTTAATGGAAAGGTTGTGGAAAGCAGATCACTCTCTCTCTCTCTCTGATCACAATGTTAAAAATGCCTGCAAGCTTTTCCACTCGTGTGACGACATATTCATGTGACAGACATGGACCAATCAAAACGCGGGACTGATATGCGGTTCCATCCCAAAAACCGGGCTTGTGTCATACCTCCCGAGACAAGTGCCAAATTCCAAATAAAGCTTTATTGAAGAAACCAAAATAATACAAATGCAATAACAGGAACAATGCTCTTTTTATAAGCATACAGCAGGGCAGCAATCCTAAACCAATAATAATATCCCCTCAACACAAACCCCCCAAATCAGCCATTCAGAGCACAGAAAAACTGTAACATTCATGTAAAATAAGCATTCCCAAAAACCCTATGTTTTGCAGCAGTCGCTCAAATCATAGCGCCTCTCTCCTACAATACTTTTTAAAAGGTCATTTATGTAGAGTTGGCTATGTACCTCTTTTAGGAAAATGTAACTACATAATGTCAGAACAATTATCATTATCTTTGCTTTTAAAGGTTTGTTCATTTCATCTGTATTCATTAGTTTTTTCTTTTTCTTTATTGCAAACAAAACTCCATCTCACATTCCCACAAAAATGCGACAATACTGTATTTTAATTTAAACAGCAGCAGGTCCTTGATACCCTAAAACATGCACCGTACAATATCACCCTTGTGTTTATGACGTTTATTAGAAACGTTAATTCGACATGATCGTGTTGGGTTCCTACCTAATAGCACATGACCCAACACGGCTATTGAGGGTTTTTTTTTTTTACAAACTGTCACAACACTGCTGTGCAATTGCACAACACAAATACTCCCAGCTCTATATATATATATATATATATATATATATATATATATATATATATATATATATATATATATATATATATATATATATATATATATTATTGTTACTAAACCTTGATGTGGCGCACAGGAAACACTATAGTTCACAACCTAACCTTTTGTTTCATTATGCAGCTACCTTAGAAACGACTTGATTTGTGTTGATTGAACTTGATTGTCGGAATACTGTTCTAATATTACATTAAATATGATAAAAATAATTCTGCGACTTAAAAAAACAAACACATAACATTAGATGCAAGCGCCTCGCTAGAACAACATCATCTGAAATGTACAGTCCATATAATAGTTTAAAACTTATTTTGAGTTAAACTTTTATTAGGTTTGTGACTTTGTTGCTTACAGTTTTAACATGTATATTCTTAAAAGAATGCTTACCTGATGTCTAATGCAGCTGTTCCTGGTAACGTGAACGTCTAAGTGGAATGTGTTGATTTCAAACTAGTTCTCTTTTTTTTCTCTCTCTCTCTCCTGCAACAGCAGCGTATTATTGGCCAATCTTAGTTTTGTGCTGGGAAGTCAGCAGCCAGCGGTATGGGCAATTTACTAAACAATGATTAACCTAACTATTACTGATACGCTTTCACCTCGTGTGATTACACAGTGACTTATTAATAATTGAAATGCAAGTACTGTACAGATGTTTTTTAAAAACTGTAACTGCACCTTATGATAACAATGGATTATCAGTTTCGTATTTTTGACGCACTGAATTTGTAGTATGAAATGTCCATATTAGGTCATGGGATGGGTCGGAGCCCGGGAGGGGAGTGGGGACATGTCTTGTCCCTACTAGCAATATTCTTTATTTCCTTGGCACAGGTTTGTTGCTTTTAGTTAGCTACAGGAATAGAATACAGAGCTCAATGAAACTTGCTCAAAGTATCCCGTGGTAACGATCGCTCCCCCTAGTCTCAAGACACCACCAAACTCACCACAGTTCAAGCAGCCACATCACAGTGCGTAAAGTCTTCCTAGTTAAGAACATAAGAAGAACAAAAGAATATAAGAAAGTTTACAAACGAGAGGAGGCCATTAGGTTGTTAGTAGCTTATTGATCCCAGAATCTCATCAAGCATCTTCTTGAAGGATCCCAGGGTGTCAGCTTCAACAACATTACTGGGGAGTTGGTTCCAGACCCTCACAATTCTCTGTGTAAAAAAGTGCCTCCTATTTTCTGTTCTGAATGCCCCTTTATCTAATCTCCATTTGTGACCCCTGGTCCTTGTTTCTTTTTTCAGGTCAAAGAAGTCCACTGGCTCGACATTGTCTATACCTTTTAGGATTTTGAATGTTTGAATCAGATCGCCGCGTAAGCTACACTGCAGTAGCATTAGCTGTTCAGTTCCAACAAATCATTTTTGTTGTATTAATTCTACACAAATAGCATTAAAAAAAAGAATCTGAACAGTGCAAATACTATTAAGAACCGTGATGTTTACCTCACAATCACCCCCCTACGCCACTGTCGTGCGCACGGCTCACTGGCCTCTATAGTCAGACGTGTCGGTACCAAAATGTCTTAATAAGGGATGTTTCAGGAAGGTTTAAGGAATATTTGTAATATACAAAACACTCCTTCCCACACTCCAGTTAAGGAAAAAAATACCGCAGGTTTTCACAATACAGACGATTGACACAATTCCGATGGTTTTGCTTCTTATCTCCTCAATAACTGGTCATGTAGGAGTTCCAAGTGATATACAAAAGTTTTAGTTCTGTTTAAGGAGACTTTTTCTGCAAAAATTTACAGACAGGTCTGGTCTGCCCTAAAAGCATGTTAGCATAGCCTTCCCCATAGGAACTGACATTTTGTCAGCATAAAACATGGATTTGTGCATCTGTGTTGTGGCATGTGAGTCCATAAGAACATCTTGCTTGTTTGGTTGTTAGTAGCTTATTAATCCCAGAATCTCATCAAGCAGCTTCTTGAAGGATCCCAGGGTGTCAGCTTCAACAACATTACTGGGGAGTTGATTCCAGACCCTCACAATTCTCTGTGTAAAAAAGTGCCTCCTATTGTCTGTTCTGAATGCCCCATTATCTAATCTCCATTTGTGAGTTTATCTATCTATCTATCTATCTATCTATCTATCTATCTATCTATCTATCTATCTATCTATCTATCTATATATATATATATATATATATATATATATATATATATATATATATATATATATATATATATATATATATATATATATATATATATATATATATATATATATATATATCTGCAATACCTGTGTTGGTCAGATTCAAGCAGGCACAAGGTATTTTGCTTTATTACAGCAGCTTAGATTCACTCGTGTATCAGTTCTCTGCGCATGGAAACCACATTTTCACAAAATGTCACTAGTAATCTTTAAAAACAGCACAAGCACTTTACGCATAGCTAATTTACATATCAACCTCCACTTTTCCCATTCATTTGCATGACGTTGAGGGAAAAGCCCAGTTTACTCGAGTAAAATAAACTGAGCGAATGGAAACCCAAAAAAGCATTTTACACAAGACATTTTTCTCGTGTAAATGTCTCGAGTTAAAAAATAAAACTTGCATGGAAACCCTATGATTGTCAATACCTTTTAGGATTTTGAATGCTTGAATCAGATTGCCGCATTGTCTTCTTTGTTCAAGACTGAATAGATTCAATTCTTTAAGCCTGTCTGCATATGACATGCCTTTTAAACCAGGAATAATTCTGGTCGCTCTTTGCCCTCTTTCTGGAGCAGCAATATCCTTTTTCTAGCGAGGTGACCAGAACTGAACACAATATTCTAGATGAGGTCTTACTAATGCATTGTAGTTTTAACATTACTTCCCTTGATTTAAATTCAACACTTTTCACTATATATGGGCAGCAGTGTGGAGTAGTGGTTAGGGCTCTGGACTCTTGACCTGAGGTCGTAGGTTCAATTCGTGGTGGGGGACACTGCTGCTGTACCCTTGAGCAAGGTACTTTACCTAGATTGCTCCAATAAAAACTCAACTGTTTAAATGGGTAATTGTATGTAAAAATAATGTGATATCTTGCAACAATTGTAAGTCTCCCTGGATAAGGGCGTCTGCTAAGAAATAAATAATAATAATATATCTGAGCAACTTGTTGGCCTTTTTTATAGCTTCCCCACATTGTCTAGGTCAGGGGTCTCCAACCCTGGTCCTGGAGAGCCCCTATCCAACAGGTTTTATAGGGGTCTGCGTTCAGTTTAAGAATTAATATTTTATGCGGGACTTTGTCAGAAGCTTTCTAGAAATCTAAATAAACCATGTCATATGCTTTGCAGTTATCCATTGTCGATGTTGCATCCCCAAAAAAATCAAGCAGGTTAGTTAGACACAATCTCCCTTTCCTAAAACCATGCTGACTGTCTCCCAGGATACTGTTACCATATAGGTAATTTTCCATTTTGGATCTTATTATAGTTTCCATAAGTTTACATATAATAGAAGTCAGGCTTATTGGTCTGTAGTTACCTGGTTCGGTTTTGTCTCCCTTTTTGTGGATCAGTATTACGTTTGCAATTCTCCAGTCTGTCGGTACAACCCCTGTGTCAAGAGACTGTTGCATGATCTTGGTTAGCAGTTTGTAAATAGCTTCTTTCATTTCTTTGTGTACTATTGGGAGGATCTCATTTTATTTTAAGAGCTCCTAGTACCTTTAACACTTCTGCCTCAGCTATGCTAAAGTTGTTTAAAACTGGATAGGAACAGGTGGACATTTGGGACATGTTGCCTGTGTATCCTCCTTTGTAAAAACTTGTGAAAAGTAATCATTTAATATATTTGCTTTTTTTTTCTCTTCATCTATGATTTTGCCATTTGTATCTCTTAGACATTTTGCCTCCTCTATTGAATGTTCGCTTGCTGTTATAATATTGGAAAAACGTTTTGGAATTGGTTTTAGCCCCTTAGAATGTTCATTTCTTGACTTGTGTTTGCAGTTCCAAGTACTCTTTCTGTGTGCTTTGTTGTTGGTCCCTTTTAAACTCTCTGTAAAGTGCCTTTTTTCTCTGAATATTTTTTTTAATTGCTCTATTAAACCATTTTGGTAATTTTGTTTTAGATTTAGATTTAGCATGGTTGGTTAAAATGTTGTGACCTAAATGCTTAATTCTGGTGTAATTTTCCTTAGTATAAATCTGTATTGTGGCTCAACCAGGGGTGCTGTTAAATCCCATATCATGGTTAAATAAGTTTAGCATCACCAATTATACAATGCTGAATAATTGACGCCTCACACATACAGCTTTATTGTTACTCATTGTTATTTTATACGTACTGTATATATAGGTTTAAAACAGCACTATGGACATTTTTTTCATTACAGCACTGTGTTCCTCGTGCCTTGATTTGTGCCAGCATGACAATTAAACACTACATCAGCTTTCACTGTCAACGCTCTAATATTTTGACAGTATGGCCACAGCTTTGCAAACTGCCACAATTTTTTTTTTCTTTTTCTTGGACAACACCAATGATCCAACTTGACCTAGAGAATCATTAGCTCTTCATCATCACTGACTACAATAAGACAGCCATCATAGGTCACTGGTCCAAGGGGTACCGTTACCATAATATGGAGTTGCAATGTGAAATAGTTTGTCAGATACTGGTAGTTTCTGTTTAATGTTGGCAAGTTACTACAAATTATTACTATAGAACATTACTTAATGGATTTCTTTTTCCAGTGTTTAAAGTAATGCACCATGTTGTTGCCAGTTGAGAGTTAATATTTGACAAAATATGTTGGTCCAGAACAGAAGTTTGTGTGGTCCTGTGGTTAAAGAAAAGGGCTTGTAACCAGGTGGTTCCCAGTTCAAATCCCACCTTAGCCACTGACTCATTGTGTGACCCTGAGCAAGTCACTTAACCTCCTTGTGCGCTGCCTTTCGGGTGTGTCGTAATTGTAAGTGACTCTGCAGCTGATGCATAGTTCACACACCCTATTCTCTGTAAGTTGCCTTGGATAAAGGCATCTGCTAAATAAATAAATATTAATAATATAATCAGTTAAGCATTCCACAGATTGCATTGTTAAAGTATATTTTGCAATAGGTGCTGTTACCTTTATCACCATACGTCTTGAGTCAACAGTATAGAGGATATGCCAACAAAAAAAGGTGCAGTAACATACATAAAGTTTATTTTAAAAGATACACAGTATGCTGACTAACAGAATGTATTTGCATTGCAGTGTCAAAATGGAAAGAAAATATCTCACTAACTTTTCATGACATAACATAAAAAATAACTCCTAGACATTTAGCTGCATAGGGAGTATAAAATGTGTTTATTTATCAATACAATAATAAAACACTTTTGATGCTAAAGATTCACTCCTTTAAGAAATTTTAAATAACACAGAATCTGGGCTACTGAGTGCAGGATGCACCCAATAGCCTGAAGATCACCGGTTTGAATCCAAGCTATGCCATGGCTGACCATGGAAGGGAGTTCCCAGAAGGCGGCGCACAATTGGCCAAGCGCTACCTGGGTGGGGTAGGGGTTAGGTCGACTAGGGAGTCCTTGCAGAGTGAAAAAAAAGAGGCCGGCTGACAGTACTCATTTCAGAGCCAGGTTGAATAATAATTGGACGGTCCAATAATTGGGAGAAAACTGGAAAATGAATAAAAATAATTGATCATAAAAATAAATAAATAACACCAAATCTGTATCTAACAAGAACCAACACGCTCTCCACATGTACAGTATCACACTCAATCAGTATATATTCTACATAACTTAAAAGGGCAGGGCTTAAATAGCAAATGGGAATGGGTATGAAATATCAGAGTTATCATTTTTTAGCAATCAGAATGTGATGACTGAAACAGAAAATCCTACAAAGTGAATTTAAACAACCAGAAGAATACATTTGCTAAAATAACTGTTTCACACCCATAACTGCTCTTGAACTAACATATTCTTCTCAGTGTTAAGAATCACTTTGTAGTCTGTTTGTCATCCTACCTGGGAGACATGCCCATTGGCATCAATAGAGCTCTCAGAATCATGGCTAACCCTCAAGAACATGTGGTACACCAGTGCAACCATTAATCTGTCCCCATGACTACCTTTAACCTGTCCTACCCTTAACCTAATGCATTCTGTATTGTTTACAAAAGGCCACAGCAAGGCTTAATAAATGTAGTTCATAGACAAGGGTAAACAATCTGTTAATATAGGGCCACAATATTAATAAAGGAACTGTAAGGTTTACCTGTTACAACAAAGGGGGTCAAGGTTGCTTAATTGTTTCTGCTAACTCGGCTTGTGTTTTTGATGCAAGTTCGATCCGCTTTTATTGTGCCTGAAAAACACAAGTCAAGTTAGTAGAAACAATTGGGGCAACCTTGGCCCCCACCACTTTTACAGTTGTGCCTATTTGCTTGGTGCTGGGCAAAGTTGCCCCAATGGTTTCTTGAAACTTGGTTTGTGTTTTTGATATCTCCACTTGGCTGGGCACTTTTGATAACTTGGAATTTTTTCACATTTCTAATGTGTTTTTGTTTCAGATATCACTTCTTTTTTCACTTAATGGACACACACACACACATTACGGGAATAGCAAAATTGTTCAATCTATATGGAGGCAATGCATTGCCATTTGGATAGGGTAAATGTAAATAGTAGCCTAGTTGTTGAAAGGGTTAAGATGTGAATCTGTGTAGCGTAGCAGTTATGTAGTTGGAGTGAAGGTATGACTAGTTAGGGTTCAAATCCTTTTATATATACACTGAGTGTACAAAACATTAGGAACACCTGCTCTTTCCATGAAATAGACTGACAAGGTGAATCCAGGTGAAAGCTATGATCCCTTATTGATGTAACCTGTTAAATCCACTTCAATCAGTGTAGATGAAGGGGAGACAGGTTAAAGAAGGATTTTTAAGCCTTGACACAATTGAGACATGGATTGTGTATGTGTGCCATTCAGAGGGTAAATGGGCAAGACAAAAGATTTACAGTAAGTGCCTTTGAACAGGGTATGGTAGTAGGTGCCAGGCCACATGAGTGCATGCATCCATCATGCCGCGTGTCAACATTGCAGGCTGGTGGTGGTGGTGTGATGGTGTGGGATGTGTTTTCATGGCACACATTGGGCCCCTTGATAAAAGTGGAGCAACGTTTGAATGCCACAGGATATCTGAACATCATTGCCAATCAGGTGCATCCCTTCATGGCAGCAGTGTATCCATCTGCTAATGGATTTTTTCAGCAGGATAATGCCCCATGCCACAAGGCTAGGATTGTCCAGGCATGGTTCTACGAACATGACAGTGAATTCAGCTTACTGCAGTGGCCTGCCCAGTCACCAGATCTCAATCCAATTGAGCATCTGTGGGATGAGATGGAACGAGCTATTCAGAGTAGAGATCCACTACCGCCAACTTGACACAACTGTGGGAAGCATTGGAGTCAACATGGGCCAGCATCCCTGTGGAACGCTTTCGACACCTTGTAGAGTCCATGCCCCGACGAATTGAGGCTGTTCTGAGGGCAAAAGGGGGTGCAACTCCATATTAGGAAGGTGTTCCTAATGTTTTGTACACGCAGTGTATATATATATATATATATATATATATATATATATATATATATATATATATATATATATATATATACAGTATATATAATAATTTGATTTAGTATATTCCTCGTTTTGCAATTTGCTTTCCTCTCCCTGTAAGGAAGATGTAGCCACTACAGTACTGTAGACACAACTTGTTTCAGAAAATAGATGCATTCTGCCTGGAGACGCACTCTTTTTATGATTAGCAAATGACAGAAATGCAGAATTAGCAAGAACCACTGAGCTCAATGGAACGCGAGTAGTACTAGCAACATTCTTTTATAGTTCCATAGAGATGATAGTAGTATGATCTTCTGCTTTCTGTCTTGCTATCATATTGTGCGGTGTGTTTTAACTATTAACATTCTATTAAACAGTTATTGAAAAATGAAACAAATGATACAAAACAGAAGCAGTCATCACTAGTGACTACTGGTCTGATTTTTTCTTTGTCACTGTCAAAAAATGTGCGTAATTCGCGAGAGTGACGAGGGACAGTGAAAACACTGACTGCATTAAAATAAAATATACAATTTATTTTTAATATAGCCCTTCATAAATGAAATAAGCCACACAAATGCAGGCACTGAGTCAGATACATCAATTTTTTTTCCCCAAAGGCATGTGTTTAAAACAAAATTTAAAATGTATATATGCATTCTTGGTATAAACAAGATATCTTGTTAAAGGCCATGACATACTACATTTTTATGTTATTGCCACATGTGCCTGTGACAGAAAGACAATGATTCTTGGTGGTAAATCTCCCTCTTGACCTGTGAGGGCACTAAGTAACGGGAACAGAATACTCTGGACTATGGAGATGGAGCTTCGGTACACTAACTCATTGAAATGATGTGGCAGCTGCAGATCATAAAAAGCAGCTGCAATCGTTTACCAAGGGGTCATGAGTGACGGTATAACTAGAGGTCGAAGCAATGTTATCTGTTCCTTCGTTTTGGTTGTGTCATTTACCTGGAAGGACCCGTACTGTTGGTGAAATAAAGCATTGAGTGTTTTCACTAGACAGCTAACATGTTCCTGAACTGTCGCCAGAGGCTGGCACAAACTCGGAACAGCACTTCACTTGTACCACTGTAAAACTGTATTGCACCACAATCACTAATTCACGCACTAACCGGACTTGTGTATGTGTTTTGCGTTTAATGTGGGGATACAAGAACGGGACTATTATTTCAGGACCAGCTTGTGGAATTATAAATGTAGGTAATACACACCACTGTATTACTTACCATCATTATTATTTACTGTTTGTTTTTCGCCGTCAGGCACTGGACAAAAACAACTAATAAAAACAAACCTTTTCACCTGGATTACAATTGTCTGTTTGTTCTTTAATCACCTGCACCTGTGCACAATTACACACTGCCACACTGCCCATGACAGAAATACCATATGTAATGGCTTTTCATGACTTATCTCTAAGGCCCAGGAAAATTCACAATATCATGAATTTCATGGAAATCGTGTATTTGACTGCCTACTGTGAAAAATATGCATTTTATTTTCCTTACAGTATTTTACATTACTCTTCACCTCCCCTGTAGAAGCAGCGCTACAGTACATGGTCCATGGTTACTACTGCAATGGGGTCAAACAAACACCGGCTTCATGATTGGTGAATTCCTCATACTGTACAATGACTTTTCTACATACTGCTAGAAATGTATGGGAGTGGGTAAAGGCCAGATGGAGACAAAAGTGCCCAGACAAGGCAGTAAAACTATCGTCATAAACCATGCATCAAATTATTACTCCCTTCTCATGCATTACATACCAAAAGGAATTATCATTCTAGGATTTGTAGTTTTTGTTTTCTTCCAAGTACAGAACTTTTCCATAGATGTCCAATTCTACACATCCACAGCATTCAATGGATTTCATCAGATGGCTGGAAAACACACCGATATCTACGTCATTTGTTTGTGACATTCACCATTGCTGTTCTGGTCAGGAGAAATCCATCAATGATGGCATCAGTTAGCCACCTATTGTTCAATAGGGAATCCATGTCTGCCACACTGATGGAAATGTTCTTCACTGTCACAGCTTTGAACTGTGGATATTCAGCTACACTTTTCCAAGGACATGTCTCTCCTTTGAATTTCATTGGTGTGTAAGTAAGAGGAGGTTCTTCAAAAGAATGAATCTCCTCTTTTCCCATTCCTGACAATAAGGTTACCCATGATGTTTCATCCTGCTTCTCCAATGAGTCTGTCTCCAGTGTATCCTTTTGACGTGGTCTCTTTCTTCCTTACTTAAACCTCCAGGCATTCATTTTAAGTTTAATCAAACTATACACTTTCTTTTGTGCCTTCTTCAGGCCAATTGATAATCTTGCAGCAAAAATATGGTAGCATGTCTGGATGCTGCTACATGAACATTTTTCATTAGGAAAAAGATTCACTACATAATCCTTATCTCTGAGCCCTTTAACAATAAAGTTAGCAGACTGTGTATGAAGAAATACACTGTTTTCTTTTAAAATCATCTCAGCTAATCCCTGTAACGTTTTCGATCTGCACTCTTTTATTTCTGGTTTCTCGTCCTCACAGCTTGGTTTCCAAGATTTTTATAATGTCCTCGGGTGCAACACAGTCATGGAGAAACTCAGTCTCTGCAGGGTCCATCTCCATATGGGCATGTTCGTTTCTTAGACAGTAGTATCCACTTCCACAGCGTCCTCTTAAAACTTCCCTGTGATAAGACATTTACAGAAAATAGAACGCATGAACAATGGCATCAATGTTGATTTCCTTCCATTGCGTGAGTCCTTTGAGCACAGCATTCATGCTTTCTGACACGTTTGTTGTTACACCACTAGCTGCAGTGTAAACACTCAAATCATCTAGCAACCACCTTCCACTTCCATTTTCCAATTCTTTAAGCTCTTTTCAAAGTACTGTAGAAAGCCTAAACTCCATTTCTTATCCAGTTGCTCCAAAAGGTTTACAAAGGGTTTCCAGTGGGCAAAGAACATTATTTAAATATACAGCTCTGTCTGCCTTCGCTCCTTTGTGTGCTGTAACCCAGTGCTCCACGTCCTTCAATAAACGGTTCTAACAAATTAAATGTTTTGCAACCTGAAGTGCATTTGTTATGGCCTTCACAATTCCAATCTCTCTGTCAGTTACCACAACACAATTGCGGAGCTCAGGGATAGCATCCAACATTGTAGCGAACAATAACCTGTGCACTTCTTGACTCCTTTTTTCATTGAAAGTGTACCTGGCTGCTATATCTGTGTCACACATCAAAAGTGACTGTGTCTCCCGAACCTCATATTCTGGCAGTGCAGTTTTTAAAAGGGGCTAGGCAGCTCTGTCATCTCCTTAAATCAATGGTTCCTTCCTGGCATCTGGACTTGGTACTAGAGGCTCTTACAAAGGCTCCCTTCGAACCTCTCCAGTCAGTGGACCCTAAATACTTATCTTTTAAGCCAGCGTTTCTACTGTTTGAGCTGTTACATTGACAGGTCTCAATCATGGCGACAGACAACGCAGTTATTTGTGTTATGGGTTGCGTACTCAAGGTAAGGCACTTTCCAAGCAGCGATTTTTGCATTGGATAGTGGATACGTTCCGTCTGACTAACAAGCTGGCTAACCTACCCTCACAAAGTGATGTTACAGCTCACTCCACAAGAGGGACTATGACATCTTGGGCAGTGTTTCATGGGGCATCCCTGCCTGACATATGTAACGCTGCGGTGTGGTCCACACCGCACACGTTTATAAGGTTTTACCGACTGAATGTGGCTACTTCAGCAGCATCTTCTGTGGGGTCCAGAGTCCTCTTGCACAGCAGCCTTCCAGTTAGGCTCACGCCAGGGCAAGGCTTGTGGCTGCTTTGGCTCACTGCGACAGCTTGGGTATACATTTCCCAACTCGTAATGGCTGACATTTCGACATTGAAAGGGAACGTTAGGTTACTTACCGTAATCCTGGTTCCCTGAAAAATAAATGTCAACCATTAATTTTGCGAGGTCGCTAGCTCGCCCTCATTGCTATTCAGAATCAAATGGCGAAGGTTGCTGTGTGACGTAGCATCTTGTTCCCAGAATGTAACAGACAGGTGGTTACACCGGGCCTATCAGACAGCTTTTTAAATATGTGCTCAGGTCATGTGACATGAGGGTCATTTCCCAACTCGTAACGGCTGACATTTCTTTTTCAGGGAACCAGGGTTACGGTTAACCAGGGTTGGGTTAAAGTGGAAGGGAATTTGCACGTAAATGTAATCAAGAAAAACACACTGCATCCGTTTGCAAATGCATTTGAATAATCTATCAAATGCATTTTGCAAGTGTTACTATTTAACCAACTCCAAGTGCAATTAATTATACAGCTGTTAGTAATACATTGTCAAAGTAATCGCAGGGTTAATTGAGAACTTACAAGTGTTTGAAGTAATTTCAGAACACATAATTAATTACATGATTAAATGAGTTTGTTATAACAGGGAGTAGTTTGAATTAATAGAGAAAAGCTTCCATGTTTGCAATTATTGGTGAGGAGTTTCAGTATATACAGTTGTAGTCAAGTTTACATACCCCAATGGAAATGTATAATTTCTAGAAATTTCTCGAAAACAAAGAATTTTAGGAAAAATCTTTTGTAGCAAAAGTTTTGCTTTTGTGGATGAGGAAAAAAGTTAAAATAAATAGATGTCTACAATTATTTATTTCAGCATTTTTTTTGCAAAACTCAAAAAAATGCTAATTCAAAAGTATTTATACCCTTTGATGGTATGATAGTATTGTCTACAAGGTGCTAGAAAATGCAGAACCTAATTCTAGAAAAGTCTAGAAAATGCTGGATTGTAAGTGAACATTCTTAGAGAGTATAAAAGGGTTAGGCATAGGATGATTGCTGTCATTACCAATAAGTCAATATGGGAAAAAGTAAAGAGCTATCTGAAAACCTTAGGCAGAAAATTATTTACTATCATAAAGCTGAAGAAGGATACAAGAAGATTTCCAAGCATTTGAGTGTCCCAATTTATAGTGAGTGACATGGGTAAGTTAATCTAGCAATCCCTTCTGATTTTGATAAAAGAATATGACCAAAGACAGATACATCTCTCTGAAACCAAAAATGTAGTAATAATTTGTTTTATCCAGTCTGTTGTTAAAATTCAAGAACTCTCTATTTTTTAGATTTTTGGTCATAATAATTCCCAAATACTTAACTTCATTTTTTATTGGAATAGAATCAATATTATTAAGAACACAATTATGAATAGGCAGAAGTTCAATTTTTTTTAAGTTGAGACACCTTAGTGAAAGTTACAATTTTCTTAATAACTATAGATACTTGTGACCCGTTATTTATAAAAAGGGTAGTATCGTCTGCAAACTGGCTAATGCTAAACGTTCTATCTAGAATATTTAATCCTTGAATATCAGGAGAATTTTTAATTAGAATAGCCAGTAATTTAACAGCTAATATTAATAAAAGACAGGAAATTGGACAGCCCTGTCTTATACCCCTAGATATTTCAAATCGGGTGGAGGTTCCAGAACTTAGAGAAATAGAATTATTAATCTTTGCATACATTAGTTCAATTGTTTTAATGACATTTTCCCCAAACCCAAAAGATTTTAAAGTTCTGAACAGAAATAAATGTTCCAGTAGTTCTTTAAAAAAATCCAAAAATAAAATGAAACCATCCTTCTTTATTAAATCATTATAATCTAAAATATCCAGAACTAGTCATATGTGATTATGAATTTGTCTACCTTTTATAAAAGTTGATTGGGATTCACTAATAATATTATGTATGCCTTTTTTTAGTCTATTAGCCTTAACAAGGGCCAACAGCTTATAATCCAAACATAATAAAGTGATGGGAGCCAGTTATCCAATAATAAAGGGGTTTTACCTGGCTTAGGAAGTAAGGTTCGCCACATTTTAGGCCTGCTTTTCAGTCACATATGTGAATGCGCAAAGACGCCTTAAAAACACAAATTGTGAACGGGATTGCAGACCTAAATATGCGGCGGCCTTGGGCCAGCCCAGCGCTGGCCAGTAGTGTGAACGGGGTCATAGTCGTGGAAAGTCGAGGCTTCAAAACTCTTTTGCTCCGGTTTGGAGAAGTTCAGCTGTCTTGCCTTCTCCATAGTTTGTTTTGTTTTGTCCGGGTATAAAAAAAGCTTGTGATACAGAGGGTTTGGTCACACATTTCTTTTGTTTAAGTATCAGGTGAAAATATTAGAAATGGAAGTATGCTGTGATATACTGCATACGACATGCACATGGGATAATAAAAAAATAAAATAAAAATGAAAGTAAAGCAAAAGAAAGGGAAAAAAGAAAAACAATAAGGTTTGATTACACCATTACTTGCTGCAATTTGTTTACATTTTAGACCTAATTATTTCCCAATTAGGGCTTATTAGGGAAAAAAATAGCAGTTCCCGCTTAGTGCTGCTGCTCACTCTGCCATCTTGTCCCCCTTCAAGGTTACATAAACTGAAATGCTTAAAAAAATCAAAGTAAAACTGTACTGAGTTACCAGCAGATGGCACTGCAGAAGCTTTTTATTTGAAAATGAGACATGATAATGGAGCTGCAGAATCCAAAACCATTAAAAAAAAAAGCTGTCTTTCACTCTCGCCTATTTGTAATATGTCCCCCAATGTAATATATAATTAGATAAAAGCTGGCACTTAACAAGTATTGAAATACATTATGATTATCTCTTTTTTTAATTATTAATGCATTCTATTCTTGTGAAATAGCAAAATGTAATATTGTATTCAGGATCTATGCTACATACATGATCACCACCATACACAATGCACTTATCTGCTTGTAAAAATGTTTAAGCAGTCCAGTTGATCTGTTGTTCAAAATAAAAATTATATCATGGTAAAAAAAAAGAAAAAAGAAAAGAAAAAACACCTAATATTACTGACATGAGCTACATTTTTACTGTTTCAGGACCAAGCATTTTTCAGTGGGATGCTCCCCAAGAACCAGGCGTTTTTTGGCTATAGAAACCATAAACTTCGACATTGTTTAAACTGAGTGATTGCAAAGACATAATAGACATTCATTCTCAGGGTCTTTATAAGCAATAATGGACACTACTCTCAATGTATTTAATCAAAATAAAAATGATAGTTATTCATTCCATTGTTATCAGCAATAAGGAAAAAAAACGTACCAGATACATTTAGTTCATGAAATAGTATATGCTTATGTCCACTCGCTTCTTGATATTTATAAATATTGTAAAAATATATATATTAAAACACATGAGACAGAATACATGTTCGAATATAATTAAATCAAATACATCAGATTTACAGTGTTTCCTCTGTACTAGGAAACTAATTAGATAGATGTTTTAATTACTCCGGTATAATATGAATATTAAACCACAAAAACAATATCTTGATCCATAAAAATATACAGTACAACATCAAATAGCCAGATTAATGGGGCATAATCAGTCTGTTAATCTGATATTCTGGATAACTGCTTTAAAAGCAAATATTCTGGATTGCCTGCTTAAAAAGCACATTCCGACTATGACCCAGCAAAACACATATTATTGTATTGCACTTTGAATAACATTCATAGTAAAAAAAAAAAAAAAGTCTTTAGATTTTCTTCTTTAATATTATTAATATGGGAATCTTCCATGGCTCTCAAGTACGTACTTTGCTTAAATGGTCTTACATATTTGAATCAATGTATTTCTGTTTTAAAGACAGCATAGTGGATAATCTGAACAATGGATTTACAGTGTAGTTTTAAATAAAAACTAATGTACATATATACAGATTAATTATGACTCAAAATACTTATTTAACTCCAACCTGTGACATGTTTATGTTTGACTTGGCAGCTCAGACAAAAAGAAACAAATACTTTTTTGTTTTGCTTTTCAAAATTCTGATCATGTACTGACTGAATGGAAATGACATCAAATAGAACCATTTTCCTCCTGAAGGGTTGCAATCATCACAGCAGTGGATTGACTACAATCAAATCACAAAGCTGTTAATCACATTAATTAAGTCTGATCAAGGGCACCCTGGCACAGATCAATAAAGTCAGTTTGAGTTGGCTATTTACAAAAATATTAACTGTATTTTTTACTATGCTTTAGGAGGCATGGTTAATTTACTGGTTTCATATTCATCTGGCCCAAGGTGGTTTGTGTGTATATTTACTTATTTATTTAATGTCATAAGTAATTGAGTATAAGTAAGGCTGGCAAATTTTTTTTTGTTTTGCTTGGAAGGACCACTGTCTACTTCATTAGGACCTATACTAGCAGGTAAAAACATGATGGAAGTCGTTTTCATCAACATATATTACAAATACATATAAAATGAACTGTGGTACATTACAGCAAGTATTGGGTCAGTATTGTCTTGTTGTACACCTATTGGAAAAGCATTGGTATACAACACAATTCAGACTAGTATCAAACTAGTTCCCAAGGTTGTGTCCTGTAAGTGGATAAATGTATACCAACGTCTATTACATAACCAGGTGTGCTGTGATATCAGTCCACAAAATCTTTCGTCTTTAAGCTTATTTAAATTTCAGGCTACTGTAAACATACAAATAAGATGTGCCTTATTTTGTCATTTCTGATATTGATGATTTTGTCTCAGTCGTCTCTTAAGCACTTGAGAGAAACAGACCAGAATAAAAACATACCAATTGAAAGGTGCCAATAGGGACGATGCTGAAGTTGGCTTCTTATTCGCCAGCTTCTTATTCGATCAGCTTCTTATTTGCATTTTGGGCCAGGATAAATACATATGAGTGACATAGAGGGGTCCCCTTTCTGTGAGAATCAACTTTGAAATAAGTGGCCCAAAGAGATTTAACCCTTGAAATACCCCAGTTACTTAATCAATTTGTGTTATTGGTCAACTTGCAATCTGTGCCATGTTTGCACACTGTTTTTGTATGACAATCCGTTTTGGGCTGGGATAAATATATATGGGTGGTGTAGAAGGGTTCCCGCTCTGTGAGAATCAGTCTTGAAATAAGTGGCCCAGAGTGATTAACCCCCGAAATACCACAGTTACATTTGTGGGATGTGAATAAGAAGCTGGAATGCGAATAAGAAGCTAGCCGAATAAGAAGCCAACTGCAGCATCATCCAACACGGGCAGTCATTGTGCAGCAATACTAATGGTTTACAGTGCCTGCCTTCACACAATAGAATAGGCCAGGACAGATTTTTCTATTATAATTGTCCTATGGGTTTTATAATTTCATTTTACCCCCCCAAAAAAAACAACAAAAAAACAGAAGCTTTATTATTATTATTATTATTATTATTATTATTATTATTATTATTATTGTTTTTGCTTATGGAAGAAGTATGCTCACTGTTCCTATTAACTGTACCATTAAAAACAAATAATAATAATAATAATAATAATAATAATAATAATAATAATAATAATAATAAAAGCCATGAAGATAGAAGATTAACAGTTGCTTCTCTGTCACTGTACTGTAAGGTAACTTCATTTTAGCTCCCGAGGTGGCGCGCGCTCTAAGATTTGGTGCCGCTTGTTACAATACTCAATCAGAACTGGATGTATTCATGCGACCAGCGAGTGAAGATACTTTCTCTCTGAAAAAACACAAAAACAAAACCAAAAAACAACAATTACTCTCACCAGCAAGTTAAAATATGCTGCACCTGAAGTGTGAAACTAGACTGTTTCTACTGGTAAGTGCTTGCAAAAAATCTATTTGCCACCACTTATTTGTCAGTTGTTCTAACTATGAAATTGTTTTATGTAGACCGTAGTGAAAGTTTTTTTTAATCGTTTTTATTGTTACTTTATAAACAATATATCGTTTACTTCACGTATGTTTGATCACATTGTACATTATCTAGGATTGTTTCGGTGCATTGAATTGTTGAAAGTGTTTTAAAAGAAAAACGTTTTTTTTTTTTTTAATCTTTCTTCAGACAGTTTTTCTAAGAGCTGCTTTTGGATGGCATGATTTAGATAATAGCGAGTATGACTGCTGGCCATTAGAAAAACCAGACGAATTTAACATGATAGACTGTGGAGGTAAGCCCCTTTATCTTATATTACCTTTGTCTCCTTCGTCACAATAACCTTAAAAACAAGCAGTAATAATAATAATAATAATAATAATAATAATAATAATAATAATAATAATAATAATAATTGCGTATAAATCCAAGATAACGACTAAATGTTAAATAGTGAATGACGAAATAACTAATGTGACATTGGTCGTTAGGGAAATCTACTAAATATTGCTTTGTGAATATTATATCTTAACATAAATTATATTTTAGTAAATCATACAACATATGTATAAACCATTTATATTTATATTTATATTTATATTTACTGCAAACTATTCGAATTTGTATTGTACAGTATAGAAATTAAGAACACATGACCACTTTATATTTTTTATATATGTATTCACATACCATTTATGGTTTCTTTTACATAGTGCACAACATATTTGTTATTATTTTAAACATGTTCTAATATATTTGAACTCATATACTGTATATATTGCATTTCCAAAAGTTATCCAAGAAGGGAAAGCTAAATAGTGTGGAAAATTATTCAGTGTAATAAATGTATAATTTTAATGAAATTGCCTTAAGAAGAGCCTTCAGTTCACAGCATTACATTACATGCAGTTTGCATCCTTATAGGGGGCAGTGTATCATATGAAAACAGAGGGAAAGGCAGTTCATTTCAGTACTCATGGCTAACCAAAGTGGCAGATTTTAGCAGAGAGATCACTGCTATTTGTGTGTTTCTTCCTTTCTTATGGTTTGTTACAGTTTGTTGTACATGTACTGACTAGTATATGTGCTGTACTGATTGATTTTTGATTTGTTTGTATTCATTTTGAACTTCGATGCAATATCTAGTTCTTTCTATGGGTTCCACTACAGAAAGAGGCATCTGGCATATTGCTTGTGTCCTTCGATTCCTCTGTTATTCAACCCTTATTTTGCCAGGTTATTGGCAAACTCCAAATACATTCAACTATGCTTATTGTCAGTTTTTGCTTTTTATCAAAAGGGGTTTGGCTGTACATATATATTCATTTACTGCTTTCTTAGCACCAGCCTCAATATGTTTTGGTAGTTTCCTTTGGGGGAAGTTACAAAGAAAGTACTTTTTATTCTAATATAGCCAATGCTTCCAATGTTATTATCGTTTTAAATAATAAAGGCCATCACACCAGCATATACTTTAGACAGCAATGCCCTTATGAGCCCAATGCTGTTTCACAGTGAACTGTCCTACTCGCAAACCTTGTAATGGAAATTATACAGCACTATCAACTGCAAGAATATTCCACAATAGGGCACTTATAAGATGGATGGATGACCAATTAGATTGTAAGTAATAATTCAGTGGCTGTTAAAGCTGTTTACCAGCAGCTGTCTATATGTCATGTTATAATTAACAGTGTATTCTAAGGAACAGTGATGTTTTCTGTTTGAGGTCTGGAGATGGCTTGGGTACACAGACCACCAGAGAAAATTATGAGTGGAGAAGAATTCAACGTCACCTATGCAGTAACCACATCTGATGAGTTCTATCAGTGGGCAGTAGAAAATGGTATCTTCTCCCACAGGTACTGAAGTAATATATTTAAAAAAATATATTTTTTTTAATATATAAAAAAAAAAAAAATCAAGAATTCGTCTCTCCCTCTTACTGAATGTTGACAGTAAATTGTACAAGCACTTCACTAATTCACATTGTTCAGTATTTCACTTATTTTTGATGTGTAAGTCAGATATATATATATATATATATATATATATATATATATATATATATATATATATATATATATATATATATATACAGTACTGTGCAAAAGTTTTAGGCAGGTGTGAAAAATGCTGTAAAGTAAGAATGCTTTCAAAATAGACATGTTAATAGATTATATTTATCAATTAACTAAATGCAAAGTGAGTGAACAGAAGAAAAATCTAAATCAAATCCATATTTGGTGTGACAACCCTTTGCCTTCAAAACAGCATCAATCATCAATTCTTCTAGGTACACTTGCACAAAGTCAGGATTTTGTAGGCATATAGTCAGGTAGGTATGATTAAACAATTGGATACCAACCACAGGTGCTAATGATCATCAATTCAATATGTAGGTTGAAACACAATCATGTAACTGAAACAGAAACAGCTGATGTAGGAGGAATAAAACTGGGTGAGGAACAGCCAAACTCAGGACTAACAAGGTGAGGTTACGCTGAAGACAGTTTACTGTCAAAAGTCATACACCATGGCAAGACTGAGCACAGCAACAAGACACAAGGTAGTTATACTGCATCAGCAAGGTCTCTCCCAGGCAGAAATTTCAAGGCAGACAGGGGTTTCCAGATGTGCTGTCTCAAGCTCTTTGAAGAAGCACAAAGAAATGGGCAACGTTGTGGACCTTAGACGCAGTGGTCGGCCAAGGAAACTTACTGCAGCAGATGAAAGACACATCATGCTTCACTGTCGCCTTCGCAATCGGAAGATGTCCAGCAGTGCCATCAGCTCAGAACTGGCAGAAAACAGTGGGACCCTGGTACACCCATCTACTGTCCGGAGAAGTCTGGTCAGAAGTGGCCTTCATGGAAGACTTGCTGCCAAAAGCTATACCTCCAGACGTGGAAACAAGGCCATAGCGACTCAACTATGCACGAAAACACAGGAACTGGGGTGCAGAAAAATGGCAGCAGGTGCTCAAGACTGATGAGTCAAAATTTGAAATATTTGGCTGTAGCAGAAGGCAGTTTGTTCGCCAAGGGCTGGAGAGTGTACACAAATGAGTGTCTGCAGGCAACAGTGAAGCATGGTGGAGGTTCCTTGCAAGTTTGGGGCTGCATTTCTGCAAATGGAGTTGGGGATTTGGTCAGAATTAATGGTCTCCTCAATGCTGAGAAGTACAGGCAGATACTTATCCATCATGCAATACCATCAGGGAGGCATCTGATTGGCCCCAAATTTATTCTGCAGCATGACAACAACCCCAAAACATACAGCGAAAGTCATTAAGAACTATCTTCAGCGTAAAGAAGAACAAGGTAGTCCTGGAAGTGATGGTATGGTCCCCACAGAGCCCTGATCTCAACATCATCTGAGTCTGTCTGGGATTACATGAATGAGAGAGAAGCAACTGAGGCTGCCTAAATCCACAGAAGCAACTGTGGTTAGTTCTCCAAGATGTTTGGGCCATACCTACCTGCCTAGTATGCCTTCAAAATCCCTGACTTAGTGCAAGTGTACCTAGAAGAATTGATGCTTGATGCTGTTTTGAAGGCAAAGGGTGGTCACACCAAATATGGATTTGATTTAGATTTTTCTTCTGTTCACTCACTTTTCATTTAGTTAATTGATAAATATAATCTATTAACATGTCTATTTTTGAAAGCATTCTTACTTTACAGCATTTTTTCACACCTGCCTAAAACTTTTGCACAGTACTGTATATATATATATATATATATATATATATATATATATATTAGTGTTAAGTTGCTTAGTGGGTTATTGCACATCACACGGGATGCTTTGTTTATGTTCACAAAAGAGTTATGAATTTGGTAACAAACGATAAGGACTGAAAGGTTGAGTCTATCTTTTTGTTGCCAGTAATGCAGCAGCTGCAAAAAAGTTCTGTGAAGAGCAAGACTGTCCTCCAAATTGGAAAGATGCAAATGGACAGAACTGCTGTGTGCATCATGCAAACATACATTCCTGTCCACTGGGGTTTATGGTAAGAAATATCTTTTTTTTTCTGTGGCCCCTTTTCAATTTAAGCGATGCTTCAGTTAGGGATCAAAGGTAATATGTTGCATTGTGATATACTTTAACATTCCTTAACAGAGTAGAAAAAGTCTTTAAAATACCAGTTTTTTAATGGGCTGTTGTGCTTAGTGTATATGGGCATAAGGAAAACATCACCTATGCACAGACTACAATCTCCTCTGCAGTCAAATCCTCCTTCTACCATCTCCGAAACATCTCAAAGGTCCGTCCCATCCTTTCCCTCCCGGATGCAGAGATACTCATGCATTTATCTCCTCTTGACTCAACTACTGCAACTCTCGCGCCATAAACCGATTGCTGCTGGTTCAAAATGCCGCTGCTAGGATCCTTACCAGATGTAAAAAACATGATCACATTACCCCCTGTCTTGCCCAGCTGCACTGGCTACCTGTAAAGTTCAGGATTACTTTCAGAATTCTCCTGCTTGCCTACAAGGCCCTCCATTCATCACACAGGTCCAGAATATCTCACCAACCTGCTGACCCGCTATGTCCCTGCATGCAAGCTGAGGTCCTCTGGCTTGCTTGTCATAACCAAGCAAAAGTACACCACACTCAGGGAGCGCTCTTTAAGCTTCAAGGCCTCGACTCTGGAACTCTCTCCCAGCTTTAGTGCGTGCAGCTCCCACAGTCGCTTGCTTCAAATCAACTCTCAAGACCCACTTGTTCTCTCTTGCTTTCAATGCTCTTTAGCCTGATATCTGTTATTAGCTGCTGTCTAAATTGTTATTTCAGGTTTTTCACTCCATCTTATTTGTATGATTCTGTATGACACACGCACCCATAATGTTTAGAATTCACATCCTAGCCCTGTATTTAATGTATTATGCATGTATTTAATGTATTTGCATTGTTTTTTTACTGTTTGTATTTAATGTACTATGCCCTGTATTTCAATGTAATTAATGTATTATGCATTGTTCCTCACTATCTTGTAAAGCTCTTTGTGATGGTGGGCCACTATGAAAGGGTGTATATAAAATAAACATTGATTGATATCTTAAAAAGGGAGAAGAGAGGCATTTAATTTAAGATGTTTTGTATCTTTGTTTATTTATTTATTTATTTATTTCCACTGAAACTACTGTACTACTGTACTGTGGCCTCAAAATGGTTCTCAAACAAGTATCCTCTCAAAGTTAAGCTGGTACAACAAAGTTTAATCATTACTCATTTTTAATGGTATTTCTTACCCATATATTTCTTACATATCGCAGGGGGACAAGTTCATTGTTACAGTCCACCAGCTGAAATATCAGAGAGGACATTTTGAGAGGCCTTCTGAGGCCTCAGAGATGCTTAAAATGTATGATTTTCTGAAAGTCACCAGTATGTAATGACTGATACAGAAAGTGTTATGCAAAGTGACCCTGAGCAACAAGAAGAATATATTAGTAATACCTGTGAAATAGATATTTCAGACCATGTTTCTCTTTAGGTGAGTTAACCTCTGTATGTTGTGGATTTAGTATTTCTTTCAAGTGCTTCTTTCCATCCAATCCAATGTTATGATTTTAAAGTTGCGTTTTTCTTTCACCATGTCCATAAATAAGTAAAACAATATATTGGCATTGACTCTGGATTTTATGAATGGAATAAATGTGCTCACCTGAGGGATACAATATTAGATATGAACTTCAAAATCATTGACTACATTTCTTTATGGCATGCAGCGTGAATGTGTCATTTTAATTGTCACCTTCTTTGTTGTTTCTATGAAGAATAAAGGTGGAATATGTGGGCCGTGGATCCCTGATGATGGCCGGATATTTACCCACACCCTCTCTACAGCTGGAAAAATGACTCAAAGGAATTGGACTGCAAAGGTATATTAGTTGAATTCACTCAGATGTTTTTACTTATTTAACGTTTTTAATTAAGCATCCCTGTATGGGATGCTTGTCATATAACTAATTTTTAGCAACTTAATTTTTCAGTGGACAAAATTTAACAGCACCCTGACACGTGTCTAAGATGGCCATCATGTGATGTTTTTTAGCAATGCTGCTCCTGCCACAGTGTCAAATCCTTCAATCTCAATAACTATGTGTTGTTGACCATGATATTGACCTCTGACCTAATATGTCTGCCATAGTGATTTGGGTTCATCAGGATTTCATTGGAGGGTCTCAACCCCAACACAAACACATAAACAGTGTGTGTGTGTGTGTTTCACAAACACACCTGCTTTCCAGCCTTATCTCAATGCAAATTATTTAATTGATCCATTTGTAGGAGTATCTAAATACAGTAGTACCCTCCCTGGCATTTTACATACAATATTTTTCACATGTATTTTCACATGTGTATTTATTATCTAATAAATGGCAGCAGTACTGGCATTATTGTTTATGACATTAAACTCATTTAAAACACTTAATAGTTTATTTATAGTTGTATATATCATATTTTTCTAAGAACAGCATGTGGATAACAACAAGATGGTGAAAAAACAGCTGTTATTAAAAAAAAAAAGTTACACATTGGAAAGAAAAGACACAATTATAAATTGGGTAAGGTTACAGAAATATTTAGCCAAAATAAGGGCCAAATTAGAGATTACTATTTGATTAGTTTACAAAAGATTAGTGTACAAACACCTAGACTCTTGGAGTTGCTTATTAAATAGAGACCTTTACAAAATAATAGCTCTTAATGCATCGAAGTTCAAAGGTTGATGTATCCCTGAACTAGATGAATAGTTTCAGAGTCCTGAACATTGACCAGTTTGCTGTATCTATCACTTGTGTTATCATGAGCTTACTGTATTGATAACATTGTTGGATAAAAGTCTAAATTCTACAAATATTGAATTTTATTGGCTCTCATTTCTATTATTCCTGTAATCAACTGGTTTTTAGAGTGTTCTGACTTTGTATATCATATCTATTATTTTTTTTTTCCCATTCTGTTGTTATTCACGTATTGATGAAGGAAGGACAGTTCGTCCGGACGTCTATGGTAAATAATGTTTTACCTCAGTGATTCATTAACTTAGTATTTGAATCGTTTTCCCAAACTGAAATTATGTCATTACTTTGATTAGACAGTAACATAATGACAAGCAAAATTGATTGATTGGCTCAAGCTGTTTTTTCTTTAAAACATACTGTATGTGCGTGCATGGCTGTGTGGTTATTAGCAATATGTGATGTTGCTAGGTTACTATCATTCTTTTGATTCTGTTTCTGCTTGTTTCCAAGCTGACAAGTTATCCCTGTGGCTTGGAAACATAATCGTTCCCATGCTGCTCTTTTGTCTAGGACATACATTTCTTTCAAGGGGAGACTACTATGCTGCAATTTCAAAGGTTATTGGTCTAAACTGTTAATGAGGTAGCCTGTTATAATCAGAAGGTTGGTTTTAGCATTTTACAGCAACAGGGAATCTACCTGGAATGCATCAAGCACTTTTGTTTAGGGCTAATCCTGGGATAACCACAGTCAGGTGGTTTGATGCAATACAGGGTGATTCTCCAGTGTTTTACAGTGATCTAACAACACAGCTGTGATTTATCCTGGTGAAGTATAGGTTGATCAAATCAACTCCACATATTGATAACACATATGCAGTGGCCACCAAGCCCACAGATCTCACAAAGGGAGATTTGTATGATCTATAATAACACCGGTTGTATAACTGGCATGAAGTTTCCAAACAATTATCTGTAGAAAACTGCTTGTAGTAATAAAGTAATTTTACAAAAACAAATAAATAAATAAACAAATACATACATACATAAATTAAAGGCTGAGTTACATTTGATTATTGGTTTGTAGCAAAGCAATGTAAAAAGAAACAACATTAAGGTTTAAAATATATCTGGGGTACTTTCATAATCTAATAGGCCATATTTGGGTAGTGTTTACACCCTTGTTTTATAAGATATAACTATTCTAAATATTATACAAAATAGCAAAAAATGTTTTATAAGTACATAACAGCTATCAGAAGCTTTTGGGTTGCTTTGCCAGCAACTGGCATAAGTTAGCAATCAACTGTATTAGAGGCTGCTATCTCACAGTTCCTTTTTCCTGTCTTGCCAGGTGGTCCTGGTTCATGTAGGGGTGACTTCCCTGATTGCTCATATCAGGGTAGGGAAGATGCAGGTTGCTCTGGAGGCAAAGACCACAGTCTTACCTGCTATAGGTACAGGCTCATTTTAATTGAAATAATTCCTGCTGGTGTTTCCCGTCTGTGTTATTTATTGACCCAAACTGCAACTGCATTAATCACAAACTTGAACTATTAATCACAAACAAGAAGTCAAAAAGACTCAGGGCCAGTCCAGTATAATTTAGACATATAGGGGAAGGAGAGAATGCTTTCAGTATTTCATGATGTTTTGTTTTTTTTCCCCCTCACTTTTTTGCTAGTTCAGATTTTGTTCTTGCTGCAAATAATCGTCAATCAATCTGTTGCACAAGCACTCCCAGCTAGTTCAGTTAATTCAGAACAGCTCTCAAATGGAATAGCTCTTTCATGCTTTGAAAGAATATCTGCTGCTGAATTTATTCATTGTATACACATGTTTGTTTGAGCAGTACAGCAGTAAAATTAAACCTTTTGTAACAAACATATTTTGTCAAGACAAGAATTGAATGTATGTATTTTACCATAACAGTGCTCTCTAATTATAATAAGACCCTTTATAAGGTGAAACTGGTTCTAAGGTGGTTTTGCCATGGCTCTCATTTTCCACATGAAGCAATTTCACTTGAATTCTCATTATAATGCAGCACACCACGCTCCGCCACTTATCTACTGCTCCAAACTACCACATTGTAATGAGGGAGCACTGCACCTTGTTTTTGACCCTTTTAACAGTCATCTGGATTGGATTACGAAACACTTACACCTATCATGTTATTGGTACATATTTCTGAAACTCAGAAGGCACCCGATAACGGTTTTATATTTTTTTAATACTCTCTATATATTAAACACTATTTATATTATGTTGACTAGGAACAGCAACCTACCTGGATCACACAGAGAGCTCATTTTGAACCCAAAGTCAAATAAAGGCACAAGTGTATTATGTGTATTGTAAATGCCCTTTTTACAGAATTTCTGTAATAACCTCATTCTTCCTTCACCATCAGTGTGTGGAGACGGAGTTTGTGATGCAGAGGAGATGTGTTCCACATGCCCTGCTGATTGTGGTGAATGTCCAATGACTGCAGCAATCAAGGTTGCAATATGCCTCCCAATTAGCTTCGTCTTCACTGGCTTCATCCTTACAGTAGTGGTAGGTTGTTGTTGGTTTTTTAACAGGAAAGACAAAAAAAAAAAAGAAGTTCCTCTTTCTGCCCTGTCAAGAAAACGTTTGACTGACAAATTTATCCAAAAACTAATGGGCAGCTCATTTGTCAGTATATTGTAGCAAACATCAAAACAGTTAAACAACTCCCATATTTCCCTTTTCATTTCTGGGATTCTTATATGATAATTAATTTGGCAATCTTTTGTTTTGTTACATGGTTAGAACATGTTGACCAATTGACTTCTGATTTATAAAACAAAATGGTTACCATATTATTTTAACCCACAAGTTTAAATGTATGGTGATCATAAAGTCGGAACATTGACTAAGCTTACATCCTTCCATTTGCTTTGTGTTTTCCAGTGGTTTCAATATCAAAAACAAAAGATGTTTTGGGATGAGAGCTGGATAATTGACTTCAGTCAGATAAAACAAGGTCTGTAAGTATTTTATTTCTTAATTTTCAATTATATTCCTGGAAGATTTGTTTTTTATACATAGATATGTAACAATACAAATTGATGCATGACAGTGGTTCATATTTTTTTCAGTAGTTGATATATTCTTTTAGGAAATGTATAATTATGATTGTTGTGTAAATTAAGTTTATCAGGATACTGTATTCAAGATGTCTAATGAAAGGCTTGGAAATATTTAATAGAAAAACAAATACAAATGTGTGGAAATGGTTCTGAGACACCCATTTACAAGACAATAGAAATACTGTGTGCTATACAAAACCTATTTTGTACCTGGTTGACCAATGTCTTTATGTATTGCTAGTTACGACAGATGTAATCCAGTACATTGTGAATGCTTATTAAAAGGTTATCTTGAAACACTAGTTTAATTGTAATTAGAGCATCTACAAAAATTGCCAATAATACACTTAAGGGCAAGTCTCATTTTGATCGCATTTATCTTACTTGAATTCTAGTCCCCTGGTTAACTATGTCCCTTTTTTATCTCTTGGTACCCACCCCCCATTTTTTTTTGTAGTAGTAGTAATAGTTCACTGGCATGAGTAAGAGCTGCAGCTTCTTCTTCCCAGAATCCTACAGGAAAATTACATTGTAGTGTAGCCTTAGTTTACCTGCTTATTGGCGGGAGTGGGAGCCAGGTGCCATAAAATAAATTCAAGAGATGAAACAAGTTGCTTTGAACCGATTCAGGATACCATACCCTTGTAGCTGGAGTTTTTCACAGCTACCCCTATTGTCTATAATGGTCTATTCTAAATGGATCCCCACATAGTTGAAGAAAAATACTTAAATCTGATATGAGGCTTGACACCAGATGAATTCATGAGAAGTTGGTTTTGTCACAGGTTTTAGGTAAGAAAGAAACATCTCTGTGCTGGCTTTCTTATACAGTTTTCCTTGTTTCTGCTGCACTGCAAAATAATTTTGCATGCAACATGAGACCACAGAGGTACAAGATCTCAAATGCCTGCAGTACCACACAGAACATGAAGATATCTTTATATTAATAGAGTACTCATTAATTGGGAAAGTGCTGTGGTCTGTCCACCTACCAATCCTAAATGTTGTGCAATAATGATTTCTTTACATTAGTACATTAGAGTTTCAAAATCAGTATCAGTCAGTATAAAACCAAAAACAAGTTTAACATTCTTGTGTTCCCTGTGACAGCTCACATTGCTCGGACCACCATGGGAAGCATCATAAGTGTCCCAATCGGAAACAGCGACTCCAATGCCAGCTGTATTACAGCTCTCAGCTCCTGCACAGGAGCTCTCAACACATCCCGAAAACAGCACTTCACCCAGACCGGGATATAGTATGTGATCATCTTTTTATTTGTCAACAAAATGGAATACATTCACTCTTTTAACGTATTCTCATTTTGTTGATCATTAATGAACATTTCTGTACTGTGGGTGTTGTCGAGTGATTGAAAACGAGACATTTTGTATTTGAATTGAAAGTGATGGTCTCAAGGAGTCAAATGGGTCAAAGTTCAAGTATATTTTCCTCTAGAGGAATTATCACTTTTTGACATCACTACTGTGATATTATGCCTTTTTTTAAATACATTAAAAAAAAGTTCTGCGATATTCCTAAATATAATTAAATCAATGAAAGTATAGGGAAGCACAGAGTACAAACATGGCAAACTGTAGAATTACCGTGCAAATGTACCATGGTAAACCTCAATACTGTGGGGTACAAAAATTAGGGGTACATTGTATATATAGAAACAATCTTTTGTTTATTTATGCTTTCTGTTTTTGGGAAGCCTTTCTTTCAGATCTACGTTTTTGTTTGTTATCGCTGATCCCATGGTCTTGCACTACATTTAACACATCGCATTCAGTTTGACACAATACATTGTAATGTTTCTGTATTACATTCTTCATTGCATTTTAACACTGGCTCATTTGAAGTAGGAATCTGAACAGGAATGATGCTTGTTAAATGTCTAACAGCAGAGGTTAAATCATTTATTGAATCTCGAATGTCTTTCAGATAATCACATATTGCACTGATTTCACGGAAACACTCAAGACATTTGTCTTGATTAGCTGCAAAGTTAGCAACTGACTCATTGACATTGGACATAGACTTTAATATTAGGTCGGCATTCGTGTTTTGTGTTGACTTTTTGTTTCCAGTTACTTTGGGAGGACATGTGCTTGTGTGATTGCATTCATTAATTTGATTGTTGTCCTGTGCTTCTCCGACAGGCTCTCTAAATTCCTCGGGAGGTAACACCACTAAATCCATCAAAGAAATATCTTCCATGGGAGACGAAGTTTCTGAAATTGTCATAAAAAAATAACATATGAATAGATAATACTACAAGTGCAGTTGCTGCTGTTTAATAATCAGATTTATAAAGGGAGTAGGTTATCAAAGGTGCCATATGCAAACTTTTTTTGAAGATATGTTCAAATGCTAATGTAGTGCTACTGTTTTCTATTTGCTTTAAACACTCAAAGTGTCTCGTCAATTTTGTTGAGAAAACTTTGACAAATCCGCCCCTTATACAGTGTCATCATCAGAAAACTACACATGATTTACTATACTCTAGGGAAATACAGCCTTTACTTATGGGGCAAATCTGCCTTCTTGAAGGAATCGACACCTCCCACAACACCTTCCACAGTATGAATGTCCATTGTGGATAAAACAAACGTTTCTGCAGGTGTTAGTTGGCTTTTGGACGATGGGCCACCTCCAGTTTGTTCTGTGTGCTTTTTTTATTGTCTGCTGCTTTCTGTTTTGTAATCCTTCTAAGGTCATGCCATTTTTTTTTGAATGTCAAGTGTCTATTGCTTACAGTGTCCCAGTGAGTTTATTTTGTTAGTTATTTCATTCCATGTTTCTTTTAGATAATGCAAACTGTTAAATAATATTCCTGATTCTTTGTGGAAATTTGTTTTTCTTTTTTTTTTTCTGTACGGTGGCATAGTTGCATCAATGTCAGAGTCTGCAGACGCCATCGCTCGATCCTATATTTGTATATTTGCCAACTACTGGCACTTCTATCTGTTCACTTGCCGGAAGGAAGTTCTAAATCATGACTTTCGGCGTTGCAAATCCATTTATAATTAAATGCAAACATCGATCTCTCCTGTATAATGAGCTGTAATTTATGCCACGTTTACAAACCAGAGCTGCTTAGTACATCGCATGCAAAAATTCTATGAAGGACAGAGGCTACGAATTTGCAGCATTTATGAACACGTAACCAATATTAGTACGTAGAGCCTGTAGTCTTGAAGTCAATTATCAATGGTGTTCCCATTTAGAATATCTCAAGCAGTCTGTCTTTATCAGCCTTTCATTAGTAGTTGTATTCCAATATAAAGGTGGATTTCATATTATCTGGTTGTGTTTATGCTATGCTTTGAGGATGACAATACGACACACTACCTGAAGTCTCAGAGCCTGTGACTATGAGCTTGTGAGATTAAAGCATGTAGCACTAATAGATGTGGCCTTAATGAACCAGAGTTGAAACTCCATTATTTAAGTCATGTATATAATAGGATCATATTAGAAATAACAGCTGTCTTTGGCCCTAAGGCATTAAAGGAAGTTATATTTCACCAGCCATGTCTGTAAACTACTTTGTTAAAACTGCGAACAGTAGGTTTAACTGGTTAGATCTGCACCTTGTCAAAAGACACAGAGGATTATGAATCTAACTGGTGGTTTTGAAAGCCAACCGTGACATTTTTAGAAACAAGATGCTCTCAAAAAGACTTCACAATGATATTTTATGATCTAAAAATGATTTACTTTAAAAACATGGTGCTTTGCTTGGGCAGGAGTGATAAACTATATGAAATGGTTTTCATACATTGTTTAAAATGTCACCTTTCATACAACAAATATCATTGAACCATGGACAAAAGAACAGGTGGTCATTGACCTTGATTATAATAATTGTTAGCAGCACATATCACTGTGGTATGGTAACAAGGATTCACTGCATTGTGAGCACACAAACCTCTGCATAACTGTGCGGGGAGGCTGTGTGGTCCAGTGGTTAAAGAAAAGGGCTTGTAACCAGGAGGTCCCCAGTTCCAATCCCACCTCAGCCACTGACTCATTGTGTGACCCTGAGCAAGTCACTTAACCTCCTTGTGCTCCGTCTTTCGGGTGAGACGTAATTGTAAGTGACTCTGCAGCTGATGCATAGTTCACACACCCTAGTCTCTGTAAGTCGCCTTGGATAAAGGTGTCTGCTAAATAAACAAATAATAATAACTGACATGATTTATTTGATATTTGTTACTGCAGATCCTGTGTAGGATGATCCAGCATTATTGTAGCCCCTAAAGGTGTAAATGCTCATTTTTACATGCCAGTATCTTAACCAGAGAATAATTGTTTATTTCAGTGATGCACGCACAGTAGCTATTAAGAAAATAAAGAAGAAAACCTTTTCTCTTACAAAAACTATCCGGAGAGAAGTAAAGCAAGTTAGGTATGTGGAGCTTTTTAAAATCAAAATGATATATTATCATTGCTAGTTTTGTTTGTTTGTTTAGTCTTTGTGTCAAGGCAGTTTTATATGTATGACAGTTATATTATAGCTGTATTATAATACTGAATGAGATCTGAAAGGTTGAGCAGTTACAGTGTCACAGTCTAGCTGTCTCGCTGGTTGCTGATTCATCTGGTGGGAAGTGCTCCTCGAACATCTGCGTCTTCAAGAGTACGTTTTTAAACTGCTTTTCTACAGAAAAAAAAGCTGCAATAAAGTACAACTCTTTCCTTAGGATGCTTCTGGTATATATTTTCTCTTTAAAATTGTGACAAATATGCAGAAGGCTCCTGGAATAGCCTCAGTTTAAATATTCTGATAGCACTCTATGTTAATTTACACCATTCTGTATTTGAAAGGATTCTTGTAGAACTGAGTTACAGTGTTAGTGTTTTCTCTGTGACAGAGAGCTTGATCATCCAAACCTGTGCAAGTTTTTTGGTGGCTGCATAGAGGTGCCAAATGTAGCCATAGTAACTGAGTACTGTCCGAAGGGGAGTCTTAATGATGTTCTACTAAATGAAGAAATTCCTCTCAACTGGGGCTTCAGGTAGGAGATCATTGCATCGCTTGTCTGTGTCTTTCTTTCTTTCTTTCCATCCATGCATAGGTAAAGAAATGGGAGCTAAAAACTATCATTCTATTTAGAAACATTAACAGTACTGGTATGTTTCTAGTGCTGTCATCTTTCCCAATTTTGCAACCATTAATGGCCCTTGGCCTAATTTCATCAACATTTATCTTTCTGGTATATTTTTTTACTCTTCTTAAAATGACTGTATTGTATTTCAGATTTTCTTTTGCTACTGACATTGCAAGAGGAATGGCTTACCTTCATCAACAGAAAATTTGTCATGGACGATTAAAGTCAATGAACTGTGTTATTGATGACCGTTGGGTCTGCAAACTCTCAGGCATGTACATATTGAAGTCAGTTTTCTTTAAAGTTCTTCTTAAGCCTTCATTTTGGTAGCTAAAAAACTGCCAAATTAAATAGATTAGAAATTATGTATTCTTCCAAATATGTTAACACCTAAGGCTATATTTTCTCCTTTGCAGGCAAATTGCCCCCACCATGTAAATGTATTACATGAGCAATTTGATTAATATTTGGGCTGCAGTGTAGAAGATAAAGAAAGGATTTCACTGAGGTGACACAAGTGGCACATTTTGTTTTGTACATGAACACAATTAACAAACCCTTTCATTTCTCACAACCCAGATTATGGTCTGTCAACATACCGAAAAGAAGACTCAAATGAAGTCATTAGCACATACCAGCTGAGGCTGCTGCAGGTTTACATACCACCTGAAGCCCAGTCTCCAGAATTTGAGCCCACACTCGCAGCTGATGTGTTCAGGTAACTAAACAAGGCTCTAAGGTACATTTAATTTTATATGCAGTGTTTCATTTTCAAGTAATAATAACATTTTTGTTTAATCTTGATGTACATTATTAAATAAATAATGACATATGTTTTATTGTAGCTATTCAATAATATTACTGGAAATAGCAACTAGAAGTGACCCCGTTCCGGTAAGAACTACAGTTTGTTTGTTATTTTTTTAAAGGTATTATCATAACTTATAATTAATGTGGTCACTTGACTAAAAAAGCTTACTTTGGTTTATTTCAGGTGGAGGACAATTCACTGGAATGTGCTTGGTGCCCACCTTTGCCTGAATTAATTACTGGCAAGACAGAGAACACCTGCCCCTGCCCCTCAGAATATGTGGAGGTAGGATCCTGTGTCACTGTTATGATATGCCATATACTGAAAGTATGTACTGAAATAAAAAAAACATACATCACTATTATTTTTTTTTAATATTAGTCTATCAGTAAGGCTTGTATACAGTGCACTTTACAACAATCACAGAAAATATGGGAGGTGGAGCTATCGTTACGGTTCAATGTGCTTTTAGACTGTTGCAGATATTACACTAGAAAAGCTATGTCCTTAACCACAATCCACGTGTTATAGAATCTGATGTAATGAATAGAATAATTTAATTTTTCCTGTTTTAGTTAAAATTGAATAAGCTTCATCTCAAAAGCCCAAATCGGTACTCTTTCTTGCATACCATGTAGTTTAAATATATATATATACAGTGCCTTGCAAAAGTATTCAGACCCCTGACCAATTCTCTCATATTACTGAATTACAAATGGTACATTGAAATTTCGTTCTGTTTGATATTTTATTTTAAAACACTGAAACTCAAAATCAATTATTGTAAGGTGACATTGGTTTTATGTTGGGAAATATTTTTAAGAAAATAAAAACTGAAATATCTTGCTTGCATAAGTATTCAACCCCTGTGCTGTGGAAGCTCCCAGTTTACACCGATGAAAGAAATTGCCCTAACGAGGACACAATTACCTTACCATTGGCCTCCACCTGTGAACCATTAAAGTTGCTGTCACATTTTCTGGATAAAAACCCCACTGTTGAAGGATCATTGGTCAGGCTGTGAATCTGAAGGAAAATGAAGACCGGAGCATTCTACAGAAGTTAGAGATAAAGTAATACAAATGCATAGATTAGGGAAAGGGTATAAAATAATATCCAAGTGTTTGGATATCCCAGTGAGCACAGTTGGATCAATAATCAGGAAGTGGAAGCTGCATCACACCACCCAGGCACTGCCAAGAAAAGGCCGTCCCTCAAAACTCAGCGCTCAAACAAGAAGGAGACTTGAGAGAAGCCACAGAGAGGCCAGCAATCACTTTGAAGGAGCTACAGAGTTCAGTGGCTGGGAGTGGAGTAATGGTGCACCAGTCAACCATATCAAGAGCTCTGCATAACACTGGCCTGTATGGGAGGGTGGCAAGAAAGAAGCCGTTATTCAAAAAGTACCATCTGAAAGCACGTCTGGAGTTTGCCAGAAAGCATGAGAGTGACCCAGCTGTGATGTGGGAAAAAGTTTTGTGGTCAGATGAGACCAAGATAGAGCTTTTTGGCCAAAACTCAAAGCGCTATGTGTGGCGCAAACCTAACACTGTCCATGCCTCAAGACACACCATCCCTACAGTGAAGTATGGTGGTGGCAGCATCATTCTGTGGGGATGCTTCTCAACAGCAGGGACTGGGCATCTTGTTAAAATTGAAGGAAGAATGGATGGAGCAAAATACAGAGAAATACTGCAAGAGAACCTGCTTCAGTCCGCTAAAAAACTGAAGCTTGGGAGGAAATTTACCTTTCAGCAGGACAATGATCCCAAGCACAAGGCCAAAGCAACATTGGAGTGGCTCAAGAACAAAAAGGTGAATGTCCTACAGTGGCCCAGTCAAAGTCCTGATCTCAATCCCATTGAAAATCTGCGGCACTATTTGAAAATTGCGGTCCACAAGCGTTGTCCAACCAACCTGAACAACCTGGAGCAAATCTGCCAAGAAGAATGGGCCAAAATCACTCCGACACTGTGTGCAAAGCTGGTACATACTTACCCCAAAAGACTTAAAGCTGTTATTGCAGCGAAAGGTGGCTCTACCAAATATTAATGTGTGGAGGTTGAATACTTATGCAAGCAAGATATTTCAGTTTTTTATTTTTCTTAAAAATATTTCCCAACATAAAACCAATGTCACCTTACAATAATTGATTTTGAGTTTCAGTGTTTTAAAATAAAATATCAAACAGAACGAAATTTCAATGTACCATTTGTAATTCAGTAATATGAGAGAATTGGTCAGGGGTCTGAATACTTTTGCAAGGCACTGTATATATATATATATATATATATGTGTGTGTGCTTGTGGCGGGGTACACCCTGCCCCTGGGCGTATTGTGTTTATTATGTATTTATGTCGTGTTATTATTATTTAAATGTATGTTATGGTCACACTGTTGCTTTAGTTCAGCAGGGAAAGGTTAATTACCTTCCCTTCCAAATCACGTCACATGCAGAATGTGCCTGAGCTCGATTGAATTAACAAGCAATCGTGCTCAGGCACAGCTGTATAACAGAGCGGATCAGCCACTCATCATGTGGTTGGATGTTCAGAGGTGGAACCAGAGACGTGAGTTAAAAGAGGAAAACATTTGCTACTTGTGCTGGCTACAAACCAGCACGTTACTTTTTGTTTTGTGGCAAAGTGTTTTGTTTTGTTTTGTCTCAATCTTCTATTTAATAAAAGAAACAAGCCCATTTGCATCTCGCCTTGCAGTGCTTGCCTGTGTGTCCATTCTCTTCCTGGTCTGATGTCCCCACCCAAGCCATCCCTGTCACAGTGCTCATATAAGGTTTTCTTCTGCTTGCTTCACCAGCTGATCAGAAAGTGTCGGGCACATAACCAAGCCCACCGGCCTACCTTTGAACAAATAAAGAAGTTCTTGTATAAAATCAACCCAAGCAAAGTCAGCCCTGTGGACATGATGATGAACTTGGTAGGTCATGGGTTAAAGGGTCACAGAATAGTGTTTACAAGAAAAGTATTACTTTACCATTGCTGTAAATATATTTTTCTACACAATTGTCTTTGATATTCACACATCCTGGGTAATAAATCACATGATCATCACTGTGTATCCAGATCATGTTCCCTCTTGTAACAACCCTGCGTGGTTTTGATTCCCACAGTAGCCAATAATTTTCAATAATTTCAGTCAGAGCATGTGTGTAGTTGCAGGAGGGAGTATTATAAACCATGATGCTCATAAGACTAATCATCCTGGCAAATGCTACAGAGTGAAAGTTGAGGAATGCTTTCTTTTATTCCCCCAACTAATTTATGTTGGCCCATAATGTACCTATTATGTGTGTATGTGGCAAAGTGGTTAACAGTGTGCAGGTGCAGGTAATGCAGCAGTGATCAAAGAACAGACAGACAATGATAATCCAGGTGCAATGGTGTTTTATTTGTACAGTCCAATGGTCTGATGACACAAAACACAGTAAATAATAATAATGATAACAAGCAATACAGCAGCGTGTGTTGCTTCGTTGCAATCCACAGGTGGGTCCTGAAATAATAACAGTCCCGTTCTTTTTACACCGACACGTAACACAAACACAATCACCAGTCCACAGTGCGTGCTGTAGTGCTTGTGGTGCAAATACAGTTTATTGTGAAACAAAGTTCAGTGTTGTCCTGGTTAGTGCTGGCCTTTGGCGACAGCTCCGGATCGTGTTAACCGTCTAAATAACAACAAACAGTATATTTAATAACGACAAAACAAACAAAACACTCACGATAATAACACAGGTCTTTCCTTCCGGTTCAGGTTAACCATAACAAGGAACAGACCACTTCACTACGGCCCCTTTTGTACTGTCAATCATGACCCCTTGGTTAACTAGTGCAACCGCTCCTCCAATCCGTGGCTGCCATGTCATTTCCTTTCCAGGTCGATGATTTAGTGTATTGTAGCTCTGCCCCCTTTCTAGATGACAGGCTTCCTTCTAACCCTGGGAATGAATTGTCTGGCCATCCAGTCCAGGGCACTCTGTTCCCTTTACACAGCGCCCTCACAGGTCGGGAGAGAGATTTATCACCAAGAATCATTCTGTCTCTGTCACGGTGTATCAATATGATTATTTTAAAATATATATTGCAGCGATATATACAACACAGGAAGGAGCATAGATAAACTAATATGTTACTTATATAAATTACAGAGTGTTCACAGACCCTAATTGCTAAAACCCAACCTAATTGTTAACAGATATGGACAAATGACTGTAGTACTAGTTGTTTAAAATAACATATCTTCATTTGATCTTTTTCTTTTTAAGTTGTAACTGGATCAAAATGGGTCTGTTGGGGTTTTGCTGTAGTTTTCCAAATGCTACACCACAATAAAGCATTTCCTTGAACGTGAAGGGAAGATAGGCATGTGTGTCAGCATTGAACCCAAATAAATGGTACATTACTGCTTTCCACCCTGCACCCACCAGAAACACACATTTGCGGGGCCCTTCTGTCTATATCTGGTTGTTATCGTAACGTTTTTTGTAGATGGAAAAATACAGCAAACATCTGGAGGTGCTGGTAGCTGAAAGAACCCAGGACTTGATGCATGAGAAACAGAAAACTGATCGTCTGTTATACAGTGAGTTACTAAATTACTGTCATATTGTACATGTTGTTTGTGCCAAGACACCAGAATCAATCATGATATTCAGAACCAACACTTGATTGCTAGTGGTCACTGCTCACGTAAGAGTTCTTTATCGATATGAGCAACCATTAAATTCTTAAAAGAGTACTAATAATCAAGAGCTGGTTATTGTGTTTTTAGTTGTCTTCAGCCATCGCCAGAAAAGAATGATCTCTTAAAGAAACAGCTGCCATAAACCATATACATAAACTCACCTTGTGATTACTGAACCGGAACTGTAGAAACAGTGTTCAAAACCAAAGAAGGAGGTTTCTTTAGTTGTATAAGAATATGACACACAATTGCTTGTCAACAGGTATGCTCCCCAAACAAGTAGCTGATGATCTAAGACAAGGAAAACCATCACAAGCCCAGAGCTATGGAAGTGCAACGGTATTTTTCAGGTACGTTAAACTGGAGAAAACAGTTGAGATAAAAACCTGCAGTCGATGTGATATTTATACTATGATGCCCTATATTATTAGGCCGTCACTGATTATTCTTGTATTTGGTCAATGTGAATTGCATTCTGAAGTTAAGTTTTCTAGTCTGCACATTTTCCTAGACCGTTGAAGAAGCCAACAACAGACTTGAAAAGTTTAATGAATATCAAACCTTTTCTTTTTTTAATTCAGCTAAATGTATGTAAATGCTTCAGTCTAAAAATGCTCTTTTAATACAATATTATTAATGAGTTAAGCTTTGAGAATGTATTGAAACCTGGACAACCGCTCCTCCATCTTATGAAAATGCTATATGACACCTTTGAAAATATAATGTTGTTTATGGTTTATATTAATATATAACTTTACATACAATATTCTTTTTTTTCTTGAAGTTTAACTGTTTATTTTTTTCCTTGACAGTGATATTGTTGGCTTCACACAGCTGTCAAGCACTAGCACACCATATCAAGTTGTAGAATTCTTAAATAAGCTTTACACAACCTTTGATGACATTATAGACAACTATGATGTCTACAAAGTTGAGACCATTGGAGATGCATGTAAGTATTTTTTCTATATGTGACATATTGGTTGATAATGTACCAAGTGTATGCTATTGCAGCCTAGTACTGCAGTTTAGTGTTGCATGAAGACATAGTAGAAGCTACCAGCAAATGTCATTCAATTCTTCTTATTTTGTTATTTTAAAGTCTGTTTTGATTAGTGGAGTTTTGAAACTGTTCTAGAATATATAACACTTCTTTTTAAATGACTTCCTCATTCAAATCATGTGACAATGTAACCTTCCAACTCTGCTGTTCTGGCCCCGCCAATTTTCTCTCTTTAAATATGTAGAATACTGTAGGTGGGAAATAACAGTTGAAAGCTCACAATGTCAATGCCAAACAGTCAGGATTGTCTGGGTAAGCTAAAAGCAGGTAAAGATCCAGGTAAAGACAGGTGAAAATCTTAAATAGCTCATTACTGGAACAATAGAAAAAGAATGATTGCCATTTGAAGCTTCTTACTTTTCAAGAGGAAACCTTGTATTTCAGATATGGTGGTATCAGGAGTGCCTAAGGAAAACGGCATCCTCCATGCCAGTGAAATAGCCAGCATGGCTCTGGATCTTGTAGCTGTCTGTAGGACTTTCAGAATTCCTCACAAACCAAACAACCAGCTGCAGATTCGAGCAGGCATTCATTCAGGTAAGGCATTCATTCTGAAAGTATCTGGTTTACTTCTTTAAATAAATATTTTATTTGCCACCTGCAATTGCCACAAACACTGTACAGCGTTTTAAGAATGTAATACCAGAATAGAATTTACTGTTAGGTACCAATTTACAGTTAAAGTTCACCTAAACTGTGTCTGAGAAAGCAGACAACAATTATAGGCAACATATTAAAAAAAAAAAAAAAGCATATTGGAATTGGATGCAACTTTAAAGAGTAAGTAGCGATGTTCTGAAAATTATAGCGTTATACGTCCCCACGTGTTGCTACAACTGTTTAAATAACATACCTGGAATTTTTCTTTTCATTGTTAACATCCTGACAACTGTTTACACGTATAACTTTAAAGGCTGTTTCGAAGCTCTTTTCAAATTGTCTTCTCTAGTGCACTGGGATCTGTCCTCTAAATCATTGCAGGAAGAGCGATTGAAAGAAAACCATAACATAACAATGTACTCTGGCTTTTCTGTTCCATACCACATCATGGATCGGTATTGCTGTGTTACCTGTTTGACAACGTGGGCGATAATCCTTACACTGTCAGTGCACTAGAGCAGCCACTTTGAAAAGAGCTTTGAAACAGACTTTAAAGTTATACTGTAAACAGTTGTCAGGATGTTAACAATGAAAAGAAAAATTACAGGTATGTTATTTAAACAGTTGTAGCAACACGTGGGGACATGTAATACTATATTTTTCAGAACCCCGCTATTTACTCTTTAAGTGGGACCACTCTCTGGAAATCTGTCTGTATCTTTCAGTCATTTTATAAACGATAATAATATGTTGCAGGTTCAGTTGTAGCAGGGGTGGTTGGGACAAAAATGCCCCGGTACTGTTTGTTTGGGGATACAGTAAACACAGCCTCAAGAATGGAATCGACAAGTGAAGGTAACAGCCTTATATATCACTTTTTATTCTAGAAAATCAGAAATCTAAAGAAATGTCATGGAACGTATGCTTGTTATTTTGAAAACCATAATAACAACTAATTACTTTAAGGAATTGTAAAAAAAAAAAAGCTGTCTATTTCAAAAGCAGGATGCTATATAACAATACCAAAATGCATGTCTGTTTCAAAAGCAGCCTATGAACTGTAGAATCTGCCTAAGAGATTTTTTTATATATATACAGTACTGTGCAAAAGTTTTAGGCAGGTGTGAAAAAATGCTGTAAAGTAAGAATGCTTTCAAAAATAGACATGTTAATAGATTATATTTATCAATTAACTAAATGCAAAGTGAGTGAACAGAAGAAAAATCTAAATCAAATCCATATTTGGTGTGACAACCCTTTGCCTTCAAAACAGCATCAATTCTTCTAGGTACACTTGCACAAAGTCAGGGATTTTGTAGGCATATAGTCAGGTGCATGATTAAACAATTATACCAAACAGGTGCTAATGATCATCAATTCAATATGTAGGTTGAAACACAATCATTAACTGAAACAGAAACAGCTGTGTAGGAGGAATAAAACTGGGTGAGGAACAGCCAAACTCAGCTAACAAGGTGAGGTTGCTGAAGACAGTTTACTGTCAAAAGTCATACACCATGGCAAGACTGAGCACAGCAACAAGACACAAGGTAGTTATACTGCATCAGCAAGGTCTCTCCCAGGCAGAAATTTCAAGGCAGACAGGGGTTTCCAGATGTGCTGTCCAAGCTCTTTTGAAGAAGCACAAAGAAACGGGCAACGTTGAGGACCGTAGACGCAGTGGTCGGCCAAGGAAACTTACTGCAGCAGATGAAAGACACATCATGCTTACTTCCCTTCGCAATCGGAAGATGTCCAGCAGTGCCATCAGCTCAGAACTGGCAGAAAACAGTGGGACCCTGGTACATCCATCTACTGTCCGGAGAAGTCTGGTCAGAAGTGGCCTTCATGGAAGACTTGCGGCCAAAAACCATACCTCCGACGTGGAAACAAGGCCAAGCGACTCAACTATGCACGAAAACACAGGAACTGGGGTGCAGAAAAATGGCAGCAGGTGCTCTGGACTGATGAGTCAAAATTTGAAATATTTGGCTGTAGCAGAAGGCAGTTTGTTCGCGAAGGGCTGGAGAGCGCATACCTAATGAGTGTCTGCAGGCAACAGTGAAGCATGGTGGAGGTTCCTTGCAAGTTTGGGGCTGCATTTCTGCAAATGGAGTTGGGGATTGGGTCAGAATTAATGGTCTTCTCAATGCTGAGAAGTACAGGCAGATACTTATACATCATGCAATACCATCAGGGAGGCATCTGATTGGCCCCAAATTTATTCTGCAGCATGACAACGACCCCAAACATAAAGCGAAAGTCCTTAAGAACTATCTTCAGCGTAAAGAAGAACAAGGAGTCCTGGAAGTGATGGTATGGCCCCCACAGAGCCCTGATCTCAACATCATCGAGTCTGTCTGGGATTACATGAAGAGAGAGAAGCAACTGAGGCTGCCTAAATCCACAGAAGAACTGTGGTTAGTTCTCCAAGATGTTTGGGCCAACCTACCTGCCGAGTTCCTTCAAAAACTGTGTGCAAGTGTACCTAGAAGAATTGATGCTTGATGCTGTTTTGAAGGCAAAGGGTTGTCACACCAAATATGGATTTGATTTAGATTTTTCTTCTGTTCACTCACTTTGCATTTAGTTAATTGATAAATATAATCTATTAACATGTCTATTTTTGAAAGCATTCTTACTTTACAGCATTTTTTCACACCTGCCTAAAACTTTTGCACAGTACTGTATATGGTGATGTTTCATTTCACAAGCACTGAGGCACCACACTATTGTATTCAGAAATAAAATAATTGTAATTTAAATGATCACTCTCTCCAAAAACTACAATATTGTCCAATTGGTAGGTACCAGAAAGTATAGCAGTTAATGTGTGTGGTCACCCACTAAAGAGGTACCTGACAACATGGTCTCAGTGCTCTCTTCTGACAACATTATGCACTCTAGTAAAATTTAGCATAGAGACTGTGAGCACTTCCGTTATATAAAATATTGGATTTGTTTTACAGAGATGTGACAAGCTTGTTTATTCTGGGCTGCATATGTACTGTGAAATGTCTTTGAAATCTGCACTGGTGAAAACAGAATACATAGAGAAAGACTTCTAGTTGAAACTTTTGCCATTGTATTACTAAAAAATAAACTTCTCTGAGACAAGCTGAATCGTCAAAATACTTTCTTTTCTTTATATACACTCTTTATAAACAAATAATTTTAATGTTTTGTAGCCCTGAAAATTCAGTGCAGTTCGGGTTCTTACTATCTCCTGGAGGAGATTAAAGGATATGTGTTAACTTGTCGAGGAACACTGCAAGTAAAGGTAAGAAATATTGAATTTCAAATTTACAAAAGATAACAGTTATACTTAAAGCTAACAATCAAGGTCTAAAATGTAGAATGAAACATATGCTGCATTTCCATCAGCACTGTAAACCCATCTGTAAATCTCATCTCATCTTGTTCCAGTATAAAACTGTGACTGCTGTGGGCTCCATCTGCACTCCACAATGTGGTCTGCAACCAGATGTTAATTAAAGTTAAAAGATTTCCATAGGTATTATGATTTTATATAAATCCAATTTAGAAATTCCTTTATCCGTGTTAAATATTTCCCTCATAGTATACATAATTGGCAGTCAACTTTTTTTTTTTTTTTCAGTTTAAGGTTTAACACCTTGCTTCTAATTGGTAACCTTTTCCATCACAGTGATAGAACACTGCCCCCAACCTTACCTTAGCGTGCTGATGGTTTCTCTTATCATCCCACACTGCCAAATTCACATATACCATGATAGTGTTCTTGTAGATCACACTTTGCTTCCTATTGCAAAAATATGCCCAATAATGCTATTTTTTTGCCAAAAAAAAAATCTAATATATTGATAGAAAATCTGTGAGATATGTCCAAATCAGAGCTTGGTCTGCAAGGGACATTTCAGCAAAATATTGTTAAAAGTAAAAGCCACATACTCAAAACATAAAACACTATTACCTTGCCAAAGTAAGTGTTAGTGTGGTAATGCTGGGTGATAAGAAAGAGCAGGAGCAAGCTACGACATCAGTGATCATGATAATTTAATATGTTGTAATGCTTGGTAAATAGGACCCCTAATGTTTTTTTTTTCTTCATATTATCATTTACAGTAGATGGAAAAGACAGAAAATGATGAAAAAATAAATTTCAAACTCTAAAAAGTCTCAGAGATTTCTAGCACTTTTTAAACCTTGTTTGTCATCTACTATTACAAACAGTGGATAACTCAAACAAATATATTACGCCAAATGTAGGGAATTTTGGGTGAATTCACTATTATTCCCACGAAAAAAATAACTAATAAATTAAATATATTCAATAAAATGTGCAGCAAGTTTAAATGGATAGGTGTCACCAAAATTGTACCCTTCATTTACACATCTTCTTAAACTTCATTGGCCGTCTCATGTGTGGTTCTTCCTTTGTAGGGAAAGGGGGACATGGTTACCTACTGGCTGGAGGGGAAGCAAACAGTACCTGTAAATAAGGAATCTTCAAACCAAACTTCAGCTGTCCTAGAAAGTGAGAGGGACAATTACACTGCAATTCCAGGTGTTCTCAATGATGACCTTCAAATAAACCCAGCCTAAAGTTAACTTAGAACTTTAGTTTTGTCATTCAGAGCTCATGAAGTCCAATGTATCTGTGTTATTGTCATAGATGGAGGCCTACTTTTACCATTTGTATGGAGGGAAACAAGGATTATCTAACCTTTGTTATGTTTCCAAAGAAAATAATAATAGAAAGTTGGCAACCCAGCAATCAAAATACAAATCAAGAAAACATGTTATGCTGTTCTGGTCTACGATGCATATCATAATCAACATTTATTTCCTCTAGATACCAGAATTTCCTTTGAACTTCAGTGAAGCATTTGTGAGAGAAAATTAAAGGCTGATTCATACTTCAGAGTCTGACATAATTTCTGGTTGGAGTCAACGGTCTCCAACACTGCGTCAGCCACACTCTTTGCAACATGCGTCTTTTTTGGAAAGTACCATTTCTCATGCTTCTGCGACCTGAAATCTATGGAAGGCCACCCGGGTCAAAAACAAGTTATTTAGAACACGTTTCAAATATTTAGTACACGTTCTAATTTGACTTTAGTACGTGTTGTAATTCAAATTACTATGCGTACTAATGTGGACTTTAGTACGTGTTGTAAGTACTAATCTGGCCAATCAGATCACTGAAAATGAAATGAGAACCAATAAATTTAAAGAAAATAGTATGTGCAATAAATTATCCAATTAAAAGTCGCCTTACATCTGACATTCCCCTCCAATTTGTGGCGGTATATGGACTTAGCACTGGGTAAAGTGTAGTGAAAGATGGATAGACACGGACCCTCCGAGACAAGCATCAACCGGCGGTTGAATCTAATATTAGCTACGGTAACTCAATATTTTAGTGTAAAACTGAAATATAATTAGAAAATAAAAAAACGATTGTGTACATTGCTAATACAAACTGAACCGTGTCACAGTCAACATGGTCTGTCTTAAGAAGTCACCAGCACTCAGCAAATCTATATTTGCACCATAAAAGAAAATCTCTTGCCGCCATGATTTGCAATTTTCCTTATTCTTGATTTATTTAAAGCATATTTCATGTCTGAAATTTAAAAAATGTTATCCCAAAAGTGATTGGTTACTCTTGTAATTACGCTGCATGACTGAAAAATGATCAGTCTGTACGTAGGTACAACTGTAAATGACCAGCCACTCTGTAGGTACTACTGTAAATGACCAGCCACTCTGTAGGTACTACTGTAAATGACCAGCCACTCTGTAGGTACTACTGTAAAATGACCAGTGCCTGCGTAGAAAATGTGTAATTAATTTACATTTATTTAAAACACGTAGTATTTTATGTATTCTGATTGGTCAAAATCAATATGTGTACTAAATTTTTGAAACACGTACTAAATAAAGCGTTTTTGACCCGGATGGCCTTCCATAGAAATCGCATGGGGTCGGATTGTATTTACTTAATTTAGTTATCTAGGGAGTTCATCCCAACTACTAATTTTGTTTTTACTTGTATTCCAATTATTGCCCCCAAATGGAAATAATCGCAGTAGGAATACACACAATGGACTCTCTAGAATAATATCCATTGAGTTCAGATCCATCAATCCTGGTGAAAATTTAACATTAATACAATATTAGACTGGATTATTAATTAGTACAGTGAGTAGTAACAGATCAAAAACAAACTCACTGGTTTAAAAGTATAACTGCATCAATTTATTCATAGCACAGACTAACAACACAAAATAGAGAATTCCTAAATACTAGTGGTCAAACTAGCTTAATGTGAGAAGAAAGGAGATTTAACAGTCAGTATTGCATATCACACCTGAATTCTTAACAGGACAGTCAGAAATGCTTTCACATAACCTTTGAATTCAGAATATGTAATAACTTGGATTAATATACATTTCAACAAACATTACTTAGATAAGGAATCATATGCTTAATCTATGCGCCAATTGAAGTAATATGAAAAGTAGAGTTTATATTTAATAGTTACGCGACAAGGTTCCCAGTGCTGCAGGCAGCAGGGTTGCAGCTGGTTGTCTTGTGGTGATGTCAGCAGCGGGAAGTTTAAACAGAACCGCAATCTTGCAAGCAAGAACAGGATACTTTAGTTGATGCACAGTCATCTGGAGATACAAGACCACGAGTAACCAATTCTTATGGATCTCGGAAGGAGCACTCAATTACTTGAGTGGAGAAACGGCAGTTTCTAGAACAAAGTACTTGATCTCACTCACATTTCATTCAGGTAGGCAGGCAGGCAGGCAGGCACGTTACTTGGAAGATCGTATCAGATGGTTTCCATTAGTGATGGGCCTGAAGCCTCAGCTGATTCGACCCCACATGAACCAATTGAAGCAAACTCTGTTATGAAGCAAAGCTTCATGTTGTTCTTGTGAACCATTAGGTCATGTGACCCATGAACAATGTTTAGCAGTAGCTAGACGAAGACGAAGGAAATTAATTTTGTTAACCCAATACATACTCTTTTTGTCAATAGTGCTCACAGTGTGGTATTTCAGTCAAGCTGAAAGGAACATTTTTTTTTTAAATCAAGATGCTGCTTTTTGTTTTATATTTCATAAACATTTACGTATTTTCAAATTAACAAAAAAGCATTTAGTATGTACAGCTCTTTATGAACATTACTGATAAAAAAAATCCTCCGATCTATTATACGTGTATAAAGGATACAGAGTACACAATTTCTTTAAAAATGGAAACGACACAGATTCAAACCCACTATTTTCCACCTCTCTACTTTATAGCTATGCTACATGCGCCACCGAAGAATCTGCTTGTAAGCATGAATCAAAATATCCTACTTATCACACCATCTTACACACTACGGTTGTTGAAGTCTCATCAAATTACGTTGTCTTTTATTTCAAGCAACAAGAACTTGTTTTCGATTGGACAACACTTTTATATTTCTAGTATCATTATTTAAGAAGTTTTTACTAGTTAATCGCATGTGTGGTTGATATGTAAAATAAATATTTCAGGCAATTTCGATAAAAACAACGGCCGAGCTCTGTCTTTAGAAAAAAACACTGAAATGTTGCTTTACACTGAAACTATTGTTTAAATTATAGATGCCCAATTAACTGAGAAAATAAAAAAATGCAATTGCTTGATGTCGTATGTCAAAAGTGCCTTCTTCTCTGGAGATAGGGGGCTGTCTTTACTCTCAATGTATTGAGTTGTGCAGATCTACAAAGAGATGGCACTAAAGAGCATAAAGCACTTCATGTGCTTCAGCTCAGTGAATCTTTTTGTGAGCCAAATGATTCAGAGAGTTCGGTGGTTCAGGAGGTTTCACCTTTCCTATCACTAGTTTCCATATCAACGGGTACTTCACTCAGGCTGTGACGTAGATTTTTTGTTCATAGGAGAGCACATTCCTTGAAGTGATCACATCTTGGATGGATGAGAGAGAACGTCCTGGATGAGTGAGAAACCACCTCTTGGATGGGAGAGAGCACCGAGAAAATAGGACAAACACAAGCTTAAATGCATGTAGGATAACCACTAGGATGACTCTGTGTTGGGTGGATTTCAAATAAGATGATATTTATGACCACACCTCAATTGGCATTCTTACAACCATTGAGGGAAGCATGTTTAAAACCAAAACTCTCACAGTAAGATACCTCTTTCTGAGTGTCTTGGAATTAACTATGGCTTTTAGTTTCAACATGAAATACGCATTCGGTACATACTAAACATTTGAGTGTTTGCAGTAAAATAGCTGTATAAATTATTATTATTATTATTTATTTCTTAGCAGATGCCCTTATCCAGGGCGACTTACAATCGTAAGCAAATACATTTCAAGTGTTACAGTACAGGTAATAATACAATAAGAGCAAGATAAATACAATGACTAGTTCAAGCAAGTACAAGTGTGACAAAATACAATTCAATAATACAGCAGATAAAAGTGACAGTGATAGTTACATCAAGATATGATTAAATACCAAATACTACAGTTTAAATGCTTATATGACTGTTGTCCAATATGGTTTTACATACAAGAACATTTCATGCCTATGTACATTTATATTGTATTAGATTTAATACAAAATAACAACAAATATCTTTTTTAGACATATCAAGTTTCTTTCATCTCAGACCACTTATACTATTACCGCTTTATCCACTGGATGTCACTGTAGCCCATTAACCCTTAAAATGCCAAGCCTTTTAAATTCCAGGTTCCAGGAAGTCTCTTTCCAGTATAATAAATTAATAAAGTTCCTTTGAAGCTTGGAGAGGGTGACATTTTCTTGTGGTCTGGCAGATCTGTTTGTTTCTTCACATAAACAAATGCAAGTTAAGTGTTTTAAGGGGGAGGGAAGATTTTGGACTATGAAACACAGAATGGCTTTCCAGTATTAGGTTTCATTAAGCTCAATTCCCAATTAAATATGAAGCTCCAAAATATCATCACAGGATGATGTTGAAAAATGTCAACATTTGCTGCATGGTTGCATCAAGACTTCGAGGAACTATTAATTGAAGAAGTCTGTAAATATCCACATTTATATAACCCCTCACTTAAGGAATATACTTAAAGGGAAGGCCGAGTATCAATCACATTCCATTGTTTAAACCTGTATCAAAGCGTTTCATGCAATGCAAATCCTAGAGAGGGTCATAGTCCCTGAAACTGCAGTCAGACAATAGTCTCGTGGCTCCAGCTGAAATCCCCTGAGTTGATGTAGCAGCAATACCCTCCATAGGGAGTGCTGTCCCTGTGTGTGTAGACCACAATGCTGTCTCTAGGCAGATATACCACACTGTTACGAGCAGCAATGTAGGCAACGCTGTCTCTGGGGGCACACATGCGATCTAGGACACAGTAAGAGGTGACATCCCGGACCCTGGTGAAGACACTGGAAGGATAGCAAGCCTCAAGGTAACGTATCACCTCTTCTTGGTCCACCCTTCGGATCAGACTCCGGGATTCCCCAACAGTGGTTGTTGTGGAAACAGAGTCCTCCCCTGATCTCGGATGCCTATCTTTGTCATCGCAGCCCCCTTTCCCAGACTCCAGGTCCCAAGGGACTTCCAGCAACTCTGAGTGTTCCTTATTCTTTCCTTTTTTCCTGCGACAACACTGTGAGTAACACAGGCATTTTGTACAACCATCAGTCTTTTTCGCCAACATGATTGCACCAATTCCAGGCAAGAATAGAGCTAACCCAATGACCAACAAGGGAATGTCTCCCAACATCTCACCCTTTATTCCCGAGACTGTAAACATAAACCCAAAAACCAAGAAGATGCTGCAAAACGCCACCACCAATCCAGTCCGGGGGTTAATGTCATCCGGTCTCATGATGGCAGCATCTAGACCATGGACAACCTCACTGGATAATGTTCAGTTTGGTCTGTGAGAAGCTTCCACTGTTTTGACTCCTGGAGGTGTAGTGTGCTTTAAAAAGGCTTCATTCCTCCATCGCAGAGAATATGCAGGTATATATTTATATATAAAAGGTGTCAGTTCTGAATTGTATTTTTCATATGCTTATACTTACAGTAGGACACATGGTTTATTGGCACCATTTCTTTTATTTAAAAGTTCAAAAACACTTACCAGAAATCAGTCATTTAAGTCATTCAATTCCACTTATTTCCCGGTTATCCAGTTTATTTGTTTTCATTACTGAAAAAATGTTCAATTCCAAGTGAAGAAAAGCTTGAATAGCATAGTTGTTCTATATTCCAAATACAGCAGTCCCTCAAAAAAAGTATGGAAATGTAAAGTCCCAAAGGAATCTTGTTGCTTTGCTTGACTACATCAGATTTAGATGTAGTAAACAGTGATGTGGAGAGAGAGAAAGTAGGGGAGGGGTATACAGACCCTGAAAAAGAGAGTGCCTTTATAGTATCGTTGCCACATCCTGGTAAATACATTTTTAGAAATATGAGATATGGTCAGGAGGTTGCTGGCAGCCAGTTAGAACCTTCCTAGGGTACTGTAGTCTACCAAAGAGGATTTATAAGGCAGTTAGTAATTATCAGGTTTTAACACCACCTCTGCCTTTAGGTGTTAACCAGTAAAAGCATGTGGCTCAAGGCAATCATTTGATCTGTGTGTTTTAAGAGTGTATTGTACCCTAATGATACATACAAACATACATTACAGATTGTTATATATATATATATATATATATATATATATATATATATATATATATATATATATATATATATATATATATATATATATATATATATATATATATATATATATATATTGATATTGTAAAATGATAAACGGTTCATAACTTGCTTGACAATACCATACTATTACATTTTACAATGTGTTTAAACATCTAGAAAATGGTAATACAATATTTCAGATTTATCAATTGTGTAATGGTGGAGATGTGGAAACACATTAAAAAAAAAGGCAGATAAAGAAAAATATATATATATATTGGAACCAAAATATGAAATGTATATACTTCTGTTGCCATTAGGGAGGATGCTATGACAAGAATGAGTATTTATGCTAATGTTAAAAAATGTCTGAAATTACTTTGGGTTAAATATGGTGCAGTGCTACAACAACAACAGGAGATGAAACGAAGTTAGTTTTCAAGATTGCAGAGCCCTCCACCTGTTAAATACAACTTGACATACATTAAATAACCACGCACACACACAGATAGATAGATAGATAGATAGATAGATAGATAGATAGATAGATAGATAGATAGATAGATAGATAGATAGATAGATAGATAGATATTGGTTTACTGTAAATGTGTTACAAATTGTTGGATGGCTATGTTGTTTCCTGCTGTCCATTTAAAGCTCGTACTGGATTTTAGGTGGTGTTATGTTGGTGTTCTGTTCAAATGAACAGGACTGGAGTTTCATCAGGAGAATCACTGCTATTCTAAACACTTCCGTCAGTAAATCCAGCAATGAGACAGTGAAATAAATAACAGCATTTGCACTGCCCAAACCACACACCTGCTATATATAGGAAAGAGGACATCTCCAATCTCCTACAGCTGGGAATTAAAATACCTTGTAGGAATCAGATTCAAGCCTTGTGGGTTAATGGCTAGCTTCAGTGTGCTGTGTATGAGATGTCTTTCTGACAGACTGCCCAGGTCACAGATTCCCCAAACTAACTGATGCACAGTTTAATTTATTCACCAGTTTTGTGTTTGGAAAATGTGCACAGATTCCAAGTTCCTTATGAAAACGAACCAACAAATGAAATGTAAATAAAGTTTAATTGCAATTAGCTTGACCAAAATGATTGACAGTATACTGTAGATTCTGCCTTTATACAGGAGAAGACAAAATCACATTATGAATAATGAAATGTAAAACCGTCCCAACTAGAGACACAGAAAATACATGAATGCAACTTAATTGGCTTAGAGGAAGCTGCGCTGTATTGTTGTAACGTCTTACCCCTTAATATTATTGATGCTTGCTGCAATTAGCTAACTACAATCTAATGTGATCTTTCAAAATCTATGTTGTATTATAGATACCAAGCTTGGTAATGACCAATCAGTACTGTATGGTTATATTTTGACCAAAGGAATTAATTTGTGCCAGTGGACATCATATTTCTACTTTCAACACTGAGGGCGTAGTCCATAAAAGTTATAGCAATGGTTTATATTTTAAAAAACAAAATGCGTTTCAAACTGATAGAAATGATTTCTGAATATAAATGTAGCTCTACCATTAAAACAAAACAACAAAAAAAGATTGACTGTATCATGTAAATCGACATAAAGTCAGACTGACACATGTCCCCATATACAATCTTGTATCTTTTTAAATAACTTTTTGCTTAAGAATGTACATACATTCAGACAGACATTGTATGGCCACCTCCACTATATCCCCATGGCTGGGAAGATACAGCCACAACGGGAGCAATAACATAACTAAAATGTTGTTGTTTTTCTGCTGCAATTGGTATAAAAATCTATTTCTTTTATTACAGCATTGTTCGATTTCTAGGTTTGAATTTCTGAAATGTTTCTAGAAGAAATCTAGCTGCAGTAGAGAGTGACTGGAACATGTTCTGATTGCTTTATAGTGGGTGTTAAACCTCCATGAAGCATAATCTCCAAATTGATGATTATCAACAATATTGAATTCCTATTATAAAACTGTTTAATATGGAATGTTCTTTTAATTTGACAGCATAACTCAAAATGAATTTATAATTCATGCGTGGCTAAACATAATTTAACATTGCAATGGAATAAGCCTCCGGTGCTTAAGTTATGGCAGTTCTAGTGCACTGGAGTTTGAGATCTGTCCTCTAGATCACTGCAGAAAGAGCGATTAAAAAAAAAAAAGCAATACCAAGTGCTCTGGCTTTTCTGTTCTGTACCACATCATGGATCAAAATACACTATATTTCCCAGACGTGCATAAAGCTGGCACGTGCTATGACGAGTCATCTTCAAACCAGTTTACTTATAAGATGATATACAACCCTTTCACTTCATTTCAACAGCAAAAAAAAAGAAACTGCCCATCTCTGGTCACTGATATGTTGTGCCGCCATGTTGTGAACTCTGAAATCTACAGCTTTGGCCAAAAGTTTTGCATCACCAAGAATCTTAGGCTTGAAACATAATTTAAAAAAGAAACGATATTGCAAATGTCTACCGGAAGCCATAATAGTAGTATAGTATTTCATGTTAGGTTTTGAAATGTCAGATTTTTAAAAGTTTTTTCATTATGTATATACGGAAAACTACAAAGTCGAATGTAATTCAATATGCTAACGTAACATTATTCAGCAGGTTTCATTCAATTTTAAGGAGCAAAATGTGTTAATTCTATAGGGTGATGCAAAACTTGTGCCTATAGCTGTACTCTATTTACGCATAAGCCTGCTGTGTGCGGCAGCTGGCAGGTGTTAGTAGGTATTTGTAATGTGCTTCGAGCCTGTGATATTTCCTGTACAAGACAGCTTACTCAGACACTGTTTCACCAGTGGCTGTAAATCCAAGCTTGGAATTCCAGCACACTGCTCGAGTTTCACTGAACAGGGTGCTCATGTGGCTCTATTGGCCTCTATTTATAAGGCCTCATAGTGCCAATCCCTAGGGACTCACATTAGATTGAAAGACACACAGTGTTGTTGCTGTAGATTAGCAGGTGTTATAGTGAGTCAGGGGAGCATCATATATATATATATATATATATATATAATGGTATCTGAAAGATCATTTGTGTTGTTTTTCTTTGGCTTAATCTTTTGAAAACTGAAAAATAACATATGACTTATTACATGTGCTGATAACCAGTAGAGGTTTATAAACCAAGATAAAAAGTATTAGCGTTCTGCTGTTTCAGTACTAGACGTGTTAATGCTGACATATCCATAGAATGCAGTGCTGTTCCATGGTGTGAGCTGCTGCTGCTGCTGCTGCCACACTTACTTTCACTTTATGCCAACTTCCTGTCTTAAAATTAGCTCTCACTCAAACTGCAACACAAAAATGTTTTCATACCACTGTTAAATGTAGCTACAGTAAAGGGCAGCACTTTTTAATACAGCATCACTGAACATTAGCTATGAAAAACACAAAAGTCACTTTCAAAGAAAACCTAATACATTATAATTATAGGCTATTTGACTGATTCTTCAAACATTCCTGTCGGTAAATGGACAACAATGTCAACTGCAAAAATGGTCAAGTCATTTTTTTGTCCACTCTCAGGCCTGCCAACAAAATTTAAAAAATGGGATACACTACCATTATACACAGGTACAATAAATAACAGTTACACTGGGCTATGTTTACAAAGAATTTACCACCGTGCTAGCACGCACATTTTCTTATTTGAAGCATTTACACACAAACATTTCCATATGAATAGTGTGATATACTGCACGGATTATTAAATATCTAGTCAAAACATCTGTTAAAACTTGTGGTTGAATACGTATATGATTAACCCCAAATTTTACCCTCAGGATAACTGTTCTCTGTTTGATAACTAAAGAAATGTAATTACAAAAGCAGAGCAATGTGCACTCCTTACTATTTTATTTACTCAGAAGTCTGTTGGTATTGATACTGAAAAACACATACTGTAACCCTGCCTTCCTTATTGGTTCCAGAGTACTGAATGGTTTAATGCATAGGAAAAGCAGTGGTAAAGGCTAAATATATTTAATTACTGCTGACAAGACATACTTGATTTTGACTCACTGAGCTTGTGGCTTTACATTAACTTGATTCTCAGCAGCTGGTTGGTGTAATTTGACAGTCCAACCCATTTGAAATACACACATATATTTATATATATCAACAATGTTGCAACCTTTATGTTGTTACTCAATATAATTAAGAAATACATGTACTAATTGCCCAATTATGTGGCAGATGATGGACCAATATACTTGCTATACTCAAAACTACATTTCACGCCTATTGTACAACACGCTTTCAGCTCTCCAGTAACCCTGGGCCCTTTCACAAAAGACTTTAAAGGAATCTTTTTGTAATGACTTTTTAAAAAGAATTTATAAACATTCTGAAAAAGTTATTTGAAAAATCTGAATAAACTAATGAACCCTATGTGGCAGGGCTGTATTGTTTTTTTAAATGGTGTATTTTTGGATTTTGTTTGGGTTTTTGTAAGTAAACTTTATTGAAATATTTAAGTTTGTGTTAAATATGGCAGGACTGGTTTAGAATACTTAATTAGGACAAGTGTGGAAGGTGGGCAGACGTTAATTGATTTATTAATTATCAATTAACCCTGGCCACCTGCTATAAAAATGAGCTGGAAAGCCAATTCCATTGTTCTTGACAAGTTGGAGGTCAAAAGCTATAAATCTGTGGAGATCCCTGGAAGGCTGTGTGTATTGCCAGGGTGAGTGAACCAACTACTTGACCACTGCCTTTGTCAAACCGGGGTTGTGAGTGCCACTGAGGATGGCAGCATGTATACCAGGATCCTTGGCATTGATATTGGCATGTGGTTGTTGTATCCTCTCCTGTCTGTCGGAGGATAACCACACCCTTATTACATCCCTGATACACCCTAATAAAGGGTAAAGGTAGAACAACTGCTAATTTGACACAGTTGAGGTACAAATAGTTAAATGGGGTGACTAGTTATGATTTTAAAAATCATGTATTTAATAGTGTCTGTTGCTATGTTTTGTGAATGTACTTTTTATTTTAAACAATTTTTGTTCTGAAATGCCATTTAAATGTTCTCTGATCATTGGTACTATTAATGTAATCAATTACATTAAGAAGAGGCTAATGTAAAGTGTCCTGGAGCACATAATAACTGAGTGCAACTAAATACAAATAAGATTTTCAAATGAAATACACCCTGCATGCATTTATAGAAAGAGGGTAATTGAACATGTCAAGTAGACACTCAGTAGAGGATTGTGATTACTTGAATGTTATGCATATAAAGTCAACAGCTCATTGATCAGAACAATGCTTTCAGAATGACTTTTACAGTGCAAATGAGACCCAAGCTGGTAATACTGGATTATTAGTTAGTCCAAAATTAGTGCTTATCTGGGGCTGTGAAATGAGCCAATAAATTTAATAGATATGCTACAGTAAATTACATGGTTATTACACGGTTGTGGTGAAATACCGGATGCTAATTATAGCCTAATTTCACCAATTAATTATATCATGTATAAACAACTATTAAAATAGTAGTTGGTGCCAAAAATCTGTTCCTTCCTTTTTGAAATATGCAGCTATTTGAAAAACAATACCCCAGGATATAAGTTGCTGCTACTTCGTGATCGCTTCATGTATAATATCAATAGAATACAGTGCTGTTCCAGCCACTTGGTTACAAAACAATCAAACTTTAAGATCAAAATGAATGACAGATTTTGTTGCTTTTTCAAAAGGAAGGCTGATGGTTGAGCTGCAATCAAACCATATTACCTACAACCCAGGCCCAAGGGTACAGCTGTATCTGTTGCATTTGGAATATTTTACATGAATTACAAAATGTGAAGAAACAAAGTATTTTTTATCACAATAAAAGATTTGAAAACACCAGTTAGCACTTAAACACAGTAAAAACAATTTAAATGTTCAGGTGTTAAAGTATGTGTGTGTGTGTGTGTGTGTGTGATATATAATTTTTTTTTTTAACACGCAGCATTCATTAATTAACTGATTATCTTACCAGATTTGTTAATTCTAGGAGGATTAGTGGTTGCTTTCTGGAAAACAGACTGGCGCCAAAGACCAATATAGTTGAGCTCTTCAGGTTTGGTCAGATATTTCATGTGTAGTGACAGTACATCTATACTTGGAGTAGGATTATATGACTGCACAAGCTCAGCGACGCACATGCAATTTTATTTAATTTGATAGCTTGTTTGATACTTTCATCCTACTGAATCCACGCACTTTACAATTGCTGTCTGTCTCAAATGAAACGGCTGAATAAAATTAAAATACAGCCATTGCTAGTTTGTTACTAGTATAAACTTAAAACACACAAAAAAGCATTATTTCTGTTAAGCTTGTAGTTTTGCTGGTCGTAAAATGTTGCTGCTTTGAAACTGAAGCACTTCTGCCACCAACCAGTTATTTGCTTTGTTTCAACAGAGAGGTAGTGCTTGTCAAATGATGACATTAATGATGTGTGATTAGTTGACTACTGGAACTCATTTCTGAGGTTGACTGTCTTTTTTTCAAATTTTTTATAAAGACCTGTATTTAGAGGTCACTTCCACTCTAATTTAAGATGGGCTATAATGAGTAGGATGTGGACCTCTCTGAGTAAAGGATGCCATAAACAGTTGTGAGTAGGCGACAACCTTTAATTCCATTCAGAGACCTCCATCAACCTTAAATGAGGGGTGGGTACCATTTCAATCATGACCGTACGTGATACCTTCATTGTGGTAAACCTGTTGAACTGCAACTTCTGCTATCCTTGCAATTTTCTGATACTGGCTTGTTTAATAGCCTGTAGGGATATACCTGTATGTGTGCGTAACGTCTCATGCGTGAATACAAACCCGAGGGATGTCTTGTAATGTTTGTGACAGTACGAAGAAACACCTTCAGTTTGCATTTCATGAAATCACAAAACATTAGTTTTGTTTATATGACTTATTTATACACTCTATTTTCCAGATTTTAATGTAATCTGGAATCACCATTCTCAGAAATGTGATGTGATACAAAAAAAAAAAAAATTTTTAAAGGCATCGTTTAATTCTCGATTGCCTGTATAAATATATGAAAACATCCCTGGGTTTGTAAGATTGGCCACCTGTACTTGCTTCCCAAATAGTTTGGACTTCTGTGTGGCTGACTGCATTGTCTGTTGTTTTTTTTTTCTTAAATACATTTTCACACTACCATTAACACAAGTATGTGATGCTGCTAGTATCCATAGGCCAATATTGATAAACTTGTCTGACTTTTTGCTTGCAGCTTTTAACATGGACAAACACAAACCCCTCTGGCATTTAAGATAAACGGGACAAGGATAATTGGGAGGCACTGGACCCACCATTTAAGTATGCAAATAGCTTGTTAAACTAACAACAAATCATCATAAACCTTAACAGGATTCGTTATTTGACTGTGTTTTGATACTCAATCTTTAAATATCTATTACTTAAAAAAAAAAAAAAAAAAAAAAAAAATCCAATTAGAAAAAAAAACATGTTTTTGTGGCCCTTCCCCTTTATTTGTATTGCTTCAAAACCAGCCAACTTTGAAGCTCCAAATAGAAGGGTGAAGATAAATTCTGAGCAAGGAAGTGTGCTGTCAGCAACATCATTTGACAGCTAATATTATAACAATGATGGTTTCATGAGCTTAGGAGTACTTTACAGTTTATTTTTGTACGTAGTTATATTTGCCCTTCATAGCGAGAACATTTACAGCATTACAAGTAGAATCAAACATGAGATATCATGTAGTGTCTAACAGAGAGCAATGTACAGTGCATCTCGGATTAAGGATTTTTCGAATGCATTCAGGCTTAGGGGCATACATCTGAAAGGCCTGGATGAAATTAGGCATACTTTACAGGTGCTCATTAAGATCACAAGATAATTTATCTAAGGATATAGAGAACACATTTTTTGTGTGTGTACAAAACATGGAAGTTATCTAAAGAAAATGAACTTGTGGGTTATCAGCTTTATTCAGGATACCCCTCCCCTGACACTAGGAGGTGTGGTTTACAGTCAGTGCTTCACAGAGAGAGGGTTCTAAAAAGTGAGCAAAGAATCAGAACTTTAACTTTAATAAAATAACCATGGTATTTATAATTGGGAGAAAATATTGCCTTATTTGCTTTATGAGCTATTCCCAAAGACAAATTATAAACCTTAAATGTACCATCACCATCTCATATCCCCATGCTTGCTCCGACGTTCCCATTGTTTATATTCCCTCAGAATAGCGGGAAAGTTTTATGCGATTTTGTGTTGCACGTGTAAAAGTGATCGAACCATACATTATAGCCTTGATGGACAAGTGGTTGGACCAATTCTAAGACTACCTTATTCGCCAAGTCAATTAGCCTACTGTCGCGACTGCTGGTGTAAATGTCAAAGTCTATTGTGTAACTGTTGTATGACGTTGCTAGAACCCCCACCTAGTTGGTTTATCTTTTATTAACTGTCTAGAATGTGACTTAGACCTAACCATACGCTCATCGACAGTTACGTTTTGGTTTGGTTGAAAGTTTAAAACATGTGGCTTTTAGGTGATCGAGGATGTAGCGCAGTTTGCATAAACGATCAGTGTTATTTTCTGTGGCGGGATTGACGATATGTTGCGCAGCCGTTATCGCGTTGAATCAAAAAAATGTTTACAAATGAGAGGAGGCCATTCGGCTTATCTTGCTCGTTTGGTTGTTAGTAGCTTATTGATCCCAGAATCTTATTAAGCAGCTTCTTGAAGGATCCCAGGGTGTCAGCTTTGACAATATTACTGGGGAGTTGGTTCCAGACCCTCACAATTCTCTGTGTAAAAAGTGCCTCCTATTTTCTGTTCTGAATACCCCTTTATCTAATCTCCATTTGTGACCCCTGGTCCTTGTTTCTTTTTTCAGGTTGAAAAAGTCCCCAGGGTCGACATTGTCTATACCTTTTAGAATGTTGAATGCTTGAATCAGATCGCCGAATCGATTGTATGTCATGAATGCCCTAGCCAGGGGTGTCACACTCCAGTCCTCGAGGGCCGCAGGGTCTACTGGTTTTCATTCCACTCTCAATTAACATAATTGATCTAATTATTTGTTGAATTTGACATTTAATATTTTTCAAGGTCTTTTACAGCTGATGGTTTTAAAAATGCACTTGATTCAAGGTACACTACCTATGAAACATTGAGGCCTGATGAGAAGTGTTAAATGTGTCCAGTTAATCAAATAATTAGACCAATTGAGTAATTGAGAGCTTGGGTGGAACGAAAGCCAGAAGACACTGCGGCCTTCCAGGAACTGAGTTTGACACCCCTGCCCTAGCCCATAAGCCGTGATGTAAAGAAGCCATGCTCCAATACCGATGAACGCCAGGTAACGGTACAATGCCCATGTAAATTATGAGGCCATAATGGAGGTTGAGTAGTAGACTGCCATTTCAACGGCATGGTTGCTTAGCTGGAGACTGAATGTTTGGAGAGACGACAGGCAATGGAGTCGTTACACGTTAGCTACAAAGCGAAAACACTAGAATGGGAAGCAGCGTAAGATTGTGGCTTAAATAGACCATTTAGTAATGATAGATATTAATTAGGCAGCTCAAGCTCCCAACCCCCCAAATCTTGCAGAAAGGCTAACATTTGTATATAGTAAGCTGTGGCAAAATATCCTCCCGCAAGAGGGTAAATGAATAGTGGGGTTTAATTTTTGTAATGTCCATGCGCCAAAACACATCAGAAAGCATTCTGGGATATTGGAGGATACACAAATAATGTAATTCGGTATTCCAACGTCCACACTTGTGACAAACCGCACTACCTGATGCAATCTAATTTAGAACCGGACTCGAGACTACCCCCTGAGGTGGTCTTGAGTATAGTATTGTAGACGCTAACCATATTTAGCACTTTTAAGACAGTTTAAAGGCCACTAACATGGTTTAAAGGCATAGTGTGGACAGACCTTGCTCTTTTTAACAGAATATAAAACAAAGGTTTTTTTTTTTGGGGGTAGTTCTTTGGACCTTAATGTATGTAGACTAACTAAAATAATGTGGCATTGAATTGTGCATAGAGTACTGTAATGAAATACTTTTCCCTTCAGAGTACCCCTTAGCAGACCAAGTGGGAGCTTGTTGTCCTGTTTTGAAGTATTTGTGCTGTGTTTAAAATCCTCATCTGAGCTCCAACGATTTGCATAATGGATACTGTAATGTAATGATTAATTAATTCAGGCAAAGACACCAATGCAGTCATTTGTTGATTTTTAAATAGGCACTGAGGCAGTCTCCGATGGATATCTGTAAATTATGGGGAATGAAAGAATATTAAATGATTGGTTTATTACCCAGTGAATGTATAAACTGTTGTGTTATTATTTACTATTTGCATTCAGTAAAGAGCTAAGCTATTAATCACAGGCCTGCATTAAATCAAAATGATGGTGCTGTCACTAATTAAAGTATAGCAATCTATTGTGTGCTGCCTTAGCTAAGATGGGGAAAAATTTTGCTTTTAAAACCAAAATTTCAAGGCTCTGAGCAAAGGAGCCTCTCTCAGAGGGGTATGTCATTTTAACATGAAATAAAAAATCATTCATTTTATTTCTGTCAAAGTTGGACTGATTCGTGTAAATTGTAACTTCAATTCCCTCCCAAAAGCTAAAACATCTCTCCTATTTTGCTTTGCCTTAAATCTCAGGAATTGTTTGATTTTTATGCTGTGTAAGAAAAAACAAAAGCTGCACAATGTTTGATTTAATATACCACCTAATTGGGATAAACCACCTATCCTGATTTCTTTACCCTGGGATTATCCCTGGGTTTCATCAGCAGATTTTTTTTTTTTTTTTGATGAGGTTTATAACACAGGGTGTGTCAATATCTCAAAGTTAATTATTTCTACTAGTGAATTCTGTACAGATCTGGGCTAATGTTTTTTCTGTGATTATTTGTACAAATGTACATGATATTTTCTAGACAATCCATGTCTTTCAGTTTTTTTTTTTTTTTTTTTTTGTTTTTTTTTTGTATACCAAAAGTGAATGTCTCTTTCTGGTCTTACCTAAAAGTACTATACCAGAGTTTTGACCTGTTTAGGCATCCTGAACTGCTCAAATAAAATAAATCCTGATGGGGAAACATCTTTTGCAACAGAAACTGCATCATGAATGAGGGTAAGGGAACACAAAATAAGTAGTAGTCTTCTGTATTCTTTCTGCGAGAGGGTGTTTTATCTGTTATCAGTTAAAACCTTGAATCCAAAACTTTGTAGGAATGATTGTTTAAAGTCCGGCAACACATACTGGCTACACATAGGATAACAAATACTAATGGAAAATTCCAGAAACAGGTAGGTTGGTCCCACTAATAGGTGAAGGACAGACGGTGATCGAAGTACAATCAGCCAGAAAAGGAAATCGAAACCTGAAGCACTGATACGAATTAAAACCATAAGAATGGTTTATTTTCCAAACAACACTTGCTGTCCCTAATGGTGCAAAAGTGAAGACAGAGAGATACTCTAGAACCTGCATTGCGACTGTACACACTAGAGGGTTTCTCACTGAGTAAGCTGTCCCTTCCCCATCCATTGCATTAAGAAGAAATCCACAACACCTGAGCCCAATCTACCATGTCTAGAAGTGCCCTTTTCATTCCTAATTCAAGCTGCAATGAAATCAACAATGCTTTTTAAAGATAATTGGCAAGATATTTAAGAGCCTTAGATATGCAATATCACGTATATAACTTTAAAAAAAAAAAATTTAAACAGATGTGTGTCATGTGCAAATAATTTGATGTATTCAGATGACAGATGGAACTCCCTGTGTACATTTAATAGGGTATTTGTAAGACCTGCGACTGGATAGGCACTATTTTTTTATATTCAATATTGGTTTTCAGTGTGTTGTATTTTTTAATGAGTTATCCTAACTCACAAGGCTTGGCAATCATTGTCATGGCGATCCCCTGCATGCTCAACAGAATGAAAGTTGTGGGGTAAGAGAGGGGAGTTCTGCCTGATCTTCATATCCATCCTGACTAATTATAGAAGGAACTGTAAGCAGGTCTGATGTGTAACCCATAACAGGCTTTGTCTGGCTCTCTACCATGGTAATTAGCTGTGATGATTTATTACTTTCAAAGACCACAGAATTATGCCCCACTGTTCTGACTGATTCAATGAGATCTGACTAAACCATCTGATGCTGGGCAGCCAGCCAGTTGTTTGATTAGAAAGCGGGTCTTCTAAAGGGCCCTGCACTTGCTTTGCTCAGTGATTGACATCAATCCAAAAATGAGGGGCTTTTTAAATTGGAAAGGATAGTGGTTCCCTTCTAATCCTCTGACTGAGCAACCTGCCCACCAACTCCACCAAAAAACACTCTATTGGCAATACATTTCAATGTGTCTGCTTGGTGGAGGCAGAATGACAATGTGGAATTTCTACAGAGGATGTTTGCTGACAATATTTAGAGCCTAGCAACACACAGACAGTACGTGTCTGTTTCAGACAAGAGAACCTGTAAAGAAAGCAACGAATGAACAACATTTTTTAGAAATTAATTTTCCACTGTGGTAGACTTTTCAAAATGCTGTGGGGGGTGTTTTTTTTGTTTTGTTTTGTTTTTTTAAATCGTAGAGTTGACTGAAGATGCAGACAAGGAGTTCAAGTGATTTTGTTCGCTTTGACTTTAAAAACATACACCTTCATTATCAAAACTATTCTTGTGTTTAATAGTCAATAAGCACTTAATTGAAAGCAAACTGTAAACAATGCTCTTCTGATAAAAGATCATAAAAGATTGTTTAAAGCAATTGTAGCTCACTCATCGTGCACTTCCATTCATGATACATTATTATATTAGGTAAAAGGTCAAATACATTCTAGGGTCATTTCACCTAAAATGTGTCTTTTGAGGTCAAAGCATATTACTGGTTGTCTGCAAAGTATGTTATTAGAGGATGTAGCTGGTTGGTTACTGCCAAGAAAGAAGGACCTGAAAAGGGGTGGGACTATTTCACTACTCACCAGGTACACGATAATATGAAAGCAAGGCCTGTAAACAGAAATTTCTTACCTAGGGAAGTACCAGATTCTTTCTAAACTACACATTTATTTTGAATGAATGCGTAGCTTCAATCCCATGAACTTTATTTTTCTGCTTGGGAAAAGGCTGGAATTACGGCTTGCCGTTGTATTACATGAACAACAAAGAAATTGCAAATTCTGCAATGCAAAGCAGCTTTCAAGAGCCCTTTAAGGACAGGTGTGTGTGTGTGTGTATGTATGTATGTGTATATATATATATATATATATATATATATATATATATATATATATATATATATATATATATATATATATATATATATGTTTTTTCCATGTCTTCAATGAGCATCCATATACTGTAGTTCACTGTATTCAAAAGTTTTTTTTTAAGTCACTGCAGTGGCTGATTGCTGTTGATATCCAATCTTGGTATGAGTGAGTGGTTTCTGACAATAAGTTCTTTCTAATGCCTGCTCTTAACCCAAATAGCACAAAGGGATCCAGCTAATCAAGCACCTGCAAGTGAAGAAGGAGGAATCTGAGCAGGCCTAATGAAACCTCTCCTTGTCATACTGTGCTGCACAAAGGAAATTGGAGGACAAGGTAAGGGCCCTCTTTACTGGCACAATATTTTTCAGGTTCACTTCAGTAATTAATGGAAATTATTTTCCCCCTTCAATGAGGGCTCTGCTGTCCGATTTTTAAACTTCTTGACATTTACAGGAATTAAGTGATTAACAAATTAATTTCAATTATACCATCAATATTTAGTTTGAATTATACCTCTTTATGCAACCCTGTGTACATTTTAATATACGCTGTTTTCCATTGGTTATTACTGTTTTCAAAATCTTTAAATTTGATTTGAGAATTTTGATTATTTAAAACGTGTTCAATATATGAATCTAATCCTTTCTGTTTCACATACAGGCATGGATACTCACACCAGTCTACCTCACCTCAGTAATGTTTTGTACCTGGCTTATTCTTAATACTGTATATAGCTGTGGTTTTCAACGTTTTCATCTTGAGTACCAATATTTCCAGCAGGGACCACCAGGTGTACCAGTAACTCCAATCTTCAACGGCTGTTGTAGTTGCTGAGATGGCAGGGAGTTTGCTGCCTCTGTGCTAAGCTCTGTGGTTTCATTAATTCAGCTTTGTTTTTGTTTTGTTTTTTAACTTTTTGTATCTTCTACGTAATAAATTGTGATAATTTCTATTTGTATTACTTTTTAACCTAGTTTTAATGTTTTTTTTTCACAATTTGCAAATTTTTACCTGACATCCTGCTACAGGGTCACTGTATGCCTCTCTGCCTGCTGCCTGAGCTGAGGACCTGGCCCAGGCGCTCCTGCTTGTACTGCTACTGTCTGAGGCTGCTGTCTGTATACCATCTGTTTGTTACTTCTGCTGGGGGGCTGTAAGGGTTTGCTAGGTGCGTCCCTACTGCTGCATCAATGCCGACTCTTGCCACTGTGCTGTTGCCTGCCTCTAACTTACTAAATAGGTCACTGTTTACACTGGACATTGTTTTTACTGGATATTGCTCAAACTGGACACTGTTTTAACACTATCTGAACTGGACAGAAATTGGACACCGAATTCTTTGAATTCAAGCTGTTACCTGATGTATTGTGCAAATGTCCCCCCAAAATGAGATACTCCTTACAGTTTACTCTTTGAGAGCAGCAGGCAGTGTGTACCCTCTATCCCGTGGATGCTGTACATGCTTGTCGGCTACATGGTATTCCACACCGCTGCCACCATGGATCTGGGGGTTCTGTGTCCACCGGGGTCTGTTCTGGGAGTATTATGTTTTTAGGAGAAGCCAGAAATGTAAATTATTTAAATTTGCAGTCAATACCACACACCTTAAATAGACCAGGGAAAAAAGAAATAGAAAATTGGAAACCACCTGTCCGGATAGGCCTTTTTAAATGCACGCTCTATATACTTATTATTAGTTTATTTCGCAGACACCTTTATCCAAGGCAACTTACAGAGACTAGGGTGTGTGAACTATGCATCAGCTGTAGAGTCACTTACAATTACGTCTCACCTGAAAGACGGAGCACAAGTGACTTGCTCAGAGTCACACAATGAGTCAGTGGCTAAGGTGGGATTTGAACCGGAGATCTCCTGGTTACAAGCCCTTTTCTTTAACCACTGGACCACACAACCTCCGTATACAATAAATCTCTGATAATTCAGGTATCAGCACTAGATGTTCTTTGTATAACAGAAATCTGGCTGGGCAGAAATGATATCCTGCCCCTAAATAAGGTCTGCCCGCCCGTGTTTTCTTTACTTCATAAACCCCGTCAGGGTAAACATGGTGGGGGTGTTGCAATCTGTTCTCACACCAGATTGGTTTTACATAAGCTAGATGGTATATGCTATAGTTCATTTGAGCTATTTATATTTTCTTTTGATTGTTCTTTCCCAATTACTGTGTTATTGGTTTATCAGCCCCCTAAACATTATTTTTTTATTTTTGAAGAAGTCGTCTCTGAGCTGCTGTCCTCACTTGTCTCCTGTCACTCATTCTAGACCAGGGGTCTCCAACCCTGGTCCTGGAGAGCAACTGTGGCTGCTGGCTTTCGTTTCAACCAATCTCTCTGTTACTTAATTGAACCAATTATTGGCTTAGTTAGTCAAGATTAACAGGTGTTCCAGATCTTTAGCCACTGATGATGTAAAGACACCTATAAAACCTGCTGGATAGGGGCTCTCCAGGACCAGGGTTGGAGACCCCTGCTCTAGACCGTTGATTGTGGGTGATTAACATCAATATAGAGAACTGTTTGGATAACCTTTCTATAAATGTCACTGCTCTTTTAGATTCTTTAAATTTGAATCCACATATCTCAGCACCTACCCACATTAATGACATACTCCTAGATTTGGTTATTACATTAGGTCTATCTCCTAGTAACCTTTCTCTTACTCTGCTTTCTTTCTCTGACCATTTTCTAGTTTCTTTTGATATCCTGCTGTATTGCCACAAGCTATTGTATTTAGACCTGTCGACTTTCAGATCCAATTAACTTAACTAGCTTGGTTGCTGATTTGACGTTAAATACTGCGCTGTTATTACCAACTGATGAGGCAGTTGCCCTGCATAATTCTACTCTATAATTGATAAGGTAGCACCACTTTGTACCCGCACTATTAGTCCAAAATGCTTTCCTCCCTGGTACACTGAGAATCTTAAGGATTTAAAAACTGAAGGTCGCAGTTTGTAACAAAAATTGAGAGCATCTGGGCTCTGTGTTGACCTTGAGATCTGGAAGATGCATACGAAAAAAAAATCAATTGGCCTGGACCACTGCAAAATAATCTTATTTCTCTTAATATTATTTCCACTCGTAAAAATCAGCCAAAAGCGCGGTTTAATACTGTTAAACTAACCCAGTGCATGGAGATCAAACTGACACCTGTGAAAACCTTTTTTAAAAAATGTACAGATAAAATTGAAGTGATTAGGACTCAGCTGCCCTGTACCATTAGTACTGCAGCCACTTCTAGTCTTGATTGCTATTCAAATACAACTGCTATTTTTAAGGAATTTACAGCGGCTGACTTAAAGGCTGTCGTAACTAAACTAAATCCTACGACCTGTGGTTTGGATCTTTGGCCTTCCTGGTTAATTAGGGAGTGTTCTCCTATCCTGGGTCCCACTCTAACTCCTATTGTTAACTCTTCTTTGATATCTAGAAGGGTTCCCTCTACTCTAAAACTGGCTGAAATTAAACCACTTCTAAAAAAAAGCATAACCTTCACCCACACGACCCTGCAAATTATAGGCCTATTTCCAACATTCCCTTTCTAGCTTCAGGAAAAGTTGGAAAAGTTTGTCAGGTTTTTGCTCAGGCCATGGTACTGAGACCCGCCTTTTTGGATCATGGGATCTTACTAGACAGATTACAAAATGATATTGGAATAGTTTTGCTCCTATCTATTACATTGACGCCAGTTTGTCTCTAGGGGTCAATACTCCTCAGACAGGCGACGTGAAGAATGGAGTTCCACAAGGCTCAATCCTTGGTCCCTTGCTTTTCAGTGTCTATATGCTCCCTCTTGGATCAATTATTAATAAATACAATTTGGGATTTCGCTGTTATGAGGCTGACACTGGTGTATTTTTCCCTTCCTACAAAACCAGAGATGCGTTTTTTTTTGTTGTTTTTTTTTGCTGTCTCGGTGCCTGAACAAAGTTCAATTATGGATGGCTGAAAACTTCTTGAAAATAAATCCCAGTAAAACACAGGTTATTAGTGGGCTCCAAAAACAGTCTAAATTGTCTAGCGTTTTGAGTCTCATTTGATAGTAATCTTCTGACTCCATCTAATACTGTGAGAAACTTGGGAATCACTATGGATTCAGAACTGTGTTTGGATACCTACATTAGCTCTATATGAAGGCTTCATTTTATCATTTGAGGAACATTGCTAAACGGAGACCCATTTTATCTGATAAAGATGCAGAGATGTTGGTTCATGCTTTTGTTCTTTCTCTTCTGGATTATTGTAACGCTCTGTTTGCTGGCCTCCATCATTCTAGCCTACATCCGCTCTAATTAGTTAAAAATGCTGCAGCTGGAATGCTTACACGCACTAGCCGTTCACAACATATCACTCCGATTCTTAGATCACTGCACTGGCTTCCTGTTAAATTTACGATTGATTTTAAAATTCTGCTCGCTATTTATGAGGCACGACATGGCCTTGGTCCTCAATATTTGCAGGAACTGTTGGTGCCCTATGCTGCTAGTCACAGTTTGCAATTAATAAGTGCTGAACAGTTGGTGGTTCCCAGAAGTCGCTTAAAATCAGGAGGGGCATGCTGACACCACTGAATCTTTTAAATCAGTTTTAAAAACATATTTGTTTTCATTAGCTTGTTTTTGAGCTGGATTGATTGGCCAATGGCTTTTTTACTGTAAAGCATCCTGGGATGCCCTGCATGAAGAGCTCTATGTAAAAGCAAATTGTATTGTATTGTAAAATAGAGACATACCCCATTACAACCAGCCTTTTTTTTGGTCAAAGTTATCACTGAAAATGTGATGCCATCACACAATTTTTTTTAGCACAATCAACAACACAGAGTGGCTGCTTTGATTCCCCATCAGTAACTTGTGTTCACAACACATACCTCTCACCATAATTTCAATGGTACAAACAGAATGATACATTACGATAGTGTGATTGAGAGGGTATTGTCATAAAGAGCACCTGCCAGTGCATACCAGTTGCAAGCCTGTCACGTACCAGTACTGGTACATGTACCACAGGTTGAAGTCCACTGGTATACAGTATATGTCAATGTTTGACATACACACAAACACTTTCAGATTCAAAATGTGGTGTTGTTCACTCACAAATTGACTTATTTTACAAGCAAGGTCTTAGAAAAACCTGTACATGTATATTTAATCATAGACCGTTTATAAAAAAATAAAATAAAATAAAAATAAAAATAATAATAATAATTATTAAAATAACAACAGACCCATGTGTATTGACAAGTGATGAAAATTCACCTTAAATAGCAATTAAAACAACACAAGGATATCACATTTTAATAGTACATCTACTTCTTTGAATCGTTCTATGAATCTGCCTCATGTCAGTTGCGGCATAAACATTAGGGAAGATATTTTCCATGTAGGTCTGTAATTAACCATACATAATAGAACCATGAAGGCCAAAATGGGCACATCTAAATTTCAATAAACAATTTTAAATCCCCTTGGTGTGATTATGCAGATGAAATGCACAAGCACAGAACAGAGTGCAAATGCACCTCTCTCAGACTCCATCACCCATATCATTACCATTTTAATAGTGTGCATGCAAGCAACAAAAACAGATCAAAGAAGCGAAAGCGAACCGCACCGCACAGAAGCAGCCGAAAGGGTACAGAAACAATGTGAAAGAGATCACTTGCATAACGTTATTTTTCCTGAGATCTTCATTTTTGTTGATGGTGATGCACACATCTGCTTCTTTTTTCATGTTGTATTTGTTTTACTTCACAACCACAGCAGATGTTGATATTCATTCATGCACAGAAAGGACATGAGTTCTGGTCATTCTTGGATGATCAGTACCATACATATACATTAGCAGCAAAAAAGATATTTAAATTACATTCTTTCCATGCTGCCACGTTTGAAGGTACGTGTATCTACTGTACACAGACTCCCTAGACTTTTTTTTTTTTTCCACTGGCTCAAATAACCAATAACAAACCTGACTGTCACCAACATATGAGAACCATTCACTTCGATTCAATGCTGTAGGTTAACCAGCTGTCCCAGTGGTGCTAATCAAGGAATGATTGAAAGTGACAGGAAAGCAGAAGACTGCTGTAAGTGAGGAACCAAGATTGCCCAGACAGTGATAATAACTCCTGTCATGTAGCGCCTGTGATATGCAGGTTTTCAACACAAGGTGCCTTAAGAACAGGATCAGTGACTCAACTGCAAGGCTATATCCACTAAATATTTTGAGTTTTTGCAGGTGTTACACGCACTATTCAATGGGGAAATCTGCAAAATGACTGGATGGGATGTTTGTTTTTTATTTGACCCCCCCCCCCACCCTCTCCAAATGGGTTTCTATAATGGTAAATGCCAAAACACGCATTACATTGAATGTTGTAGAAGTACTGGCAACCGTGCTCTTGTTAGATTGCTTGCACATTGAAATCATGTTCATATATTCTGAAGAGACAATTAACTTTTCTGATACAAAGTCCCTATTACAATATAAAAGAATTGTAAGATATATAGAAATACTACAAGAGAAGCTAATAACGTTCTTTGACAAACCTTTCAGTTAGATATTATGTTAGATATTTAGTAAGCACACAGTAAAATGGACAGCATTATATTGCATGCTTCAGAACTGTAAACAAAGTAGATTTCTATGTTATAATTTTTAATGGTTATAAAACCTAGCACATAAGACATGCTCTAATTAAACCATTTCTGCAATTCGTACAGGGCTCCTCACGACTCTTAGTTATAATCATAAAGCAACCCTGTTTTATTTGGGGGCACATGACCTGACAATCAATAAACAACATGACTGTCACCTCTCAATGCCATTAAATTAAGGGCTAAATTAAAGACAGAGTTTGAACCCAGCAAGCAGCAAGTGGCTAGATCTGGAGAGTGATGATAACTCCCGTGAGGAGGTGCCTGAAGTTTCACTGCAAAGCACTGTTAGGGCACCCTGTGTGAAATGCATACTGTATGGCTGGAAACACTGTACACCATCTATGTTGTAACCCATGTGTTAAAGGCATGCTACAGAGAGATAATATTTGGACGAAAGTAAAAAGATGCTAAGATACAATATATTTAATCAAAATTGTAGAGCAGCACCCTAACAAGGTTCCATAAGTGTTTACTTATGTTCTCTAACGGAACAGTAGTAAACACTTATGAAACCTCCTACCATAGTTCTGAGACAATGCGATTTTGAGTTAGGTGAATGTGTTCTTAGTAGTACTGGTACTCTCTACCAAACCATCATATTGTTAGCTATGCCACATGCACTGTGAAGAAATTTAAATCTGCCCTTTAATTTAAGCACAAAAAATCATAGTATTATAAAACAACATGATTTATCGGAGGGCAAAGGTTGTTTAATTTCAATTTTAACAGTAGAAGCCTCTTTCAGTATTCATTCTTTCTGCTACACTTGCAAGTTTTCTTTGCATGCCTGAGTCAAAGCTGTCAGTAATTTCTGTGACTCACTGTTGTACTAACAGGACTAGTAACAGTTCTTAGCCTGCAGATTGTTTCAGTGTTTTACATTTTCTCCTTCATGACTAAATATACTGTAGATCTGGCCCTCACGATCCATTCCATTCCAGCCAGATCCTAATTTAGTTAATTGAACAGGCTAAGGATCAATAAACTAATTAAAAAATTGATGGGAACAAAGTTTTGGCAAGTAGTATTAATACTTCTTTGAACATGGGTGTGTTAACATAACGATATAAAACTAACAAGAAGGATTGTGGGAAGATAGTTGTTTATATACAGCTCCATATTAGTTCGCCATTATGTATACCCTCTCAGACAATCAGAATGCATGAATCATCCCAATTGTGTTTTATAAATAAAGTCATATTGTAATGTTATTCATGTCTGATTAAGTAGGGCTCATTCTGTGCCTGACGAACCTCTTACTTTTCAGTTTACAGGCACTCATGTCTGGTAAACACACATTTTCTTCTCCTACAGAACTGGTATAGGTCAGGAATGGGCAACTCCAGTCCTGAAGGGCCATTCTGCACCATGTTTAACAGGTATATTGACTTGAATTTACTTCTTTGGGACCTGGATGGAGGTTCAGGTACACAGTTAAGAATATGATTTGACCAAATACCTGCTCTTGAAAGGCCTGTCTCCTAATCCTGGTAAAAATAAAAAAAATAAAAAAAAGATTATGTTGAGTGATTTGTGCTTCATTTCTGACAATGTGGCCATTATATGGTCAATTGCAGTAATGTGTTGGCTAAAATGGTAAGGCAACAGGAAACTTTACCAATGGAACAGTCTAGACCACCCACAGTGCAAAATTTGTTGTATGGTCAACTAAGCTGGTTGCATGACTTTAGCTGTTTTTGTGTCAGTAATTTGTCAAGCTACCTACATTTATATATAAATACATCAAAGGGCAAACTACCCACATTTTAAATGAAGGATGTTATTAATATTCATAGACTGACATCTAGTGGTAATTGCATTAAAAGTAAAACGGTTAACCACAAAACCATACTAAAAAAAGAGGTGCTGCACAAAATATGACACGCATCTGTCATATTTTGCACAGACGACGGAGCCAGTTTGGCGGCAGCGTCAATTACATAAGCATGTCGGCAAAGTTGAAAATCCAAAGGCTTTGTTTCTAAGGTGGATAAATAAACAGCCACAAACCTCCTCCAAACACAATTCCAGTCAGGAGACGGTTCGGTCAGACCATGAAAACCATTAGCTGTGCCACATGGACCACAGGAAAGGCTCCAGACTGTCTGTCGGAACACATGCATATAGACAAAATAATTCCACACATCTCAAGCCATGCTTTCAGGTAGTGTTGCACTTCCTTGGTCACCTTGAGAATGACATCGTCCTCTCCCCTTCAATGCCTTTCCTGGCATTAATGAACCAGGTTTTACCTCTTTTGACTGATGCTTTCAGTCAGTAACATGCATTGAACCAGAAGTCACTCCTGAGGTGAAATGACCTAGGAAGTGCATGTGTAAGAGATTTTCAGAAACTGAGAACTTTCCTTAACTTAATTTAGTAGCAGCTGAAAATACATGTTTGCCACAACATGTGTTTCTTTTAAACAGCAAATATGAGACCTATGTAACGTAAGGAACTGTAAAACATGTGTGATTTATGAAAATGTTTTGTTCTGCAATCAGTTTAAATAACAGAAGATTTTGTGAGCTGTGTCAACTGAGCTTGGGTTAGCTCTCAATCCTATTTTATGTTCAAGCAACTTTCTTGACCGGATAAACTCTTCGGATGGTAAGATCTGGGAGTCTATAAAAATAATGGCAATGGACATTAACAGCACTTCAGAAAAAAATAAGATAATTGATTTTTCTAAAAGCAAACTGAAAATCAATTTGTATTCAAGGACAAGTATAAAAGTACATGCTTTGTTACCTTTGTAAGAAATGTGTTTTTGCTATCAGAACAAGCCTGAGTTACAGTTTCAAATGGACATGTTCTGCCACCTTCTGTGATTTTCTCAAGCTGAAGATTACAGATGGTGGCTGAAAATTGCCTCAAAGTGGTAGAGATTGAAAAGAGACATCTTAAATCAATAATTTTGAATGCACTATGGCTTAACTGTGAAATTAAAGTTCTTTACAAACAAACCACATGCATTACATACTCCATTCTGAGATTTCTGCCTCTGTATATTTCATTTTTTTCATCTGTATTTGTATTATGTGTCTACAATACAAACAGATATGTAACATACTCAAACCAGTAAAGGTTACCTGATGTGCAATTCCATTTTATACATCTGAATGGAATGCCCAGCCTGTTGCTAAATGTATGCATAAAATCATAGATAATGAGATTAATTTAATTTTTTAATTTAATTTAATTTACCTTATATATATATATATATATATATATATATATATATATATATATATATATATATATATATATATATATATATATATATATATATATATATATATTAATACAAAGTGTTATATAACAACAAAATCATTACAAGAAATATATATTATGGATAATGTTGTGTCTTACACATAACCTTATACATGTATAAAGGAGTACTGCACCATCTACTGGATATTAATACCACAGATAACAAAAGTAAAAAATATCAGCAAGGGGCATACATGAAATTGTTTAAAGCATACATGTTTTAATAGATTAACGTTAGTGTACTGGTATATATTTCTGCATCTAAATCTATTAAAATGAGGTTTCATGTCTGCAATCTAGCTTTTTTCCACCAACAGTACAGTACATTGTAAAAGGGGAAGAAATGTTAGGTAACCCTCCAGTCCAGTAGGTGTCGCTCCCAGCTCTCACAAATACAGCCAGGACAACGCTATGATCTCATCAGGGAGCGACGGCCCATAGGTTTTGTGTCCTCTATGGTGTTATTGTAAGGTCGACATTTCTGTAACTTCTAGGGTTTTCTTAGTTTGTCGAGCTTCAAAATGTCTGGTTACACCCCCGACGAGAAGCTCCGCTTGGAGCAGCTGACACAGCTGAGAAGGAAGTGGCTGAAGGATCAGGAGCTGAGCCCCCGTGAGCCCGTCCTGCCCCCTCAAAAACAGGGACCTGTGGCTAAATTCTGGTCTGGATTTCTGCAGCCCAAGACCTTGTGGAGGATTTATGTAAGTTTATAAAATAGTACAGTATTTGCAGGTTGTTCAAAAGCGTTTACAAATGCGACGTAGCTCGCATGTGGATTTCCTATGTCATACTTCTGTCAGTGTCAGAATAAATGTAAACAGCAGTGAAACAATGCATGGAAAGAGTGATGTCTGGTATTAAGTGCACCCATTGTTCACTAATTATTATTATTACTATTATTAGCACCGTGTTTAATAATTCGTGTATATTTATATATACTCAGTACTGCCTCATGAACTTCACGTTGTCTCTTCTTTTTAATCTTTGAATTATAGAGTTAACATAACAATTGTAGTAAGTGTGAAATTTCAATTGTTTAATTTTCTTTTCAGACTTTCAAAGCCTGCAATGCTGGGTGGTGGACTTTTACTCGGCTATTAATACCCGCTTGGGTGGTGCATTACTATGTAAAATACCATCTTGCAGTAAGTAACCTATTGGCACCAGAAATATGGTACTTTTTCTGTTGAAGATTGTTTCGTTTAGTTATTTGTTTGTATGATATACTTTATTTTGGATCATGCAACTATTAAAAAAAAAAAAAAAAAACGATATCGTTTGTTTTGAACACATTTGTGAATAGGTTGGAACAACATTGTGATATTTTCAGGGATATGGAGTTTTCTGAATCCATGCAAGTGCATTCTGTGAAAGGCACCTTTAAATGGTAAAGGGTTGTGAATTGTCATAAGCAAGCAGGTCATAATTAAACAATAATGGGTAAAGGTATCTTAATGGACATACTGAGGCAGAATTTTGAAATGTACCTAACTTGCATAAACAGTCATTTCACACCATCTGGTTGGTCAAACTTACCACCTTAACATATCCAAAAATAACAATGTCCAAATTGCCAAATGTGTTAAATCAAAGTTCACTATATACTTAAGTATACTAGATACGGTATACTATGTACTTAAGAGCAGTCATGCAGTAAATACATCAAATCACCTTAAATCTGTACAAAATAATGTGTCATTTCAGACATCATTTATAAACTGTTTCTCTTTTGCTTGTTCAATACAGTAGATAGACAAAGTTGTACTGCTAAACAAACATGCTAAAAGACTTGTAATCATATGGTAAAATGTACTGACTTACTTTACAGTTTATAACAAGAGCTTGCATTACATTTCTTTTTTGCAGAAAATGCCATATGGTATTGTAGAAGTGAAACCCAAGCTGTTCCCTGTAAGTTAATGGATTTATTTTTAATTGTGTGTTTTAAAAGCCATTAACGTTATGTATGGCACCTCACCCACCGCTTTTTTAAAATGTTGTATCTGCTATAATGTTTAGCTATTTGCTTCAGGAAATTTAAAATGAAAAATCTTGTAAATAAAAGCAGTTTACAGTTCTCTTGATTTGTAAGTTTCAATATTTATTGCATGTTATTGGTCAGTGTGCTTAAAAAACAAGCATCTGCCTTAATACTTCATTTTGGTAAGAACTAGATTTGTTTTTGGTAATAGTCTTAACTAATTCTAAAAATATTATTTTGCTTCCTTTAGGGCGATACAGTTTTGGAAACTGGGGAGATAATTCCAGGCTTACCAGAGGAAGAGAGCCATGGACATCATTGAACACGGAAGCACATCTAAACAAATAGACACCATGTATTATGTTAAAAAAAAAAAAAAACTGTTCTATTTATCATTAAAACTGATTTAACAAAGATATTCACTGTCTCCTTTTTAATGCATGGCTGTATGTACAGTATATGTAGCAGATACTGGATGGTTCAACGTGGTAACATTTTATACCCTGATATTGATGTGATAAAGCCATCTCAAATTTCTTTATCAAAAAATGACATCACACATATTAGCTGTACCGCGGAGTTATTCTTGTTTAACTATATTTTATTAAAAAAAATAGAGGGTGCTATGTAAGATGTGAGCTGATTTTTTGCCCACTTGTAGTTTTGGACCACATCTCACAAACTGCAAAGTAATGTAGCTATGGAAAGTAAGAGGTTACGTTTATCTTATGTGAAGCTGTTGTAGTGTTTTTCGTTTGTGGGTCTGCTTGTACAATGTTGTTACATTGCCATCTAGTGATGAATGACAAATAAAAACATGGCAGAAAATTACAGAATTAGGAAATGTAGTTTTCCAGGTTCTGCATTGCCTCAACTAGCCACCACACTACAATTACTGCCTCCTGACATTTTGCAGCGAATTCCACGTAAAGGCATGGTTACGTTTGCGGATTGTATAACATTTGTATAACTCTACAGTGTACTGTGACAGTTACTGCAAAAAGGGGTCCACATTTTGAATGAAGACTATTAAAATGACAAACGTGTGGGTTTCATCATATGTTCCAAAATGTTGACATCTGAATAACCTGTAGTAAATCATACCATAGCCAAGTTACATCACAGCTCAATATGCAGTTTTCCACAAGTCTAGGTTTAAAATACTTGATCAGTAAGTTAGAGGACTGGGTTTAGTGTAACTAGTTAACTTGCAATCACAAAATCTGAGGTTATTATTGTTTAACAATATAAAATGTATTAAGAAAAATCTTGACCATACAACTTGGTAGGATTTCCTTTGAATTCATATTGTAGATACATTGTTATAGCATGTTCATGGTTTTTGCACATCTGGGGTACTTATTTTGCCACTCCGTTTCAGTCCATTTCAACTGCTTAATACTTAAACTTGATTGGATTCAAAGGCATGACAACAAAATACTAAATGTACACAATGTTATTTTTGAAATAGTTTTATTTTACATGCACACTATTTACAATATCATTTTATATATATATATATATATATATATATATATATATATATATATATATATATATATATATATATATATATATTAATTAAACCATATTTAATGAAAAAGGATCAGTTGAGCATAAATTGTAAAATCACTTTTTTATTGTTTTTGTTGTTTTAAACATCCGAGTTTCTGACACAAGCTTTCTGATGTATCTGGTTTCATTTGTGTTTACATTCAGTTCCAAATTGAGAGTTCAGTTTATGGTCTTGAATTGCTTTTCCAGTTGCCACTTTGCTGCGATTCTTGTTGCATAGATGACATATCCCCAGGACAGAACCACTATTACTAGAAGTATCTGAAGTGAAAATCAAAAGTGTAGATGTATACAGGTGGTGTTACATTTCTCAACTTGCATGGCCTAACATTAGTCTCAATGATGATCACAATTGCAGTGTATCAAAAGTTGATCAGCTCCTTGGAATCGTCAGGTAAACTAGATCAAGTTTAATGCTGATTGCAGTGTACTAAACCATACCCTTGTAGTCACAAAAAGATACACATTAAGTGGATTAAGTTAGCCTCTCCTTAGTACTCTCCTTTTCCCTCAACATGTGCTTGTAAATCTGTTTAAACTTAGACATGAAAACGGTATTATTATTTGTGTCCCGTATGCCATGCCAAATATATAGCACAATGTAGATTTGTGTAAGTAGGTAAATAATGTGGTCGAATTATATTTGCACTAAAACTAACACACACAATAAACTATTTTTCAAATCGTATACATCCTTCCTGGTTTACATTTTCTTCTGATTAGCATGCTATGGTGTAATTTTGAACACATTTTGTTTATGAATTCATTGGTATGTTCTCGTCCAGAAGTTAGTCACAGTGAAGTGGACTAAACCACTGGTACGCTGCAATTATCCCACAATGGCCGTTAAATTATGTAGGGCGCCTCACCCGCCGCTTGCTTTATTTATTCGATATACCATGATCTACACAAAATCTATACTTTCTTTCTCTACGTGCTCTATCACTTCTGTCTAATGTATGTGGTACAGTAGTACTTACCAAAGATAACATCCTGTCGAGTGCACGTTCGCTGACATAAATCATTGTAAACGTTGCTTCAGGTCTATCCTGTCTGAAACACCAGAAACAGCCTCAGTCTTATGTATTATTAATCCTCGAGTCTTCCCAAAGCAACAGCGAGTAAACTGGAAACAAACCAGGCAAGCAAACCTAAAGAGGAGTTACCAACACGGTGCCAGTAACAGTACTTTAACATGTCTCACAGCGCCACCAACATGAATACATTGTACATTGATACATTATTATTATTATTATTATTATTATTATTATTATTATTATTGTGGATAAGAGTTACAAGAGATTTGGGAGTTTATTTTTTAATATTAACATATGTTGTTGTGTGGTTTTTTTTGGTATAATGTCTGATTTTTGGAATATTACGTTTTTATTTTGAACACAACCCTGAATATTTATACTTACTTGCCCCTCCAAGTCGACAGGGAGGTATCATCAATTCCTCAGGTTTAAACTGTGTGGAGTTCAGAATGACCCGCTACCCTAACACATCCGGGTCATCGTCAATGCCGTCTTTTCCGGTTTATGAAGACCGTGCTGCGATATCTTTGACAACAAGCAAGGAAGTAAGCAGTCACAAAACTGTTTTGTGTCATGGTTTAGAAACATTTGTGACATATGACATGTCATCATTACCGGCGTCATAGCTGTGGTTGCAATTACTAAAAAGCAGTTTATAGATTAACGTCTGGGGTACTGCTTTTCCTATCCACTCTCATTTCAGGTAAGAAATGCGGTGCTCTACTGCTGGCTGGTTCGTTTTTTTTAAACAGAAACATATGTATATATTTTATAAACTTGTAAAAAAAAAAAAAGTTTAAAAAAAAGACTTGTTTGCTTTTTGATACCTTGCGATTCTGGCACAGTTCGCATAACTCCCGTTCTTGTGAGTAAACAATGAAACAAGAATTGTGGGCCGAGAATGGGTTCGATTCAATTGTAATATGGGCAATATCGTTACTTTTCATAGACATAAAAAATATATTGACATTAGTTGAAATAGCAGAAACTTGATGTATTCAGCTTTTTTAAAATTGTATTTGAACACAATGCTGTGTAGTTTGTGTTGCCGTCTCAACCAGGCCTTATGTCATTTTAAACATTCAAAATGTCCTCCCCTCAGATTTATCATTAGAACTGACACGAAAATGCGACATATTGCTGTAAAAGTAATACATATTTTGCAATATCGTTTTTTGTTTGACTGTCCCTCATTCCTGTGACGATGATTCAACGAAGCCTTTGGTGACACACGTTGCTTGCTGTCTGTGTATCCTGCAGTTGAAGAATGCTTGTGCAGTTAACTTAAGGTTGTAAATCAATGTTCTTGGAGTCGAAGTGGGCTCGTTTGACAGTTGCTATTTTGCAGCTATAGACAGGACTGCACCCTGTTGTGATTCTTTTTTATATACGTTTATTTAACTAATTAATTTAAAAAAATGTTAATAGTGGAGGTTTCATTGTATCCCTGTTCCATCTGACCTTGCCCCTTTAGCTCTAATAGTACAATTAACATATTGGATTGTTTGCCAGAATAAAGTGTAAGAAAACTATCCTTTGTGTTATTTAATTTGAAATGCAAAATGCTGTTGCCTATTTCCTTTTGTTATTTATTATCCTTAAAGGTCACAGGGCCATACCATGAAATTGTAGGTTTATTAAAAGTGATTTATGTTTGCGAACACTTATTCTATTTAAGTGATTTTTAAAATAAAAAAATAAAAAAATTAAGCAATTATTTATTAACTTTGTTTAAGAACTTAACTTTGTTTCTTTATTTATAAAGATTTCTACAGTTTACCAGCTTAGCAGTTTGGAACATTCCATAACAAAATTTGCTCATAAATCGGGTTTCTGAGACAGTGTTGTACAGTAACTTTGAAACTAAAATTCTAAAACTTGCATTTTATTAATGTCAAACCACCATAACCAGATGGCTACTTTTTAATACAATCATTTACTGGCTGATTTTGGGCAAATCACATAATTTTAAGGTTTTCAGTATGCAATCATTATTTATGAAAAACCCTTAAAGCATATGTTTTCATGATTTTTTTTTTCTTATTTTTTATTTCATGTATATGTACAGATCATGGCATCTACAAAGAAGAAGCTGAGACTGCGCAGAAAAAATGTACCCAAAGATGGATCAAGTAAAATTTCACAGACAATGTCTGCAGAAGCCTCTCCTGATTCCAAGTGCCCCATTTGCCTGGACAGATTCAATAACATGGCCTATCTGGACCGCTGTCTGCACAAGTTTTGTTTTCGGTGCATCCATGAATGGTCAAAAAACAAAGCAGAGTGCCCGCTCTGCAAGCAGCCCTTTAATTCGATCTTCCACACTATAAAAGCAGAGAACGACTTTAAAGAATTCATTTTGCGACCGACTGAGAATGGCTCCTTTGGTAGTCTAGATGGGCACAGGTTCAGGTATCGCACAACAATGACAAGGAGGACTTCCCCGCCCCCAGACAATGGAATTTTGTTTGAAGGGCCAACGGGAAATGCTCCTCCCCAACGCAATCGGGGAGTTCAACGCATGATGCTGCGACTTGCAGCAAGGAGACGAGCCCAGACTGAGGGCAGGTCTGTCAGGCTAATGCAGGAGCAAGAGATGATCAGTTTCAGACGGGCTCTCTACAGAACTGGGGTCAGAGTCCGAAATGTGCACGACGGCGGGCGCTACAGGGACATCTCTGCCGAATTTTTCAGGAGAAACCCAGCCTGTCTTCACCGACTGGTGCCCTGGCTAAAACGTGAGCTCACTGTGTTGTACGGTGCCCACGGATCTCTGGTGAACATTGTCCAGCACATCATCATGACACGGATCACCAGGTGTGACATGGAAGACCAGGCTATCCAAAATGAACTGAAGCCTTTTTTACTTACCCGTACTGAACATTTCTTGCACGAGTTCATCAGCTTTGCTCGGGCTCCTTACAATATGGATGCTTATGATCAGCATGCTGTTTATGACTGTCCAGCACCGTCCTATGAGGAAGGGAGCAGTTCGGAATTGTCGGTCATCACTATATCGGCTGATGAAGCTGATACTGAAGAGGATCAAGGGATGGTTTCCATGGCTGGTAGTGGCCTCAGCCAGGCTCCCTGGGATGATGAAACTCCTGGCCCTTCTTACTCGGCGACGGAGCAGGTGCAGCCAGCAACGTTTTCGGTCAGCGAATCTGAATCTGAGACCAGTGGTGATGAGGAAGGACAGGTAATGCCTTCAGTGCAGGAAAGTGCTGAAGTTAAGACTGATCCATCAGCCAATGAAGGGGCCGATGCCTCCTCCACTGATGAGGACTGTGTTATTGTGGGCTTTGTCAAGCCCTTGGCCGAAAGGACTCCTGAGCTTGTCCAACTGTCTTCTGACTCTGAGGAGTCTGTCCACAATAAAAGCACAGATGTCCCTGCTCAACCCCAGCACTTGCGATTTCCAAGCATCAGCAGCCCTCCTTCCTCTGTGTGTTCTGTTATGTCCAAAGACAAGTCCCCTCATGGACATGAAAAGTCCAATAAGAAAGAAACCAGTAAGGGCAGAGACCAATCCATTTCAAGAGCGACCGACACCAGCAAGACTTACAGCAAAGGGATGCATGCGCATGATGACAGAAGGCACCACAGACGAGACCGATCGAGGAGCAAAGAAAGATCTAGACAGAACAAAAAAAGGAGATCAAAAAGCACAGAGAAGAGTTGGTCAATAAGAAGCACGACCACGTCATTGAACAGTGACAGTACGCTTTCAAGAGGAAGAAGGCAATCAAGATCACGCAGCAGGGACTATCCCCCTTCAAGAGACATGGGGTGGCAACGGAGCAGAGATAACGACAAGAGTTACTCAAGGCACAGTCATGAAAAATCCTATTCATACTACTGGGACTCCTACAGCCATTACAGCAGGGACAGGGGAAGCAACGATTCATTGTACATGCAAAATAGGTCCTATAGCGCAAGTTACTATGTGAGTCCAGAACATAGGGCCAGGTCTCATTCAAACAGTAGAAGCAGCAGCAGCCACCGGGATTACCACCACAGGGAAAGGCGAAGGTCGAGAAGCCTCTCTAGCAGCAGTTCCAGGGCTTCCCATTCTGCCCATCGGAGATCCAGGCATGATAAACCCAGCGGGAAAAGAAAATACAAAACCCGTCATCTGGAGGGCACATCAAAAGAAGTGACCTCAAAGTCCTACGCATCGTCTTCATATAGCCTTCCGGAAAAGAGGGGGAGCAGTGAGCGACATCACAAAAAGTCTCGTAAGAAGAGCAGAAGTCTGAGTGTGGAAATAGTCTATGAGGGGAAGGCAACAGGAGAGAGTAGCCGCCGTCACAAGAAGCATAAAAAACACAAAAAAAATGCAAGCGCCACAGAAGCAGGGAAAAGGCAGGACACCGAGCCCCAACTGTCATCACTATTGACAGTGACAGTGATCATGCAATGGAAGCAAGTGATTATGTCAGGGAAACAAGTGATCAAGCAGAGAAGGAAAATGTTCATGCCAGGGATGAAAGTGATCACGCAGAGAATGGAAGTGATCACGCAGAAAATGGAAGTGACCATGCCAGGGAAATGAGAGATTATACTGGAAACGCAAGTGATCAAGCAGCAGAAGGAAGTGATCAGACAGGCAACACAAGTGATCAGAGCGACAGCAGCAATGAAAATGAGATCTCCAGCACCACCGGCAGCTTGGCTGATACCAGTGTACATGAAAGTCATGTCCTAGCTGAGCACAGTGCATCTGCTATTTCAGAGGATGATGTTTTGACTAAAGCCAGGGAAGCTACTGATACAGGTGACACAATTAAAAGCGTAAGCTGGCAGACTTCTCTTGCCTTAAGTGATGAGAGCAGTACTGGGACTGGCAGCCCCTCAAACTCCCAAGAGACTAGATTAGAGGAACAGAGTAGTGTAGAAAACTCCCCTCAAAAAACCAACTGTATCTCTAAGCCCTTCAACACAGGACCTCATGCTGGGATTTGTAAATAAATAAATAAACCTCACTTAACATTTCCATATTGAACATTTGTGGTATTATGATGATAACAGGGTGCAACAACTGCAGAGCTGTCAAAACAAATAAAATATGTAACATATTACTTATTGCGGGAGACCTTTCCTTTTAAATGTACATACAAACTTTCTTATAATAAAACTGCCAAAAACATTTTTATTCTTATGTTTGAGACTTCTTTAATGAAGGGATTTATATGCTCTGTTATTCCCTAGACAATAAAAACAGGAGCCTTTGTATTTTAGGCTTCACTGTGCACTGTATCTTAACTTAATAATGCAGTGATGTGTGTGTATATATATATATATATATATATATATATATATATATATATATATATATATATATACATACACTACTGGTCAAAAGTTTTAGAACACCTCCATTTTTCCAGTTTTTATTGAAATTTACACAGTTTAATGTCTCAATGTACTGAAATTAAAGCATAGAACAAATAAACAATTGGAGATAAAAAAGAAATCATGGAATCGTTTTGTTTAACAAAATTTAATCTAAATTTTTGACTCATCAAAGTAGCCACGTTTTGCAGATATAACAGCCGAACACACTCGTGGCATTCTTTCTACAATGGAAATCAAATATTGTTTGGAAAGTTCTTCCCAACACTGTTGCAGAAGTTCCCACAAATGTGTTGCACTTGTAGGTTGCTTTGCTTTCACCCTTCTGTCCAGTTCATCCCAAACCAGCTCGATGGGGTTTAAGTCTGACTGTGCTGGCCATTCCATGATTTGAAGCCTACCGTCTTGTTCTTTTCTTCTAAGGTAGTTCTGACATAGCCTGGAGGTATGTTTTGGGTCATTATCTTGCTGTCGGATGAACCCCTGACCAACTAGGCGTATACCAGAGGGTATTGCATGGCGCTACAAAATGCTGTGGTAGCCGTTTTGGTTCTGGGTGCCACTCACTCTGTGCAAGTCGCTGACTCTGGATCCAGCAAAAGAGCCCCAGACCATCACGCTTCCTCCTCCATGTTTGACAGTTGGTGTCACACACCGAGGAACCATCCTTTGGCCTACTCGACGGCGTACAAAAACCCTGCGTGATGAACCGAAGATTTCAAATTTTGATTCATCGGTCCATAAGACCTTCTTCCAGTCTTCAGTAGTCCACTGGCGGTGCTTCATGGCCCAGGCAAGCCTCTTTTTCTTATTTTGCCATCTTAGCAATGGCTTTCTTACTGCCACTCGACCTGTCAAACCTGCAGCTCGAAGTCTTCTCTTCACAGTTGAAACTGAGACTTGCTTACTTCGATCAGTGTTAAGCTGTGCTTGAAGCTGTTGTTCTGTGAGCCGCCTATCACGCAAGCTGTTGACTCTCAGAAACTTGTCTTCTGATTCTGTTGTGGCTTTGGGTCTGCCAGACCTCTTCCTGTCAGAGTTTCCTCCAGTTTCCAAGGAAACTGTACTCACTGACACCTTTCTTTGCAATTTCTCTAAAGGAAAGACCTACACTTTTAAGGGTTATAATGGTCTGTCTGTCTTCCTTTGTTAATTGCCTTTTTCTCGTCATTATGATAGCAATATACTACTTCCTGCAGTACAATACTGTACAAATAATGCTTAAGAGGGTGTAGTAACACAGTCTGTTCCAACACTGCTTTTATATAGACAGAGGGTTTGTAAGTAATCAACAAAAGTTGGGACACCTGTAGGAATTGTTAGCATCAACTTTCAAGGCTTAATTTACTTCCATTGCTGCAGAACAGCTGTAAGCTGTTAACCCATTACTTGTTCCCTGAAAAAGGCCTTTTTGTATAACTCTGAAATGTACATTATTTTTCAGTTTTTGGTAACTTAAACTTTTTTTTTTAACCTCTGGCAGTTTACCGCTTACCTTTGTACCATTTCAGGTTATTCACTGGACTTGAACTGCTTAAATTTCAATAAAAACTGGAAAAATGGGGGTGTTCTAAAACTTTTGACCGGTAGTGTATGTGTATATATATGCATTTAATTTCTTTTATAGTAAGGGTACTCGCCATTACTAACACCACCAAGATGGGCTACACATACCGTACTGAATTCTCAGGTTGAACTCTTAAGTAGCTGCTATTTTATGCTGTTTAAAGGGTTAGCCTATATAATACCCTGTTGTGTTTACAAAATGCACTGATTGTGATTGTGTTGATATTTTCATTCACACACTTGGGTCCTAAATTATTCTGAGGAATAAAACCAGAGGCATTTCAACTTTCACTGGGAAGAGTTGGCCTGTGAGAGTCACAGCACGTAATATATTGCTGCAATATGTACAACACAGGATACAGCAAATACAAAGTAATGGATTTCTTGTAAATATTAAATGGTGACAAATCAACACACCTGGGTTCAATTTTGTGATTGGCCACTTCAGATTTGTATAAAATCAACCTTGAACATCTTTGTATTAATACATTTTATTGTAACTGATATTTGGACATTTAATTTCAGTAGATATTTAAGTTTTTATTGCAGACTGCAGCATTTGAATGCCATCATTGATTTGCTGAAATGTAACTTTGTGAACCAAATCTCATTAAAATGTTCAGTGTCATGATAATGCCAAATGCATTGCTTGATGTGCAAAATTATGTGTATTAAGATGCACCATTACTACAACAATCCAGTCAGAAAAGAATGACTACTAATGTAAATGTGTTACATTTCCATGGAATAAATAAGCATATATATATATATATATATATATATATATATATATATATATATATATATATATATATATATATTTTTTTTCCCTGTCAGCACAAATGGCACATTTAATGCTGGAGATAAGAACTTAAAATATTTCTATATTATGAAATGCAAACAAAAAAATGAATTTGTCTTGTCATATTTACTCAACTAAAAGTGTTCATGCCCAGATCTTTGTCTACTGAATGGATTAAAAACCTATATGTTTGAAAACTAATTGCAAGATTTTTCTTTGTAACATTTTACACCTATTCAAATACAGATTGTCATGCCTCCTGTGAGGAAATGATGACTCCTAAACTATTTACTGTAAGCTTGTCTAAATCAAGTAAAGCCCATTTCACACTGGCACTCCTACCTGGGTTTTGGCTAGCTGGATCACAATCCTGCGTATTGTGAAACCACGTACCGGTGTCGTACCCGGGTTGACCCGGGTCCCAGCGACCCACCTCAGGATGTGGGTCGACACACTTTGAACCGGGTTGAGAGACACAATGCATGACGGCCTGCCTTAAGCAGACGAAAAAATAACAAACGGCCATGCCTGTGTGAAGGTTTCACTTCCGCAAGGAACATTTTTGTTTATTCTGTTTAGCCATATTTTTGTTGCATGAGACACACCATGAGCCAGTCTGCAGCAGGAACGAAGAAACATTTGCTCTAATCAGCATTTGGGCCAACGGTTCAATCCAGAGAAGGTTGGATGGAAGCGTCTGTAACAAGCTGCTTCCGGGGCATCGATACATGCATTGTTAACTTGCATTTGTCACCCTGGTCAACCCTGTTTTATCAAAAGCAGTGTGAAATCGCGTAGCTGACCTGCATGACATTGGGTCCTGACCCGGGTAGAGCATGCCAGTGTGAAAGGGGCTTTATTTGCTGAATTAGCATTTTTCAGCATCTAAAGCACTGCACAATTTATGATGTTTGAGGAAGTTATAAAAATAATGGTAAACAAGTGACCTACTTGCAAAAGGAAGACATCATTATTTGTTTATTTATTTAGCAGATGCCTTTCTCCAAGGCGACTTACAGAGACTAGGGTGAGTCACTTACAACTACGTCTCACCCGAAAGATGGAGCACAAAGAGGTTAAGTGACTTGCTCAGGGTCACACAATGAGTCCGTGGCTGAGGTAGGATTTGAATCAGGGACTTCCTGCGTACAAGCCCTTTTCTTTAACCACTGGACCACACAGCCTCCCCGCAGAGACATGGTTTGGGGGAGGATTCAAACATAATTCTGTAAAATACGAAGTTAGGATCCTATTAAATTTCAGTTTTTAAATGAAACTTTAGTAGATTCAACTTGTTAAGGACGTTATTTAGTGTATCATATTCTTGGGATATATGTACAGTAATATGGCACTTACATTTTAACATAAATTGAGTACCTGTTGTCCAGTTTTGATGAAACTTGCTAAAGATATCTGAAGGCACCACGGCAAACTCGGTCTGGACATATTTTAATATTAGTATTCAAATCTTTTTTATTTTTTAATTAATTTTTTTAATTAAGGTATGTCAAATTATGTTAAACATACATTTTTATATGTGCATACAGTGGATGTAGGCCATGGTGATTTAGTCATGGCAGGGGATGAATATCACAGACATGCTTTGTAATCGATATTCTTATGCACAAAAGTGAAAATCCCCAAAGCTTTAAACAAACATGGAAATCTAACAAAAGATACCATTTAAGAGTTTCACTTTTAGGGTATTACTGCAGTAAATGAATCTGTTGCATATCATAACAGCAGGAAATAATAGTACTTTTAATAAATTAAATTGATAGCTTAAGTTCACAGTTTCTGAAATAGTGAATGATATCAGCAATACTGTAGTCTACTATTCTACTTTAAATGGATAAAAAAGGGCTTTTTAATATTTCAGGCAAGTGATAGTCATATTAGAATACATTGCCTGGAATACTCCAAATACTTTAAATTAGAGAGAGGTTGTCAAGAAACTGTAAATGATATATTAGTACTGAATTGCTTAGCTGGGAGGCCAGAACTTAACCCATACAAAGATCAGTTTACATGAAAGCTGCTGTTGGGTGCTTGGGGTTATTTTTAATGTAACATTAGCGTCAGCTCATGCCCGCGCTAACATTATCTACCATTATACAACAAGATGGGGTGATTGTAAGGAGAACAAAATTGGCAATTAGATTAATGCACTTTATAATTATAAAATTATGTTCTTAAATTAAAATGATTCAATAAATAAATGTCAATGTGTAGTTTTATGGTTGAAATTCTTTATATATATTTTTTCTCCCCACCACATTAATAAAGTAAACCCTACCACTCCTGCTTACCTTTACAGGCAGGTTTATGTTGCATTAGCAGTCAAACGAGTGTACAACAACTGAGTACAGTTATTATGGAGCGGTTTCTGAAATGTCCGAGAAATGACACTGAACATAATGAAAGAAGCAGTATCTCTACCGGTACAAACAAACAACCTCTCTTACTAAAGGTATCACAATCAAAATTTCGTAGTGTACGTATGAGAATGGATAACCAACAATGGATAGAGGTCTAAACTAAAGGTCCTTGGTGGATATTTTTCAGTGGTTTTATTAGTCTGAAACTGAATAAATACACAATATATGCCCAAACTGACAACATTGTCAAAGAATGATTCAATTAAGTTTTTAAATCACAAAAATAAATTATTTTTTTCTTAAAATAATGAAAGCCACAATTAAGAATAGAAACAGGGTATATTTTATGGCCATAACCTTTATGGACTATTAACTTGCCTTACATATTTGAATCATGACAGGTTCCATTACACCACTTGCCACATTTTATATTGTTTATTGATTACAGTAATGCACCACTTTAGCTTACATGGTACATAGTGAGGAGAGGAAAACAATTTAGGGAGTTCCCTGACGTTGTGTTAAAGCGAGTGGTAACTTTTTGTTTCCTAGCTGCTGGGCTAGTATTTGTTTTTGTTTCTTAAATTATGGAATACATCTACACAGACTTCCTCGTCGGTTACCGAGGTTTCTCTAAATTAAGTTTCTGGTTCAGCTTTACAGATACGCGTTCATATCACGTGATTTGTGAGAAGTGAAACCAAAAATAATCTTTTGCAAAACAAGGCGGAGCCTCTGGTTTTTGCAGCCTTTAAATCTTAAAAGAACGACCTGCAAACAGCACTGGAAGGAACACAGCAGACGGGACAGAGGCAAAGCGAGTTATCTTTTCAAAAGAAGCTGAAACTCAATTTTTTAAAGAAAAAAAAAATGTACGAGTTAGAAAAGGAGAATTTAAAACGATGTAGCGCTTATATTGTCACTATCTTGCGCCCTTCTTACATCAAAGGATTCATGACAACCTATCTGCCTCCAGGTATTATTTGCCTTTTCCTTTTCTATTTTAACTTTAAGGACAGGGACTGTTAGACCAGAGCTCATCATGAGATGTTGGGTATGTTGCGTAACGTAAATTTCTGCTAGTACCAGTAGCAAAATATGACATGTATAAGTGTCAAATGTTGCTACCTTGTCCAAATCTGCTACCTGGTCCAAATCTGATGCCTGTACCAAAACTTAATCTGTAGCTATAACTAAAATAATGTGATATAATTAACATAACTTATTTTCAAACTAATATTAACAACATGACAAATAGTATGGGAACTCACACCAGGCTAATATCTGTATTATTATTATTATTATTATTATTATTATTATTATTATTATTATTATTATTATTATTTTTATTATTATTATTATTTAGTGTTCCGCATTTCTGGTTTATTGAGAATTTTACCGAAAAATTAATGAAATTATAATTTTTTTTTTTTAACTTGTAGTCTCCTGTTGTATTTTCCGGGTACTGCTTTTTAGAAAATACACACTATTTTGATTCAAATGCTGTTTTATTTTGACTCGGACATTGTAATAAGCAGGCCTACACTGTATCCTAGGACAGTGGTGCACACATTTTTTGTATGCCGCCCCCCCCTTACTTAGTATATATATCTAGTTAAAAAAATACACGATTTACATTAAATCCGGGAGAAAACACTGTTAAATATAAATAAATGGAGCCGCCATTTCGGCTCTGTTCACTGCAGTTTCACTGACATTCCCCACTTAAAATTTTCCAGGTTCTGCAAGTCCTAGAGTGATCGTCAACTGCTCATTTGAAAGGTAGTAACGTGGACTATAAATAGCTGTCATTTGTGTATTTATTAAAAATGAATGCCTCTTTAGCCACATTCGCGGCACGCACTTTGCCCACCACTGTCCTACCAGGACACAGTACGTACGTTCAGACGTCAGAGGATCAAAGAACGATCAAACGTCGCCCGTGATTGGTTCTCTGTTGCTTCACAAACACATTGGACGCGTTAAGCAAATATCATCTATTTAAACAAGATAGTGCAGCACAAAGGAATAGCCACTAGACCGCGTCCTGTGGGCATCATATTCGGTTTAGGGTTAGGTATTCGGTTAGAGTTAGGTTTAAGGTTAGGGTTACGGTTGGGTTGGGTTGGGTTTGGGTCAGGCTGGGTTGATTTCGTAGAGTTGCCGAGCTCTGGAAGTTAAAGGTGGGAGTGCTTGGCAAATGCCGGAATCATCTGAAGCCCTCAGGACGCTTTCTAGCGGATATTCTTTTACGCTGCCAACATAATCAACTGTGCCATTTCTTCCGTCCCTGTCGAAGGAGTGCATAATGGAAATCCAAAGTTCCGGTAGCGACTTATCCCCCTATCTGTATAATGTAAAATCTGCCTCATTACCTATTCCAAGACTTCTCTTTTTTAAAACGATTGCATTTTTAAAGACATTTCACCTGGCTTTATCTAGAGACACCCTCCTTCACACAAATGTTATTTTTACGATCGATGTTTTTGCCTGGCCTGACATGAGCTCTTTATCGCCGAAGTGCCGACAGACATTGCCATTGTCATGCATATTCATGACCAGTCAAGACTGGGGCGTGGTTTGGTTGTCAAGGATATGCAGTCACTAGTACTACAGTATGACGCGAAGGTTGTGGCAATATTGAAAACAATTGTAATATCTCCCTTTTCATTTTTCTGCGGGATGATCTTTTGATATCCGTAAGTCAAATATAAAGTTTAAGAGGATATAAGTAAAACATACATAAAATACATTAAGAACTACTATTGTTAGAGTATTCAAAACTGTTCAGTCATGAATTGCAACTGTAACTGAAAACTGATCTAAGAATATAAGTGCAAGCTGATAATAAAAAAGAGACGTACATTTACATATTTTTAAATGAAGCAGTTACTATTAATTAATAGATACAAACAATAAACAGACAATGCATTTTTAATAATGGACACTATTTAATAATAAGGCATACTTGCAACTTTAGTATCCATGTTAATTTTCATTCTATGTATTGCTGTATTTTGTTTTTCACTTCTATTGTGCTTTATGTATTAAGGAGATGAAGGAACTACATATCTCCCCTACTATTCCATGCTATTAATGAATGGGTAACACACAATGAACGAGTAAAAAAAAAAGCTGAATTCAGGAGTTGTAAAACTTACAAAAGATCGCTTTTTTTTTTACTGTGTTGCCACAATTAAATGCGGAACACCTCCGAGGCATTAGTTCTATTTGTAGTAGTGATTGCAATAATAATAATAATAATAATAATAATAATAATAATAATAATAATAGGCCTAACCTACCCGCTACCAAACCAAACCAAACCGCGCCCCAGTTTTGACTGCTCATGAATATGCATAGCACTCCAGTGGCAATGTCTGACAGCACTTCGGCGATAAAGACCTCTTGTCAAGGCCATGTGAAAACATCGATCGTAGAAATAATAACACGTATATGTTAAGGAGGGGTATCTCTAAATAAATCGAGGTGAATCGTGTTTAAAAATGCAATCGTTTAAAAAGAGAAGTCTTGGAATAGTAAATGAGGCATGTTTTAAATTATATAGATAAGGGAAAAGTCGCTACCGCAACTGTATGGATTTCCATGATGCACCGCTTAAGCACTGACTGAGCTGAATTTTTAACGCTCTGCTAGAGAGCACTGAGCGACTTTTAAAATGGCGACTAATATTAAGGTATTTGTGATGTTATGGTTGATGAAATGACCCGAAATGAGGGTCTCATTGGTATTGCATTCCTAAAATCAGGAATGTTAACCATAGACGATGATATAGAAAATAGTTTACCAGCAGCCCTTACCAGGTGTGATGGACCAGCAACACGCAGTGCTGCTGTAGAAAATTAATTGTGATTAATGTACGGCGGGACCTCCTTTTAGAGGAATAGCGCACATTTGATTGGTTTGTAAATGTGTTTATTTGTGCCTTTTTAATACGCTCGGGGTATATACGATGTACCTTATAATTGTTGGTATTGTACGTCTTCAGCTGCGGTAACAACCCCAATCCTTCACAAGAAAAATTATTCATTAAATGCCTACACCATTGGTTTTGTTTACAGCTAGACTACTGTAGTACAATTTATTTCTATGTTTATTTCTAAGATACTTGTATTTAGAATTTATTGTCTAAGAATAGAAAAACAAAGAAGAAATGCAGTTTTTTTGTGTCTTAAGATTTATATAAAAACAAAACAAAAAAAAAAAAAAACAACATATATACAATTACATATTATTATGAACACATATATTGCGACTCAAATGCTTGGTTCCAAAATGTGTCACTCTTGGAATAAAATTGTACAGTGCTTGAGACACCTTGGTGTCAGGAGCACTATAATTTATTATTATTATTATTAAAACATAAAACCACAAAACCCAACACAATTTCTTAAGGTTATCCTTCAACTTTTGGGTAAATTCCCTCAGCAAATGTATTAATTTCATTTAATATATCCAATTGTTTATTACCTATTTCTATTAATTTATTACATTTTTGGTCGCTGTCCTCTTTCATTTGCGTTTTTCTTAAAGCATGATGGTGGGCTACTCTGTGATCTCCTTCTTTTAGATTTTGAGGGGGTTTTGGGTGTTGCTGCTGTAGATGGTACTGGAGGTCCTGCCTGTGGTTCAGGAGATGCTACTGTGGCTGAAGGGTGTGTTTTTTGCTGCAGCAGCATCGTCTCAAACACAGCAGCTGGTTATTACAGGATCCCTACCACGAATGTCATTTATTACATCAAAATATTCCCACTTTTTTTTTTTTTCCTCGCAGTTTTATTATTATTATTGTCGGATACAGTTTTGTAAGTTCTTTTTAAATTTTGCAAATTTTTTGTCACACATTACTGAACTTACAAAACTGTATCCAACCACCTGAATATTTAATGCAATTCTGACCCAGACACGTTTCTTCTGGCCAGGTTTGAGGAACTGCTCCTTTTTAATCCGGACCTGTTCTATCAACAGCAGCATCGCAGCAAGCGTTCAGCAGTGATGTTCACTCCTTAGAAAACAAAGAACAAAAGCAATTACAACCAGTAAATCCACATCACAAAACTTTACAGTACCTACAGTTATAATGGCACACATATAGATACTGAAAATCACTACAACGGAAAAGCAAGGTTGGCCTTTATATATTAACATGGTATTTAATTTTTAAGGCAACAAACATTTACATAACCCTCTTTTTAAATGGTGCATTTGTGATTAAACAAAATATGACACAAAAATTTTCTATACACAATAACTGTAGGCTATTATAGTAAAACAGCCCCAAGTCGGTAATGTTAGTCTAGCAGTCTAAAAATGTTTTATTTTAATAATTAAAAATGTTAAGAATGTTTCATTTTAAAAGGAATCTTGTACTGGTATTTTACTCCAACTGACAAATTACAATGTAACGACCGATAAAAATCGGAATATGTCAAGGTGCTACATTTTAAATCATCCAAATCTCCATACAGTATATAAAGAGATAAATAAAAAGTATCTGGCCCTGTGTGAAGTTACTGTGCCCCGATCCCAGTACCTCACAGCTCGGTGCTCTGTTTGGACTGGGCCTCATATGGCTGTGTTTAATACTGACATTGCATAGGATTGATCTGAAAATGAATAATAATATTAATACTACTAAAAATAACAATACATTAATAACTATAAAACAACACTATATAGCTAACTATAAAACAGTGCTAAATTTAGAAAAAATGAAATAAATGACAAAAATTCGAAAACAGTCATTTTTACCATCTTATGCATTAATACATACCTTCATTAAGTCAAACCAGTTCATCGTCGGTGACATACAATGTAAATTTGTCAATTGTGTCTGTCTGTCCGCTCCTGCAGGTGGCGATCTCCGTGCGCTCACTCTGATCACTAATGAAAAATACTCAGGAGCGCTCTGAGTGGCTCAGCAGGAGCGGAACTCAGCAAGCCGTTAAAATGATTCTTTTACTGAGCCGCTCTCAGTGGTTCACTTAACGCACCCATTGTCACCTGATTCTTTTGGCCAGTGGCCAATCAAATCTGATTATCGTGGCAACTTGTGGACGTAGTAACTAACTTGATCAAAACTAAATTGAAATACTTAACATGAAAATATAATATTTTGAGTGGATGAGGAATGGAATATAAAAAGCCAAATAGCTGAAGTGGGCCAGATGAGGAAGAGGATGTTGGAAATACTGTTGCATTGAGGTACATGTTCGCACGCAGCATAAAGGAATATCCACTAGAAACTGTCCTCGGCATAAGATGATTCCAGGGCATTTGCCAAGGACTCCCACCTTTCACTTCCCGAGCACGGTACCTCTCCAACATCAACCCCAGCCCTAAAACCTAACCCTAACCCAATACCTAACCCTTAAGAAACCCTGAAGACTGTTTCTAGTGGATATTCCTTTGTGCTGCTGTTTGCGCTGACAGAATAAAAGAACATACTGAAAGTAAGCGACACAGTAAACTAAAACAGAAAGTGAACTGAGAGACAAGCAATCCATTTCTGTGGCTTTTATACGCGCGTTAATAAAAGGGAGCGCAGAATGAATGAGTTTGTCAGAGCTCTGTGCTTTGCCGGACAGCTGCTGTTTATTGCAGAGGGATTTGTGACTTTTTGTGTGACAGTACTGTCAGTACTGTCCATGCTAAACACTGCCTAACACCAACAATCTTAATCGTAAATATTTGACAGAAAATGATGGTACTTGGTAAACTTATGGAACGCATTGGTGGATTTTTGACGTGTCTCCTGATGCCTTGGACCGTCCAGCACTGTCAGTTTTCTTTTTATGATTTCAAGGCAAATAAACCTGGTTTGTTTTGTGCTGATGTCACATTCATACTTTCTGCAGATACTAGGTCTGTCACCACAGCGATTGCTCAAATGTTCGCAAGGTACCAGGTAACTTGGGAAAATGTGGCCTCGATTTGCTGCTTCATCATACATCCCAGGACATTATTAATCAGAAACCAGAACTGCTACACATAATATTCCTCATGTAAAAGTGTGTACTGTGTATTCCCGATTTTTACCGATTCCCTATTTGATTATATGTAAAATAAACTCAGGAAAAAATGTGTTAAGATAAAAACCGAAAATGTGGATAGTTACCAGAAAACACTACGCTTCAATGTAAAAACATTGCAATCAGCTTATAGGTGCATTTGTTATTTAGCTTTTTTATTTAAGAAAAAATCCTTTACAACGTTCGTTAACAGCAGCTGTCTGTATTCAGTATAAAACAAATTAGTTACATGTAGGTTGAAAAAACACGTATTTCATATCCAAGGACGGGTTTTTGTTTTTGATTGGCGTCCAAGGTCTGCAAGGACAAAAAAACCTGGGCATGCACAGTACGCAAAGTAGAAACATTTGATAGGTAGCATAAATTGATGTGACACCGGTGCAGTGTTAGAAAGTGGTACGTCTGGGGGGCTCCCGAATGGCGCATCCGGTAAAGGCGCTCCGCGTGGAGTGTAGGATGCGCCCTATAGCCTGGACGTCGCCGGCTCGAGTCCAGGCTATTCCACAGCCGACCGTAGATGGGAGCTCCCAGGGGGCGGCACTCAATTGGCCGAGCGTCGTCCGGGGGGGGGTTTAGGTCAACCAGGGTGTCCTCGGCTCACCGCGCACCAGCGACCCCTGTAGTCTGGCCTGGCGCCTGTGGGTTTTCCTGTAAGCTGCCCGAGAGCTGCGTTGTCCTCCGACGCTGTAGCTCTTGGGTGGCTGCATGGTGAGTCTACAGTGTGAAAAAAAGCAGCCGGCTGACGGCACAGGACAGCGTGTGTTAGTCTTCGCCCTCCCGAGTCAGTGCAGGGGTGGTAGTGGTGAGCTGAGCCTAAAAATAATTGGATATTCCAAATTGGGAGGAAATAATAAAAAAAAAAAAAAGTGCAACGACTAAATTAGAAAAAAAAAAAGAAAGTGATACATCTATCAACACTTGACCCTTGTAATGTCAGAAAGCAATACGTTGGTAAACAAAGGTACATTTACCAATAATTATACCACATTTTTTTGCAAACTTAAACTGGAAATCAGTTTCTCTAAAAAAAAAAAAAAAAAAAAAAAACATTTCACGATGAACAAGACAAAATGAGAAGTCCACCGCAAATTTGCACAATTAAAAAAATGTACAAGACCCAATGTATTGCATATGATAAATATTTGCATACTATTTTCTTACTGGTGGAAAAATTTGATAAATTACATTAACAACGATGTAAAAGACTGGAAAATATGATAAAAAAGACCTAAACAGCATAACATACCAGATCTGAATGGGCGCTTTCCTACTTTCTTAGCAGAAGTTGTTTAGGCATTGTTTAGGTATGCGCGTACCTGAAAATAACAGTACACCGGTGCTAATTTATTTTGTGTGACAAGTTTGTTGTGGCACTTCATAGAGATATTTTGGGACTTACTAGCTATCAATGCTTTATAAACCTTGTAATGTATGGTAAAAAATAAAGAGTATAAAATGGTGTATCCATCAGTGAACATTACCTCACACACAATCCATGTTCCTGGGTAAACCGGTATTACTATTTCTTAGTCCTGTTTTGGGGATTTCAACGTTATCATTACCTAGTTAGGTTGTCTTTTTAAGGCTTGGATTTGAGAACCCAGCAAATGATGTCATGGTTACGGACGGTACTTTTATACTTTTTGGCATTCCAGAAATCCATATGTACTCCTGACATCACTTTCTAAGTTGGTTTCAAGTATTATTATTAATTTCTTAGCAGATGCCCTTATCCAGGGCAACTTACAATTGTTACAATTATATCATATTATTTTTTACATACAATTTCCCATTTATAGAGTTGGGTTTTTACTGGAGCAATCTAGGTAAAGTACCTTGCTCAAGGGTACAGCAGCAATGTCCCCCACCTGGGATTGAACCCATGACCCTCCGGTCCAGAGCCCTAACCACTACTCTTCACAGTTTTGAATTGCTGTCAAAACATTTGACCTGACTGACACTGCTACAGCAACTGGTGATTACAGTTCAAATACATTTAATTTAACACTTGGGATGAATTTAAAACTCTTCATAATTTATGTACTATAGTTTTACTACATGTTTTTTTTTTTTTAAGAAAGTAAGTCGAATAAACCACCTGTTTTTTGTCAGTAAAAATTGCAACGTTTTTCTACCATTTATATTAAAACACGAGGTAACACTCCTGACAAACTCCAGCACCAGGTTTAAACACTTAAACTGTAAACCAAAATAAATTACTATTAACACTAAATCAAGTCAGCTTTTTTTTTTTTAAACCAGTGTATGATTTAATTTATACGGTGCCAATTTAGATTTCCTCTCTAAAGCTTTTGGATTTTTGGCTCATTGTTATCATAAAAAGGTAAGGGGACAGTAAAATAAATGTAATGTACTGATCCTTTGGCTACTGACTTTGTAATAGTTCAACTTCAAGGTTTATAGTATATTTATATAGCTCACAATAATTTTGCAAAAGGTGACTAACATTGTTTTATATTCAACAGTGATTGTGCAGGAAATTCTTTCTCAAGAATTAAGCTCAGTAACCCTTGCTGCTGAGTTGCTCCTACAACATATTCTGACTCTAGATGAGAATGGATGGTTTCAGGAATTTTTGGATGTACTGGAAGCACAAGGTTTGTTTAACGATACTTTACTTTCTTAAAAGCTGTTTTAAAATTATAATCTGGTGAAGTACAATTATAAGAAACTGGTTTTTTTTGCTCACTTTGACAGTGACACACATTTAATAGCACCTTTTTAAATATTAGTCAGTGGACACCATATACTGGTAATTGAAAGTTACACTGATACAAATTACACCCAGTAATAAAAATAATAAAAATACTGTTTTGCTTGTTTGCCCTGTAAAAAATAAGTTACTGTGGTCTATTCAACTGATCTAAACAACAGTAGTCTAAATACAGCCAATCATTTTAATATGACCCTTCCTGACATGTCACACAGACAGGAATACATTAAGCAGATGATCTTGCACTGTTACATGTTTGATTTTCAGAGTGACAGTATTTAGATCTGCTAATTGTATACCCATTCAATTGACCTCTTTTTTTTAATGATGTTGATGTACTGAGTGACGCTACAAATATGTCTAGTCACATTATTTAATAAGTACATGCTCAGCACTTCATCCCACAGTACTGTGCCTCTGTATACTTCCTGGTCTTTGAAGTCACCACTCAGCCATCCGTGACATTCGGTGTCGAACGTGGGATAACAGCGCCTCCACGTACCCAGGCCAGGAGAAGTACTGCAGGATGAAGCGCTGGGCGCGTATTTATTAAATAAATCAAACAAACAGAAACAAAACACTTTCTTCAAACAAAAAGCCACGATGGCCAAAACAAATATACCTATAGAAATAAAACAAGTATCGTGCTGGTTTATCCCCAGCACGAGTAGCAATTGTTTACCTTCGTTATAGATCCCTCTCGCACTCCTCTTAACCCTCTCCTCCCACTATGTGAACGGCTGATGTGTTTTTATATACATGGCCATCTCCAAATTAGTATCACTTAATCAATTTGGAGATGGCCACATTACTCACAAGTTTAGATGGATGGAGAATTTAACCCCATCCACACTCAAAACAGCACTGCTAAAACGCTGTTTCTAACAACACAAAACAGTACATTTAAATAACAATAATACATCAAAAAAATACAAATAAATACAGGGGCGTGCACACCCCGTCACAGCGATCAATTAAGTTAGCAAATAAATCGGCTAAATTATATTGTTAGCTAAAATTTCTGTTTTTACAGTAAAGTGATGCAGTGTTTCCATAGTGTTACATCTGTATTTTCTATGCAAAGGTTACATCGGACTTAATGAAGCAATCAAGAAATGGGACTTCGAACAAATTGAAAAACTGGAACCTTTCAAGAAGTTTTTGGAGTTAATTGAGCCATCTTTCATTAAGAATGTAAAGGCAGTCGAAATTATAATATATATGAGAGAGTGTCTGTTTGACCAAGACTGTGAAGAGATTCAAAGGGTATTTATTTATTTCATTATCCCTGTGTTGTTGCATGAAGGGTCACAGAAGAGATTCTTCTATGTATGTACATCTTATCTAGGAGGCTGTGTGGTCCAGTGGTTAAAGAAACAGGCATGTAACTGAGAGGTCCCTGGTTCAAATCCCAGCTCAGCTACTGACTCATTGTGTGACCCTGAGCAAGTCACTTAACCTCCTTGTGCTCTGCCTTTCGGGTGAGACGTTGTTATAAGTGACTCTGCAGCTGATGCATAGTTCACACACCCTAGTCTCGTATCATGTAAAGCGCTTTGTGATGGTGGTCCACTATGAAAGGCACTATATAAAGATTATTATTATGTCACACCTTCAGTTTTAGCGCTTATTGATGCAGTATATATTTCATTTCATGTGCCAATGCAGTATTAAGCTGTACCTCTCTTTACAGCTTTCTAATATTGCTGGAGCCCAAAAACTGGTTGAATGTTTAAAGAGGACAGACAAAATAAACAGTTTCAAGCTATTGAAATTGGCATTGGAGGAATGCAATTGTGATATTGTACTGGATTTACTGGACCCAGAAGACACAGGTATAGTGTTTATTCCTTGTTTACAGTATAGTCTCTGCAGAGACTATACTGTCAGTGTTGATTTGAAGTGTTGGTATATTGCAGCAGGTCTTTTATAGAAAGCAGACATGGAATTTTTAATCTCTGATCAGATTAAAATACGAATAGGCCTTTTTATTATTTATATGGTTTCTGGTTATACAACAGATAACAACATTTAGATATTTAATTTATCAGTAAATTACTTTGGGGGTTGCACCAGACTGTAAAGTAACTGTAATGGATCCCAACTACTGTAGGTAATATATGGGAACACCTGTTAGTATTTTCCAATACTTTTATTGCTGCTTTGTGATGCAATACCACTGACAAATAAATGTTCTGTGCTAAGTGTTTCTTAGCCCCATTAGTGCTTTAATGTATAGCCAGTATATTATGGGAGCGTTCATATTTTGGCAATATGATAAATTCAAGTTTAAATAGCATCATTAAAATGTGATGTTATTCTTTGTTTTCTTGTAGGAGACAAAAAAAAAGTGAAAGACCAGGAGGGGAATGGCACTGAATCTTCATTCCGGATTGAAATCAGAGAAGAGGCAGAAGAGAACAATTTAAGTGAAAACCATTGTAAAGCTTCAGGTATTTTTGAACGGCCCTGCTTTAAGTAGTGTTATACTTACTTGTATACTTATTGTTACCTTCTTACTGTGAAAGTTCTTATGTATGTAGTATTATATGGTGCCATCTTGTTGAGGAGCTGTCTAGAGGTACTACGGGTACTTTAAATGATATACTAAATTAAGCGATAATCTTGAAAAACATTCAAAAATGTCATGGCAAGTAAAAAGAACAGAACATTGTACCTTTTGCCATTTTAATTAGGGTTGTTCATTTCATCCTCTTTCTGATATGATAATAATCATTCCATTAACTGTGTGCCACAAGCAGCAGTACTGGTTAGAACCGCTTGGTGGAGCAAAGCTGTTATTGTACAACATAATTATTATTTATTTATGTTTTGTGGTGTGGGATGTGGATTATGTTTATAACACACTTTTAACGTTGTGCTACAGGAGCACATGATGTAGAACACACTGCTGAATGTGCTGGTAAAAAACTCAGAAAATATCAAGAAGAACTGGCTGGTCCAGCTTTCAGAGGCGAGAACACTATCATCTGTGCTCCAACAGGTATATTATTTAGTGACACTACTGAAAGTCTTGTTAGTGACATTAATAAGCATCCTTAGTGCTGAGTTTCTATGTGTCTGTATCATTCATGGGACCAAATTCCTAATTCTCTTCCACCATTTTATTTTTTTCTTTTCCTAAATACTGTAATTGGTAATCTGTGTTGAGCTGCTTTGAGCAGCAGATCCCTTCTAAAAGTTTACTGTGGTATATCATGTTAAAATTACAGCAAAGTAGTACAACTTAAAATTATAATTAAGGAACAGCACTGGTAAAGCACTGAGAAGCATGGTGAGTCATGCTAATGTTTGGTAAATGCATGTAAAGAGAGGATCTTAGGGGATTTGATAAATGATCTGATAAAAAAATTTGAAAATGATGAAAAAATTTACTGAAATAGCTGTCTCACTCCTTATCTAAAATCCTAGATAATAAACAAAACGTCAATTGTTTTGTTTCTTAGGCTGTGGGAAAACAATTGTAGCCCTTGCTATCTGTGACCATCATCTCAAGAATAAAAAAGAAGGGCAGAAACGCAAGATTGCCTTCATGGCCACGCGGGTGGAGGTTTATGAACAGCAGTATTCCCTGTTCCAACAACATTTTGCAGATGCAGATGAAGATGTAAGGTAAGGTACTCAGCTTTATCATACTTCTTTACAGTGCTTACCTATGCTTTACCATGTTTTCTCTATGCTTAATTAGACCATGCTGTGGTTTTAACATGGTATACTTCTATACAGGGAGGCACAAACATAGCTCAAAACACAAGTGTTGGGAAGTTCACACTGCCACTTTCTATTCACTACCTGTACTGGATACTTATAAATAAGTCTCTGTCTGCACCTTATATCAATTAAAATGTAAACAAATAACTTGTTTCCCATACAGTGTTACAGGACTCTGTGGAGAATCAGCAGAAGGAGTTCCTGTGGGATTGTATATAGAAACAAACGACATAATTGTGCTGACACCTCAGATTCTTGTGAATGCCCTCAGATGCGGAACTATAGCTTCACTTTCCATGTTTAGTTTGCTGATATTCGATGAATGCCATAACACGACCGGAAAACATCCCTACAACGTTCTAATGACAATGTACCTGGACAGCAAACTCGGTAACAACAATGAGCTTCTGCCTCAGGCAAGTTGGTCTTTATTCTTATATACAGTGAATTTCCTGTCTGTTGCAGGGTTCCCTTTTTATTGCTGCAAAATCAATGCAGCCAGATGTTTTCTAATTAGAAAATGAATGTGCATGATTTTTTTTTTATTTTTTTTTTTATTTTATTGCACTTGAAAAACTTGTTTTCGTTTTTGCATTAAAAAACTGTATATGGTACTTAACCCCACCTACAGTTATTTGTATCCACTTTTTAATTTTATTTATTTATGTATTTATTTATTGTTTTTGTATTATTAGATTGTTGGGTTAACTGCTTCAGTTGGAGTTGGCAGTTTCAAGAGTGAAAGAGAGGCAGAGAATAACATTTGCCAGCTTTGTGCTTTCATGGACGTCCGGGTCATTTCAACTGTTACTGAAAACAAGGAGGAACTGAAATCTCACATCCACGTTCCTGAAAAACGTAATCTTATTTTCCTTAACTGCTGTTTGCTCGCTTTCATTTTTGTGAAAGTTCCTTTTTCATAATTCTGGATGTGAAACTTTGGACACTTATTCACAAAACTTTAAGGACTGTTTTCAAAAATGTTTTTTTTCAGGAATATTTTTGTTTGTGTTTGTAAACATGATTAAACAGTGCTTTGAAAAATGATAGCCCTCTCTAAACGGTTGAAAAACAACTTGTTAACTTGATTTTTTTTTTTAATCCAAAGGGGCTTAAAAAACAGTCCTTGTACAGTAACAGGTCAGGTAAACTGGGTTGAGGGAAAAGGATTTGAGACTGACAAAAAGTTTATATTGTTCAGCGCTATCCTTAGCTCACTTTTATTTCTTTTCAAGATCATTTCTTTTTAGTTCACAAAAACAAAGTTTCATAAAAAAGATACTTTTCAAAGACTAACAGACTTTGTTGGAGTGGTACAATAGACTGGAAGTGACGATGTTTCCTACCCCTGTGTTAATGACTATATTACCCCCTTGAAATGTTTTTTCTTTTTTCAAAACTTGTTTCTTTTCAAAATAAAAGTGATGTAATTTTTATTTTAAAATATGTCTAAAGTCTGATAGTACCCTTGACAACTTTGTTTTTATCTTGCTAATTTAATGACCCATTTTGTGCCATCCCATTTATTTAATTTTGTTCTGTCTTTAAGAATTCTTCTTTGTTGAAAAGCGCTCAGGAGATCCATTTACTATGACCGTTTATGGAATAATGAGTAAGATTGAAAAGCTGGCAAAAGAAGTCTACAATATAGGTAACTAATCTGCATTCTGGAATTTATTTAAAAATCCTTCAGAAATGCATTTTTCTCTCTATAATATAATTTGTCTCTGGAGATGTCATTTTTTTATTATGGTATAATGTTAAATCAAGTCAAATCGGCTCATTCAGGTGTACCATGTTTAAACACACATTTCCAAAATCAAGAAAAATATGTACAATGATGATATGATGACATCACAGTCCTTGAAAAAGAACATCCATAGCAATTTCAAATATGTATAAGCATCTTCATGTCTCTTCAGATTCTCTATCAAACATTAAAAATAGGGATTACGGATCACAGAAATATGAACAGTGGATAGTAGATGTGCAAAAAAAATGCAGAACACTGCAACTGGAGGATAAGCAGAAGGAAAGTCAGATATGCAGAGAGCTTTTCAATTACACTGAACATTTACGGGTAAGTATTATGCAGTTACACTGTGCTTATTTAATCTATAATCTGTAGTGTTGTGTTCAGTTTTACACTAAGACGCATTCCTTATTGTCTTTTTGCCAACCCATCATTTGTGATCTAAATGGCAACCCTTGTGATTACCAGTGCATGCTTTAGCAGTGCATGATTACCGTGTTTTTTGTGTATTTCTTTGTACTTTGTACTTTACAGTCAAGTGTTTCTGTCAAAAGTCACCCCAAGAGACAAGCATTTTACCACACTGTCTATAAAAACTTATGTGAGTGAAAAAAACTTTATTTCCAGGCCCTTGCCAGAACACACTACTACAGTTAGCGCTTAACAAAAAAATAATTTGGATTTGTAATATCACTATATATATATATATATATATATATATATATATATATATATAAAGGAATTATTATTATAATTTTTTTTTTAAATCCATTGTGTTACGTTATGTATCCTGGGGTAAAACTAAAGGGATTTTGTTTTTAAACTGACTTCACACATGGTAAATAGTAAACGCATGCAATGAAAATGTCATCAGGTTGCATAATAAAACAAACATTGTATAATACTGCCAAAAGTTTGTACAGCAAAGTATAAACATGGTTTCTGTATATGTTCATACAACAATGTAAAGGCTCTGTCTTTATATTTCCCAGTTCATTTTTTTAAATTTTTTTATGCTGCCTAGACTTATGTGTAACAGTAGCAGACCCTCCTCAACTCTTGTCTCCAGATTCCTCCACTGCTGCTTCTATAGAATACAGTATCTGAGGTCGGATGGTCATACACCTGCCCAGGAATCTGAATTCAGTAACTCCTGTAGCACTGCCTCATCACTGCAAACACCATGCCATTTATTATATTACAGATCTAAAAGTACAAATACATGCATATAAAAATGAATAGCGTCACCTCCTACTTCGTAGTCATTTAGCAAGCGTATTTACATAGTTATTATAATATAGGTCTAGATGTATAAAGTCATGAAATAAAAATATGCATATATAAAAACATGTACCCAGTATATGTCCATAAAATAAACTTTGTCCATTTCACTATCACACTAACATAATGGGAAAAAAAAGAAAGAAACACGGTATAAAACACATCGTATTACTATTATTTTCACAGAATATATAAAATATAAAAAATGTAAAGAATGAATGTCTTGAGTACCTTAAAATACAACCATTATATATATATTTCTAGAGTTTAAAATATGACTTACATGCATTAGATATTTTCGTTGTCCTTTGAAATAGAAAATAGAAATAGAAACTTTTTGTTGGGCTGTAAAATACACCTGTGCAGGTGATCTGGGAATGTGGGTCTGTGAGAGAGTGACAGCTGCAACGCTGATCAAAGCCAACATCCTCAAAGCAAACAGTCTGTCAATCAAGTTTCACAAAAGGCTTGAATGTCTCTATATGAGGTTAGTGCAGTTTAATGATGGTTACAGTAGTTTAATTACAGTTACAGTAGTTACACAGCTAAGAAGGGACGCATAACCTGGAATTGAACATGGCCGATGGCGGCTATCCAAAGACCACTCGGGGAATCAAACAGACGATGGAGGCTGGAAAGGGGTTAAATGCCTGGAAAGGACCTATTTTAATAATGTAACTAGATATGGTAGTAGGTCTGCTGCACACTGCGGGCAGCAGTGTGGAGTAGTGGTTAGGGCTCTGGACTCGTGACTGGGGGGTTGTGGGTTCAATCCCAGGTGGGGGACACGGCTGCTGTACCCTTGAGCAAGGTACTTTACCTAGATTGCTCCTGTAAAAACCCAACTGTTTAAATGGGTAAATGTGTAAAAATTAATGTAATTGTATGTAAAAATAATGTGATATCTTGTAACAATTGTAAGTCACTCTGGATAAGGGCGGCTGCTAAGAAATTCATAATAATAGATCAATAGACCAACATGTCTGTTCCTTGTTCTGACACATAAAATGGATTGAAAAAATATTCATAACAGCACTATAGTGCACAGGAGTTACACCCATTCCAGGTTTTAATACCAGCTTAATTAGTCACAGTGTGTAGGTAACAAGCTCTGAGGTGTCTTATTAAAGTTGCAATAAAACCAGGAATGGATCGAACTATGCAATGGGGGTTGTGTTTCCATCCGTGGACAACTTTACATTTACTTACAAGTAAATATTTACATTTTCATGAACTTTCTCTTTCATTAACAGAAATACAATGATGCGCTCATTATCAATGAAGATGCTCGCACCAAAGATGCACTGGATTATTTGGATACATTTTTTGCAGACGTTAGAAATGCAGGATTTGACAAAACAGAGCAGCTGCTCACACAGATTTTTGAAGGTATGGTGTATGATGAAATATCCTGGTCAGTTGATAACAATATTCTTTTCAAAAACAGTGTTTCTCTTATATCCCCTTGAGAATTTGAGAAATAGTAATGCTGTAATAAAACAATTAAATTGCAGCTGAGAATTGCAACACATTACACACGTTTTAAAATATATAGCTTTATTTTATTTGTAACATGGGTACACTGATGTTCTTGAAAGAATAGCTCTTGTTGTCTACATAAAGCTGTTGTCTACACTGGATTAACACCACAGTTTTCTGTCCTACAGATAATTACCAGCAGTTGCATCAATTGTCAACAGAGGAATCCCGTGAGAATCCCAAGCTCAAGGAGCTGAAGTTCATCTTGGATGAGGAATACAGGAACAATGAGCAGACCAGGACCGTGCTCTTTGTCCGGACCAGAGCCCTGGCTGAGGTAAGAAAGCTCTTTTAGCTTTATTACACCATGTCTTTATAACGTTAAGATTTTTTATTCCTTTGAGAACAAATATGAGTAAGCTTTAATCATTTAAAAGTCACCTTATAGATTAAAGAAGTATAAATAATTGCTGAATGTTTTGTTTGGCTTATTTAAGTTTTTCAAAGTAAAGCTTTTTTTTAGTCTAGAACAGAGATTCACGTTACATAAGTTACCAAGCCCTCTCTTCCATTTTAAATTAACACAAATGCTGTCCTAATGCTTTTTGGAGGGTTGTGTTTATATATTATCAACAATGCCTTGGAATATTTGCCTGTTTAAGAATTGTTTGATCAATATCTTTTATTTTACAGGCCTTGAAAAACTGGGTTGAAGAAAACCCTTCTCTTGCACACTTAAAGCCAGGCGTGTTGATTGGTCGTGGGAAGAGGTCTCAGCAAACAGGTCTCAATCTAGCTTAATCTTTGTGATTAGATGTGTCATTTTTATAGTTATTACACATGTTTGTTTAGGAATCATTTTGTAGTACACTACTGTCTCTGTTTTAAGTCTGCTTTCCTTTCAGTCTTGTTACTACGTGAGTTCCTTACCAAACAAAACTACAGAAATGTTTAACTGTTGTGGTGGATGTTAGTATCTAAATTAATTATAGTATCTCAAAAGAAAATATTATCTAACTTTTACCAGTTAAAGTAAATAAATTCAATTAAAATACCAAGATTAACTAAATAATGTTGATGTACGTAGCTAGTTTAATATTGTGAACAATATTCCCCATTGGCTTAATAGATGTTATTTAAAGCAGTGCTTACTTAACATTACAAAATACAATCAGACAAATCAGTTTAAAAGTAAAATTACTTTTGCTTCTTTCAATATTGCACAATTAAGTAGGTATTAGCATAGGATTTCTAAATCGCTCATTTTGTAATTAGTTAAGTGTGTTCAGAAAATTGTTAACCATATATTTTATCAGAATTCTAAATATATTCAAAGCATTAATATATTCTATCAGATTAAGAATTCAAGTTATGTTCAAACAATGGATTCATTTCACATTTCATCATACACAATTTAAACAAATTAATCCTATACTTTCTATGCACCATGGAAATTCAATAAACTTGCATTTATTTACCAAACTTTCGCTTGAGTAGAGAGTTGAAACCATTCTTGGAATAAAGAGTCTCATAACGAAAACAAAGCAAGATGTGAAGGTTGCAAAGAATGGGTTCGTTTTAGAAACCTGGGTTTTATGCAATGGTCTTTTCCTCAGCTTGGTTTCAGAGCCGCAGTTGATTGAGGACATATCTTCAGGTTTTACTTGCGGCGTGTAGTGATGTCCAGCAGGAGAAAGGCAGCTGTTTATCCTCACAGGCAGCGCTGTGTTTGATGTTAGTCAGATGACACACTGGAGTTTTCGAAGGTGGTTTTTCCTGTGTTAATACAGACAGATAGCAAAGTGTAGCGTGGAGACCTGTCGTCTGTTGAAATTGTCCATGTGAGGTAGGTGAAGAAGAATAGAGAAGAGGGTGATTCTGTCGCAAACAGGTGCTTTTCAAACTTCAAAAAGGGCAGTTCCTTTCCAAATTCTCTAATCACACAGATTCTATTTCTCAGTCCATCATTACTGATTGGTCAGTTAGAAAAGGGAGCTTCACTTTTCATGAAGGCTCATAGCTCCTCCCAAATACACCGAGAGTCTGGATTCGGACTGTGGTCTGCTTTGACTACCCCCGATATAGATGTTGTTTATAATTCTCTAAAAATGTATGTATGTGCGAACACAGATGTTCTTGTCAGGTTCTATACCATTGACCTTCTCTTTTAATAAAATTGTTATGAAGTGATTGTCCCACAAATGATTATACGAGTCGATGTTGCGTAAGTAATAATATCTATGGGTTTTTTTTGTTTTTTTTTAGGAATGACATTGCCATCTAAGAAAGGGCTGTTGGAGTCATTTAAAAAAAATGATCAAAGTAAAATATTAATCGCAACATCAGTTGCTGATGAAGGGATTGACATTCCTCAATGTAACCTTGTGCTGCTGTATGAGTATGTTGGCAATGTGGTTAAGATGATCCAAGTAAGAGGTATGTTTTACATTTATGTAAGCTTTGTATGCCAACATTTTCACTGTTGCAGACATTTCAAGATTTATGGCACAAGGTTGTAGTACTGTACCTTTCCTTGGCTTAACACGATGTAATGTGCCTGGGAGTGGGGCATTTGTTGTCAGTTTTTCCCCATTCTGACCACTTGCTTATTAAATATTATGGAATCACTGAGATAAATGTCTGTTTTTCAGATACATGAAAAACCTTGATATCCACAATTTCAGGTTCAATTCATTTTTCTTAATATTACCATGAAAAACTATTTTCTGGAAACTTAAAAAAAAAAGATTTGGTGGAAAAAGTTGATAACCCATGAACATTTCAATTCTCAGAAAATTGGAAGCAAGGATATGTTGTTTAACTATGGGTTATCCCGTTTTATCAGAACACCGCTCAATTACAAACACAAAATTGAAATGTGTATTGTGCGCTGCATTGAGTGGGTGGGAGTTTATAATTTAAAGTGAAGTAAAAATGGTACAAAAAAAAAAGAAGAAAAGTACAGCAAATAACCAGCAGCTACCTTACTGCCTGCTCTATGCAAGATATTCTGTACTGTTGGGTCACAAACCACTTATAAAACTTATAATGCACCTTTTATCCCTCTCCAGTTTTTACTAATGGTCTTGTAAACGTGTTCTAGGTCGTGGAAGAGCTCAGGGCAGCAAGTGCATCCTTGTTTCCAGCAAGAAAGAGCAAATTGAGAAAGAAAAGTTAAATATGCTTCGTGAAAAAATTGTCGATCAAGCTGTCATTAATTTACAGCAGCCCGGAAACACTATGCTTACCAAGGTATCTATTCCACTATTTATTTAGTTGTCACATACAACATATTTTTCAGAGGATGCCTAATTAGCCAAAGGACAGACCACCATGGAACTGACAAATGAAACATAGCGTGAATGACTGAACTATCATTTCTTTGTATTATTATTATTTTTTTTAATTTAACAAATATTAGAAAAATATGAAACTGAAATAAGGTCAAAGTGAGATACAAAAACAATGCTACTGGTTTCAGCCAGTGTGGATTGATGGTTTATTAATAAAAATCATTGTATGGATTATGGAGCAGGCAAAAAGAATGGTACTCGCTGTAGTGCACAGGAAGGCAAATGCAACTGGAATAATATACATTTTATTTTTTTACATTTTAGATTGAAGTTTTACAAAGGGAAGACAAGAATGTGAGGGACTATAATAGATTAACTCTGCAAAGGGTCAGAACAGAAGACTGCTTTCGGCTTCTTTGCTCAAAATGCAAGAGCCCTGCTTGTTTCACGGACAACATAAGAGTTTTACAGGTATGGCCTGGGGTGTAAGAAAGGGGTTTAATGGAGATTTAAATGTTGTGTTAATTTAATATTTTTTTCTTATTATTTTTATTATTCCTATTCTTATTTTATTATGTACTTTAATGTCCCTTAAATTTGACTAAAGTATACTGTGGTAAAAACAAAGCAAAAGGGTAATGAAGGCATGGTTAAGAAACAGACAAGCATGGTACAGTATACGTTTAAGCATACCAAACACCTTTGTTTACCATGGTAAAGCGCTGTAGATGCACCAGGAAATCTTTTAGGGCCTCACATTTAAAGCGATATTACATTGATGGTATTCTCCCTAGGATTCACACCATGTTGTCTTGGATAATGCATTTTCGGTGTGCTACATTACAAAGCCCCATGGAAGACCCAGAAGTTATGGTGGGTTTCAGAAAAAGCTCAAGATGTTTTGCAAAACATGTGAGCACGACTGGGGAATAATAGCCTCCTACATGACCATCGAACACCTGCCAGTCATCAAAATAGACAGCTTTGTGGCCGAGAACTGTGTGACCAAGGAACAGCATTACTTCAGAAAATGGAGAGATGTGATCTTTACCATGAAACAGTTTGATATAGCAGAAATGCATACTAGACTTCATGCACTGCAGGAATGAACAACCTTCCAAAGTAATTTTAATCCAGAAATCAAGAATCATGGCTTTTAATACAAGTAATGAAATAATCATAATGCTGTTTTCTTTTTGCTGTATTTTATGGTCTTAGTCTTTTTAGATGCATATTTAAACCTGTATACAAAAAATAAAAAAAACACAAGCTGCTTATAAAGTGTGGCTTAGTATTGACTTAGGGTCTTGTGAAATACTATTAAGATATATTAACTTGCAGAATTAACTAACATTAAAATGCACTATTTTTTATGAGGTGGTTTAGAAAGGTGATTTTGGTGCTTGATGTTCGAGTGATTTTGTGAATGTTCCCTACAGTGTGAGGGCTTGTGTTCACAAAGCTCATTTGGAATAATGCATAAAGTTCAATGTACCTTTTATTTTAAAATCAAACATTTTCTTTCGTTATTTCATATTGCACATTTTTCTTGTGTATTATGTAATACTGTAAAATGCAAAAAATAAATGCTATACAAATCTAATGTTACTGGACTGGAGGACTGAAGAACTCATGCCACACACAACTTGCTAATACTCTCCTTTGCTAGAGTATTCTACAGGAGTTAACACTGAACAACACACCGGGTGAGATATTTCGTACTGAAGCTAAATCATTTTTTACCCCTTTCCATAATGCCACATGTTGCGATATGCCCAGAGTATGAGCCTGTGTACCAGGCTGGTTTTAAAGGAAAGAAATGTGCATTAATTCAATGCCCGCAAATGCTGACATGTATTCATTTTATTTTTGTAACATGACAAAAACAAACATTCATCAAGGCTTTTAGTTAAAAAAATAAACACATGGTTGTAAAATATGTTAAGTCAAGTTAATACAGCATGATATAGTATATAGATATAGTAAGGGACATATTTAAAATAAACATTTAAAACGTTAGCCATAAATTAAACCATGTTAGTTCACTTATCTAGAAAATATAGCTAATCTTTTGTAATAAATTATTTACACCTGCTTGCGTAAATGTTCAGTAAAAGCAATTTTAGTCAGTGTAGATCTGGGACGTGCAGACAGAAAACACTTACATTCTCTGGTCTGTGAAGATCTACTGTCAGTGGTGTCATGATTGCAAACCTGAAAATGCCCTACCCCACCAGGGAGAGGACAATATATCAGTTAAAAAAGGCTGCTTTAAAAAGTTTCATATGTGCTAGTGTACGCTTTTGTACATTTAAGCTAACACAAGACTTTTTAAAATATTGAATCAAACATGTATAATTCTTTAGAAAACACAGTCCAAAATAAATTTAAAAAAAACAACACAAAAACAAAAATAAACTGCCATAAGTAATAATAATGCTTAAGTCCCATCCTTGACTGCATTCTGCAATTTATAATATCTGAATCTCACTGTTGCAAGTTCATATCTGTCATAATTGCCAATATACCAGATTTGACAGACACATTTTAGATGCTTGTTAGTGTGCGAACCCGAGTGACTTTTTTCAGCAATGGCTGTGTTCCAAAACGTCTACAAAGCTTTTGTAACAGGTGCAGCAGTTTCTGATTCTGATAATTTTTCTGATGCTTCAATGGAGACAAGAGTCTCAAATATGCATACAGACCATTCTGAAAAATATTGTTGTAATTCTGAAGTGATTTAGGGCAGGGCTTGAATTGTAACAAATTAACAAAGGGAACTCCACAAATCTAATGGATGCACTTATTCAAGGTTGTTGGCCAAACTTTTCAAAAACATAGAGGCATTAATTGGCACATAATTTCTTGCATTATTAAGCAGGGAAAGACCTTTGAACAGCAAAGACTGGGCAGCATTATGGGCTTCCTTTGTGTGTAGACCTGGGTGATCAACCATCTGATGGCAGAGAAGAGAATTAGGTCTTGGCATTGTCATTCCTCTCTGTTGCAACTTTAAGGAAAAGTTTGATAATTCTTCAAGGGCATCATACATACCTCCTACATTTTGAATAAAACTTACTGGAGATCCTGATTGCTATGCCTACTAGGTACATGTTTCTCTCAGAACTACAGTGACTTGCATCTTTTGATGCTTCTGTGAAATGTTTGTACAAAACACCCTTTACTGTCCTAAAACTGGAAGCAGCCCACCAGGTACTCAGGACTGCCAACATTCAGGCACTGGATTGATGAAGCTTCACAACATAATGCAAACTCACGTTTGTTTTTTTTAGACGAATGATAGAGGGAATATACCTTGTCAAAAAATATCTGAAAGTGATTCATTCCTGTCACGTCATCAACAGTGTCTCCAACACTTAATTTCAAATGATGGTTCATACAATTCCAAAGTAAAACTTTTGGAGATTTTTTTTTTCTTTCTGAGAAACCATGACGGGAAACAGTTGAAAGTAATGCTTTATATGTTGTTTCTGCATTAGTAGCAGCAAGTTCCACTAAATCTAGGAAGAATGTTACAGGGTCTTCTGAATCACAAAGACATGTCCTAAATGTAGATGATTAAAACAGACTTTTTACTGTCTGTAGTAGATTCATCAATCAGAACTACCAATTTGGATTCACTGTCTATAACACTTGCCACAAGCTTTTTCCTCATTTCACTGGCAATATGATGAGAAATATTAGCAAAGAAAGACTTCATTTCCCAGTGTCCCTCTTAGAATGCAAGGTACGTCCCATGTCAAGACCATTTACAACTTGCAAATCAATGTCAGTAGGCAGATGAGGAAATTGCCAACATGATTTTGCTATCGTGTAAACAGTCTGAAACACTTTATCTGATATTTCATACTGATGTTTTTTCATTTCAGCAGCACAATTTTCAATTTGCTTTTCTTTGGCCTGTCGCATAATTCTCTCAGCTTCCTTATGTGACTGTGACAGGGTGACTGAGCGGTGACATCACGGCAGAAGCAGGGACGGACAAACACTGACACCAGAGCAAGTACTGCAGTTCAAGTGGCGTTTGCCATTTTTATTAAGCAAAAACCAAAATAAATCAAAAGTTTAAACAAAAAGACTTTGCTCAATGAGCGAAACAAAAGGTTCAAACACAAACAAATCTCGAACACAAAAGTAAATAATAATATAGGTCAGGCTGGGCAGATTGCCTTCACTGTTCCTGTGTTTAATTTTTAAATAAATTTCTCTCTCGTCTCAGTTCTCTCCGCTCCTAAAACATCCACACCGAGCTAGAGAGCTGCAGCCTTTTTATATCGTGGCCGAGGGGTTTAACTAGCTTGCAATTAATTATTCTATTACCCTCGGCCACAATCTGCACGAGTTTATTAAAAATTACGTCTGTGGATGGGACTACCCATCCACGCTACAAAACAAATCGGCTACGCCGTCAAAATACAAAACAATAAAACATACGGCGCTCGCCATCATGTAAATAATAAATCATAATACATATACAAAATAACACAGGGGCGGAGGGGGAACCCCCGTTCTAAACTAAAATAAACAAAACAATGTACAGGGCTGCTCGCCCTGTTACATATCCCCCCCCTTGTGCAACGCACACATGGCCCCAACAGCCACCTCCCCCCTCAGTCTCAAAGTCCCGGAAGAGGGGGAAGCACAGTGTCCATAGGGGTGGCCATGGTGGGAGGTCCGGCACCCCCAATTCTTCGTGGCGGCAGCTCCCTCTTCCGGGGCTCCGCCACACACTATCCTGCCGCTGAAGTGCGGCTGGGGAGCTGGTCTCCTGACCTCCCCCCTTCATGGCCGGCAGTTCCCCTCCGTGGGGCTCCGCCACCCAATTCCGGCAGCGAAACTGCTGCGGGGAGCTGGTCTCCTGGCCTCCCCCCTTCTTCATGGCGGCATTTCCCTCCGTGGGGCTCCGACCACACGATTTCCGCAGCGAAACTGCTGCGAGGGAGCTGGTCTCCTGACCTCCCCTCCTTCTTTATGGCGGCATTTCCCCTCCGTGGGGCTCCGACCACACGATATCCGGCAACGAAACTGCTGCGAGGGAGCTGGTCTCCTGACCTCCCCTCCTTTGTGGCCGGCAGCTCCCCTCCGTGGGGCTCCGGCCACCGTGTTTCCTGCCACGGAAATGCAGCTGGGGAGCTGGTCTCCTGACCTCCCCCCCTTTCTTCATGGCCGGCAGCTCCCCTTCATGGGGCTCCGGCCACAGTGTAGCAACCCCAGGTGAAGCAGAGCGCCCGGCAACCCCAGGCGAAGCAGGACCCTCGACAACCCCAGGCGAAGCAGGATCCCTGGCGACCCCAGGCGACGGCAGCAGCAGCGGACCCTCGGGAGGCGACGGCAGCAGCAGCGGACCCTCGGGAGGCGACGGCAGCAGCAGCGGACCCTCGGGAGGCGACGGCAGCAGCAGCGGACCATCGGGAGGCGACGGCGGCAGCAGCGGACCCTCGGGAGGCGAACTCGGAAGGGGAGCCCCTGGCCATGGAGGCGGCAGCGGGAGCTCCACTTCTCCCTCGTACCCTGCACCCTGTGCGGAGCAACAGGCAGCCCCAGGCGATGCGGAGCCACAGGCAGCCCCAGGCGATGCGGAGCCACAGGCAGCCCCAGGCGATCCAGGCGTAGGCATCCCTGAGTGGATGCAGGCGTGGCATCCCTGGTGGAGCGAGGCTGGCATCCTTGGGCGGTGCGAGGCTGGCATCCTTGGGCGGTGCGAGGCTGGCATCCTTGGGCGGCGCGAGGCTGGCATCCTTGGGCGGCGCGAGGCTGGCATCCCTGGGCGGCGCGAGGCTGGCATCCCTGGGCGGTGCGAGGCTGGCATCCCTGGGCGGTGCGAGGCTGGCATCCTTGGGCGGTGCGAGGCTGGCATCCTTGGGCGGTGGTGGAGGCAGAGGCAGCTCCTGCTCCTCTCCCTCAGGTGGTGGAGGCAGAGGCAGCTCCTGCTGCTCTGCTCCTGGCAAAGGCGGCAGGGGCTCCTCCCCTTCTGGCTGCGAAGGCGGCAGGGGCTCCTCCCCTTCTGGCTGCGAAGGCGGCAGGGGCTCCTCCCCTTCTGGCTGCGAAGGCGGCAGGGGCTCCTCCCCTTCTGGCTGCAGCCATGAAACCAGCAGGCATGCTCCCTCTGCTGGTGGTGGTGGGAGCGACATGTCGTCCTCCCATGGAGGTGGAACCAGCAAGTACTCTACTTCCGCTGGTGGAGGTGGGACCAGCAGGTACTCTCCCTCTGCTGGCGGAGGTGGGAGCGACACACAGTCCTCCCACGGCGGTGTAGGTGGAACCAGCAGGAACTCTCCCTCTGCTGGCGGAGGTGGGAGCGACACACAGTCCTCCCACGGCGGTGTAGGTGGAACCAGCAGGAACTCTCCCTCTGCTGGCGGAGGTGGGAGCGACACGCAGTCCTCCCACGGCGGTGGAGGTGGAACCAGCAGGAACTCACCCTCTGCTGGCGGAGGTGGGAGCGACACGCAGTCCTCCCAGGGCGGTGGAGGTGGAACCAGCAGGAACCCTCCCTCTGCTGGCGGAGGTGGGAGCGACACCCAGTCCTCCCAGGGCGGTGGAGGTGGAACCAGCAGGAACTCTCCCTCTGCTGGCGGAGGTGGGAGCGACACACAGTCCTCCCAAGGCGGTGGAGGTGGAACCAGCAGGAACTCTCCCTCTGCTGGCGGAGGTGGGAGCGACACACAGTCCTCCCAAGGCGGTGGAAGCGGAACCAGCAGGAACTCACCCTCTGCTGGTGGCGGCGGAACCAGCAGGCATGCTCCCTCTGCTGGCAGGTACCTGGGCTGTGGATGTTCGGCCTTCCCCCTTTTGGGCTGTGGACGCACTGGCTCCTCCCTCTGGGGCTGTGGACGTTTGGCCTCCCCCCTCTTGGCCTGTGGACGCACCGGCTCCTCCCTCTTGGGCTGTGGATGCTCGGCCTCCTCCCTTTTGGGCTGTGGACGCTCGGCCTCCTCCCTCTTGGGCTGTGGACGCACCGACTCCCTCTCCAGGTCCGTGTCCCCTCTCTACTTCCTTCTCACCTTTTCTCCCTTGGCCTGTGGAGGTGATGGGGTCTGCTGCTCCAGCAGCCAAAACCACCCTGATGCACAGGACACCCTCCCCATGGTGTAGGCTTCCCAGAAGCAGGGGTCTTCATAGGGGCAGTCCCCCTGGTCATGCCCAAACTCCCTGCAGATGACACACAGGGGGGCCCCTTCAGCTCTCCACTGCTCCTGTTCCATGTCCCAGTAAGGGGGTCCCAGTTGGGTGGGGTCCCGTGACCACCATCTCCTCTCACCTCTCTCCTGCTGCTGCTTATGGCAGCCCTTCCTCCTTCCTCTTCCTCCCATCTTCCTTCCTCACACAATTAGAAAAAACGAAAAAAAAACGAAAAAACTGCAGTACCCTCTTCTGCCTGCATCTAGGAGGCGCTGGTGATCCCACGCTGGACACCACGTGTGAAAGGGTGACTGAGCGGTGACGTCACGGCAGAAGCAGGGACGGACAAACACTGACACCAGGGCAAGTACTGCAGTTCAAGTGGCGTTTGCCGTTTTTATTAAGCAAAATGAGTGAAACAAAAGGTTCAAACACAAACAAATCTCGAACACAAAAGTAAATAATAATATAGGTCAGGCTGGGCAGATTGCCTTCACTGTTCCTATGTTTAATTTTTAAATAAATTTCTCTCTCGTCTCAGTTCTCTCCGCTCCTAAAACATCCACACCGAGCTAGAGAGCTGCAGCCTTTTTATATCGTGGCCGAGGGGTTTAACTAGCTTGCAATTAATTATTCTATTACCCTCGGCCACAATCTGCACGAGTTTATTAAAATTACTTCTGTGGATGGGACTACCCATCCACGCTACAAAACAAATCGGCTACGCCGTCAAAATACAAAACAATAAAACATATGGCGCTCGCCGTCATGTAAATAATAAATCATAATACTTATACAAAATAACACAGGGGCGGAGGGGGAACCCCCGTTCTAAACTAAAATAAACAAAACAATGTACAGGGCTGCTCGCCCTGTTACAGTGACATAGAATTCTTCTGTTTAAATATTATTTTCCTCAAAGACAGCTGCTGACTATCTTTGGTGTTTCCATACTGCACACTGGTAACTATTGGTCATTGTAACATTTTACCAACAAAAACTAAACTGAAATGTTAAATTGTAAGATTTTACCACGTGCAAAAATACAGAACAATATTACACTTTTTGGGTTTCCAAAAAAAGCACAATAATGTATTTTTTTCATGGTTATCACGGATTTCTGTTAAATGTACCCATTGCCGTGTAATATGTAGTTCTCCATTTCTGAAAGAATAGTGAAAATATACATTATATTTTATCACTTAAATAGAAATACAGCAAACGTTACTGACACACTGCCTGGTACATTGCATTTAGGAACTGCATAGAGCTGCATCATTTCTTTAAAATGTCTAAAATGTAAAAGACACCAACATTAACTCTTTTTAGGTAAGCATTTCCATATTTAGAAAGAGTTGTTGTATAATAACTCTAGAGAAAAATAAAAGTGACAACACTATTTCTTTCTGCTTTAATACATACTACATTTAATCGTGAAATATCTTGAAATAAGCCATTAAAAATACAGGCCTAATAATGGCATATTTGCAATTTGTCAGCAAATTAATTGTGTTTTACTCCAATCATTGTCTGTATTTTTGCCATCAAAATAAACAGGTGGCTATACATGTCTGCTTGTGGAAGCACCCCAGGCCATAAATATACAGTACTGTGCAAAAGTTTTAGGCAGGTGTGAAAAAATGCTGTAAAGTAAGAATGCTTTCAAAAATAGACATGTTAATAGTTTATATTTATCAATTAACAAAATGCAAAGTGACTGAACAGAAGAAAAATCTACATCAAATCAATATTTTGTGTGACCACCCTTTGCCTTCAAAACAGCATCAATTCTTCTCGGTACACTTGCATACAGTTTTTGAAGGAACTCGGCAGGTAGGTTGGCCCAAACGTCTTGGAGAACTAACCACAGTTCTTCTGTGGATTTAGGCAGCCTCAGTTGCTTTCTCTCTTCATGTAATCCCAGACAGACTCGATGATGTTGAGATCAGGGCTCTGTGGGGCCATACCATCACTTCCAGGACTCCTTGTTCTTCTTTACGCTAAAGATAGTTCTTAATGACTTTCGCTGTATGTTTGGGGTCGTTGTCATGCTGCAGAATAAATTTGGGGCCAATCAGATGCCTCCTGATGGTATTGCATGATGGATAAGTATCTGCCTGTACTTCTCAGCATTGAGGAGACCATTAATTCTGACCAAATCCCCAACTCCATTTGCAGAAATGCAGCCCCAAACTTGCAAGGAACCTCCACCATGCTTCACTGTTGCCTGCAGACACTCATTCGTGTATGCTCTCCAGCCCTTCGGCGAACAAACTGCCTTCTGCTACAGCCAAATATTTCAAATTTTGACTCATCAGTCCAGAGCACCTGCTGCCATTTTTCTGCACCCCAGTTCCTGTGTTTTCGTGCATAGTTGAGTCGCTTGGCCTTGTTTCCACGCCGGAGGTATGGCTTTTGGCCGCAAGTCTTCCATGAAGGCCACTTCTGACCAGACTTCTCCGGACAGTAGATGGGTGTACCAGGGTCCCACTGTTTTCTGCCAGTTCTGAGCTGATGGCACTGCTGGACATCTTCCGATTGCGAAGGGAAGTAAGCATGATGTGTCTTTCATCTGCTGCAGTAAGTTTCCTTGGCCGACCACTGCGTCTCGGTCCTCAACGTTGCCCGTTTCTTTGTGCTTCTTCAAAAGAGCTTGGACAGCACATCTGGAAACCCCTGTCTGCCTTGAAATTTCTGCCTGGGAGAGACCTTGCTGATGCAGTATAACTACCTTGTGTCTTGTTGCTGTGCTCAGTCTTGCCATGGTGTATGACTTTTGACAGTAAACTGTCTTCAGCAACCTCACCTTGTTAGCTGAGTTTGGCTGTTCCTCACCCAGTTTATTCCTCCTACACAGCTGTTTCTGTTTCAGTTAATGATTGTGTGTCAGCCTACATATTGAATTGATGATCATTAGCACCTGTTTGGTATAATTGTTTAATCATACACCTGACTATATGCCTACAACATCCCTGACTTTGTGCAAGTGTACCTAGAAGAATTGATGCTGTTTTGAAGGCAAAGGGTGGTCACACCAATATGGATTTGATTTAGATTTTTCTTCTGTTCACTCACTTTGCATTTAGTTAATTGATAAATATAATCTATTAACATGTCTATTTTTGAAAGCATTCTTACTTTACAGCATTTTTTCAAAACTTTTGCTTATATATATATATATATATATATATATATATATATATATATATATATATATATACAGTACTGTGCAAAAGTTTTAGGCAGGTGTGAAAAAATGCTGTAAAGTAAGAATGCTTTCAAAAATAGACATGTTAATAGATTATATTTATCAATTAACTAAATGCAAAGTGAGTGAACAGAAGAAAAATCTAAATCAAATCCATATTTGGTGTGACCACCCTTTGCCTTCAAAACAGCATCAATTCTTCTAGGTACACTTTGCACAAAGTCAGGGATTTTGTAGGCGTATAGTCAGGTGTATGATTAAACAATTATACCAAACAGGTGCTAATGATCATCAATTCAATATGTAGGTTGAAACACAATCATTAACTGAAACAGAAACAGCTGTGTAGGAGGAATAAAACTGGGTGAGGAACAGCCAAACTCAGCTAACAAGGTGAGGTTGCTGAAGACAGTTTACTGTCAAAAGTCATACACCATGGCAAGACTGAGCACAGCAACAAGACACAAGGTAGTTATACTGCATCAGCAAGGTCTCTCCCAGGCAGAAATTTCAAGGCAGACAGGGGTTTCCAGATGTGCTGTCCAAGCTCTTTGAAGAAGCACAAAGAAACGGGCAACGTTGAGGACCGTAGACGCAGTGGTCGGCCAAGGAAACTTACTGCAGCAGATGAAAGACACATCATGCTTACTTCCCTTCGCAATCGGAAGATGTCCAGCAGTGCCATCAGCTCAGAACTGGCAGAAAACAGTGGGACCCTGGTACACCCATCTACTGTCCGGAGAAGTCTGGTCAGAAGTGGCCTTCATGGAAGACTTATGGCCAAAAAGCCATACTTCCGACGTGGAAACAAGGCCAGCGACTCAACTCTGCACAAAAACACAGGAACTGGGGTGCAGAAAATGGAAGCAGGTGCTCTGGACTGATGAGTCAAAATTTGAAATATTTGGCTGTAGCAGAAAGCAGTTTGTTCGCCGAAGGGCCAGAGAGCGTACACGAATGAGTGTCTGCAGGCAACAGTGAAGCATGGTGGAGGTTCCTTGCAAGTTTGGGGCTGCATTTCTGCAAATGGAGTTGGGGATTTGGTCAGAATTAATAGTCTCCTCAATGCTGAGAAGTACAGGCAGATACTTATCCATCATGCAATACCATCAGGGAGGCATCTGATTGGCCCCAAATTTATTCTGCAGCATGACAACGACCCCAAACATACAGCGAAAGTCATTAAGAACTATCTTCAGCGTAAAGAAGAACAAGGAGTCCTGGAAGTGATGGTATGGCCCCCACAGAGCCCTGATCTCAACATCATCGAGTCTGTCTGGGATTACATGAAGAGAGAGAAGCAACTGAGGCTGCCTAAATCCACAGAAGAACTGTGGTTAGTTCTCCAAGATGTTTGGGCCAACCTACCTGCCGAAGTTCCTTCAAAAACTGTGTGCAAGTGTACCTAGAAGAATTGATGCTTGATGCTGTTTTGAAGGCAAAGGGTGGTCACACCAAATATGGATTTGATTTAGATTTTTCTTCTGTTCACTCACTTTGCATTTAGTTAATTGATAAATATAATCTATTAACATGTCTATTTTTGAAAGTATTCTTACTTTACAGCATTTTTTCACACCTGCCTAAAACTTTTGCACAGTACTGTATATATATAAATCGCTTCATCAGGTGATGTAGGTAACAAATTGCTTCTCAAGACAACAGCAGTTTCTGAAATTATCATAAGCCCCTTTCACACTGGCATGCTCTACCCGGGTCAGGACCCGGTGTCATGCAGGTTGGCTACGTGATTTCACACTGCTTTTGATAAAGTAGGGTTGACTGGGTGACAGATGCAAGTACACATGCCCCAGAAGCAGCTTTGTACGGACGCTTCCATCCAAGCTTCTCTGGATTGAACCAATGCATTTTGTCTCGCTCAACCCAGGTCAAAGCGTGTCGACCCAAATCTGGAGGGGGTTTGCTGCAACCCAGGTACGTAGGCGGGACTGTGACCCGGGGAACATAAAGATAATTTCTTTGAAAATATATCAGGCACAACAGCTCTTCTTTTTCTACACATAATTAGGGCCCTACCAAATTCGCGATACATTTTCGTAAATTTCAAGGTCATAACATTTTTAAAATCTTAAATTTCACAGTTTCAGCTATTTAAATCTTAAGTTTCACGGTGGTGTAACAGTCTCTGAAATGACTGACATATTTATTTAAATCTTTTTTTTTTTTTTGTCCTGCGGTGCTTTTAATGTATTTTTCTGCTCATATTACTACTTGGTATACAGTTGTAGTCAAAAGTTTACATACCCCAATGGAAATGTATAATTTCTTGAAAACAAAAGAATTTTAGGAAAAATCTTTTGTGGAAATTTAGTTCCAATACATGGTCAAATTGATTCCATAGCATACCAAAAGATATTGGTCAATCATATGAAACCCTCCGCTACAAAACTTGGTTTAAAGAGCAACTGGATGACAACTCCAACTCGGGGTGGTGTAGTAGGAGCGAGAGCAACGAGAGAGAGAGGAGACAACTTTAACTTTAAGAATACATCTAGGAACAGTGACGGCTACAGCCCAGCCTGACCTGGATCGTTTATTGTATTTCTTTTTTTTGTGTTCGTGACTTGTTTTTGTTCGACTGTTTGTTTTGCTCGGTGAGCACAGTTTTCTCTCTTTTTGTTAAAACATTTGGTTTATTTGTGTTGTATTTTTCAATAAAGACGGCGCAAACGCCATTTTCACTACCTGCGGTATCCTTTTTCCAGTTCCTGCTTCTGGTCTGACGCCACCCACTCCGGCCGTCTTTGTGACACGTGGTGTCCTGCGTGGGATTACCAGCACCTCCAGGACTCAGGCCAGAGCGGGTACCGCAGTTTTTTTTCCCCAGTTTTGCCAGTAGGGTTTTTTTTTTGTTGTTGTTGCAGTAAAGCGAGGATGGGGAGAAAGAGCTGCAGGAAGCAGCGGAAGCAGCAGCAGCTGCAACAACAACAACAGCTGCAGCACTCGTCCTGCATGCCGGGCAGGGAGGAGGACAGCCACAACGGGGCAGGGTGCCCGTATACGCAGGCTCAGGGAAAGGAGCAGCTGTCACCCCAAGCATCAGTAGCCACCCCTCTACCCCCACTGCCACCGGGTTCCCCACCGTCCCGGGAAATATGGGACTGGCTGGTGCACCCCGAGGGGAACTTCGCCAGTGACCTCCCTGGGTTATTAACATGCTGCGGATGCGAGATGGGGAACGATGGGAGGACTGGGAGCAACAGCACAACCCGGCATCAGTTCATGACGTTGCCGCGGTGGTGCTGGGGTACCTAGCTGCAGACATGGGAGGGGTGCCTTCCAGTGAGCAAGAGGGAGAGGAGCAGTCGCTACCCTCTCCAGTACCTGAGTGGGAGGAGCCCGAATGTCCTATGCCTGAGTGGGAGGAGCCCGAACGTCCTACGCCTGAGTGGGAGGAGCCCGAACATCCTACGCCTGAGTGGGAGGAGCCCGAACGTCCTACGCCTGAGTGGGAGGAGCCGGGGCGTCCACAGCCCAAAAGGGAGGAGTCGGGGCGTCTACAGCCAAAAAGGGAGGAGTCGGGGCGTCCACAGCCCAAAAGGGAGGAGCCGGGGCGTACACAGCCCAGAGAGGGGGGAGTCGGGGCTTCCACAGCCCTAGGACCCAAGCTGCCAGCAGAGGGAGAATGCCTGCTGTCCCCATCTCTGCCAGCAGAGGGTGAGTTCCTGCGGGTTCTGCCTCCACCGCCGTGGGAGGACTACGTGCCGCTCCCACCTCCGCCAGCAGAGGGAGAGTGCCTGCTGGTTCCCCTGCTGCAGCCAGAAGGGGAGGAGCCCCTGCCGCCTTCGCAGCCAGAAGGGGAGGAGCCCCTGCCGCCTTCGCAGCCAGAAGGGGAGGAGCCCCTGCCGCCTTCGCAGCCAGAAGGGGAGGAGCCCCTGCCGCCTTCGCAGCCAGAAGGGGAGGAGCCCCTGCCGCCTTCACCAGGAGCAGAGCAGCAGGAGCTGCTTCTGCCTCCACCACCACCACCTGAGGGAGAGGAGCAGGTGCTGCCTCTGCCTCCACCACCTGAGGGAGAGGAGCAGGAGCTGCCTCTCCCTTCACGACAGGATGGACCAGGGCAGGATGCTGCCGGACCTCAGCAGCCGCTGCATAGGTTGCTGAGGGGAGCATGGAGGAAAACCGCTAGGACGCAGCGGCTGCAAAGAGGGCTGCCCAAGGATGCCAGCCTCGCACCGCCCAAGGATGCCAGCCTCGCACCGCCCAAGGATGCCAGCCACGCACCGCTCAGGGATGCCACGACCGCTTCGCCTGGGGCTGCCTGTTGCTCCGCATCGCCTGGGGCTGCCTGTTGCTCCGCATCGCCTGGGGCTGCCTTTTCCTCCAAACAGGGTACAGGGTACGAGGGAGAAGTGGAGCTCCCGCTGCCGCCTTCATGGCCAGGGGCTCCCCTCCCGAGTTCGCCTCCTGAGGGTCCGCTGCTGCCGCTGTCGCCTCCCGAGGGTCCGCTGCTGCCGCCGTCGCCTGCCGAGGGTCTGCTGCTGCCGCCGTCGCCTCCCCGAGGGTCCGCTGCTGCCGCCGCCGCCTGCCGAGGGTCTGCTGCTGCCGCCGCCGCCTCCCGAGGGTCCGCTGCTGCCGCCGCCGCCTCCCGAGGGTCCGCTGCTGCCGCCGCCGCCTCCCGAGGGTCCTGCTGCCGCCTGGGCCGTCTCGAGGGTCCTGCCGCCTGGGGTCGCCAGGGATCCTGCTTCGCCTGGGGTCGCTACACTGTGGTCGGAGCCCCACGGAGGGGAGCTACCGCCATGAAGAAGGGGAGGTCAGGAGACCAGCTCCCCAGCCGCACTTTCGCGCCGGAGATCGTGGTGGTCGGAGCCCCACGGAGGGAGCTGCCGGCCATGAAGAGGAGGGGGAGGTCAGGAGACCAACTTCCCCAGCCGCACTTTCGCGGCCGGAGATCGTGTGGTCGGAGCCCCACGAAGGGAGCTGCCGCCATGAAGAGGAGGGGGAGGTCAGGAGACCAACTTCCCCCAGCCGCACTTTCGCGGCAGGATATGGTGTGGCTGAAGCCCCGGAAGAGGGAGCTGTTAGCCACCAAGAAGTGGGGGGTGGAGGACATTCCACCATGGCCACCCCCAGAAACACCTGAGGGGGAGGTGGCGTTGGGGCCATGTGTGCGTTGCACAAGGGGATATGTAACAGGCGAGCAGCCCTGTACATTGTTTTGTTTATTTTAGTTTAGAACGGGGTTCCCCTCCGCCCTGTGTTATTTTGTATTTGTATTATGATTTATTATTTACATGACGGCGAGCGCCGTATGTTTTATTGTTTTGTATTTTGACGGTGTAGCCGTTTGTTTATTTTGTTATTGTTTAATAACGTGGATGGGAAGCCCCATCCACAGTAAGTAATTAAACTCGTGCAGAAGGTAGCCATCTCCCGAATTAATTAGGTGATTTAATTTGTTGCTAATCGGGAGATGGTCACCTGTTATAAAAAGCCTGCAGCTCTCCAACTCGGGGTGGTGTAGTAGGAGAGAGAGAGAGAGAGAGAGAGAGAGAGAGAGAGAGAGAGAGAGACACAACAACTTTAACTTTAAGAATACGTCCAGGAACAGTGACGGCTACAGCCCAGCCTGACCTGGATCGTTTATTGTATTTCTTTTTTTGTGTTCATGACTTGTTTTTGTTCGACTGTTTGTTTTGCTCGGTGAGCACAGTTTTCTCTCTTTTTGTTAAAACATTTGGTTTATTTGTGTTGTATTTTTCAATAAAGACGGCGCAAACGCTATTTTCACTACCTGCGGTATCCTTTTTCCAGTTCCTGCTTCTGGTCTGACACCACCCACTCCGGCCGTCTTTGTGACACAACGATTCAAAGCACATATCAAAATCTACTTCAGAATGGTTAAAGAAGAATAAAATCGAGGTTCTGTAATGGCCTAGTCAAAGTCCCGATCTAAATCCAAATGAGAATCTTTGGAATGAGTTGAAGAAGGCTGTGCACAAGAGAAGCTCTCAGAATTTTAATGAACTGGAACAATTCTGCATTGAAGAATGGTCAGAAATCACTAAATAATCATACCAAAAGCTCATTGACAAATACACTAATCATTTAAAAGAGGTTATTATTGCTAAAGGTGCCTCAACTAGCTATTAATTTCATTTTCCTTGTCAGGGTATGAATACTTTTGAATTAGCTGCTTATTTTTTTTCAAAAAAATTGCTGAAATAAATAATTGTCTCTTTCTTGTAACTTTTTTTTTTCCCTCATCCACAAAAGCAAAACTTTTGCTACAAAAGATTTGTCCTATAATTATTTGTTTTCGAGAAATTTGTAGACATTATAAATTTCCATTGGGGTATGTGAAAACTTTTTACTACAACTGTATATTTGGCTTCCAAATTATTTGACATGATCCGCTGCAGTAATCATTGTAACACTTTTTAAAATTTATTTTGGACACTAATTTTAAAGAGCACTAATATGTCTAATTTGACTCGCCTGACGGTGTCTGCTACAGTAGTTCCCAGTGTACAAAACTTCCCAATATAGCTTCCTGTTCCGTCTCATTGTTCCTTTAATGAAATGTCAGTTAATATTTATTGGGAGACGTATAAAACATGTAGCTACTATTTATTTATTTATTTATTTATTTATAAAAAGAATGGCGAATAAGATGTCTGTTACAAAGTGCTTACATTGTTTTATTTGTCCATATTTTATTGTGCGTGTTCAACAGGACAGCTGTAATTACAGAAAAACTTACACATTAACTGAGCTGAACCAGACAGCTGTGAAAGAGAGGGACACTGGGAAATTAAGTCTTTCTTTTTTTCATGAATGCGCAAGCACAGCTGTGAAAGGGAGGGACGCTGGGAAATTAAATCTTCCTTTTTCACTTTAATGTGCAAGCGCAGCTTTCCTTCAGTTCTGATGTAAAAAGGAAGTGACAGAAACGGAAGCCATACTGGGAAGTTTAGTATTCTGGGAACTATTGTACTACCAGTTGAGATCATAGACATATATATATATACATATATACTGAGCATCAAAAGAAACTTATCACTTATATTTGCTTAAAATTCACTAGATGTGATCGGAAAATGACAAACTCTGTTTTAGAGCAGGTGCAGTGACTTTTTATTATGCGGATTAACAACTGACATCATGATTTTCGTTATTGCTTTTATTCAAGCTTGCAATTCAGCAGCTGAAATCACCCATATCCAGTGTCCAATCAACTGTCTCACTAATTAGGTGATTAAGTGCATATACTTCAGTCATAGTCACTCAAGCGTGTCATGGTCAAGGATGAATGATTGAGTGATTAAAAAGAAACCAAAAACATTTTGTCAGTGTCCATCATTTATAGAGCTAATTTATTTTTATTTTTTTTGAAAATAAATGTGTTATAGTGATATGTTTCTTTTGATGCTCGATATAGAACTAGACACGCCATCAGCTGAGTTCAAGTGAACAATCGCACCACCATCTTGGGTGATAATAAGAGAGAGAGAGTACAGCAAAGACACAGGTGAGTTTTACAAATACACCCACCCCTCGTTATATCGCCCCTCACTATACTGCGGATTTGGATATATCGCGGTCCTGGAGTTGGCTCCCCATTTTTACTGTATATGCCTTAGCTGCAATATACATAGGCACTTAGAATTACTGTTCATTTTATTTCGTACTGCACATCACAAACAAAAATATACAAAACAATTAAAAACAAAGCATTAATATCATACTGTTATCATATACACATGTATTGCACAACAACACAAAGCAAATTAAATATCTACTTGCTGAAGTGGTTTTTATTTTAGCCAACAAGGTGTTCACGTCAGCTCCCTAGCAACAAGCCTCCAATGCAGCGGGTGTGTACATTTGAGAAAGGAAAGGAAGACTTATGAAATTAATTGGAGACTGAAGTTAATGAAAAGCAATTATCCTCCACAGTACGAATTAAACCGGTGTGCTGCTTTTTATACGGAAAATGAGAAAAAGAGGATTTCCGTAGAGGATTTATACTGGACCCTGACGCCGCCAATAAAACAGTGGTTGTACAGTATTTGTTAGCCTATTTGTTTTGCGACATAGCAAGAGACCCATAGAATTGCACTTGAACACGACTACTCAGACCACGTCCCAAAAGGGTGCCTCACAATAGTAGAAAATGCTGTAACTTACATTGCAGGCTGGGTTGTACGTAAAGTGTGCAAAATCATCAGCTGTAGTGCTTGTAAAGATTCCTTGATATCTTCTAGAGCACCAAGTGAGTTTGATCAATCATATCGATTACTTCAGCTAAAGAATGAGGGGGGTCTGGTGATGCCATCTTTAGGTACAGTGTCTGTTTAGCATGAGTGTGAGAGGAGCATTAGGAAATTAATGAATGTGCACAGTGTCAAAAAAATCTGTACACAAGATCAAGTACTGAGATTTGTTAAAGAAATTATAAGTAGTCATATTGTGGAAACACAGTATGGAATTGATAACCATCATTTTGATCTGATCTCTGCTTTAGCTGCAAAAACATAACATTCAAAATCAAGGAAAGTCAATTTTGAAAAGTATTAGAAAAACTAATATTGTTTAAAAGACAATAAAAGACAGTACAATGTTTTTGGATAGTTATTTTGATAAATGTATTATACTGTATTATTCTATTACATGTATTATATGATTTAGGGTAATTCCATTTGAAATCATTCACCAAAAACCTCAACCTCCTTTGATTTGGATAAAAATGTCCATGCTTGCCTTTGGGAGAAATCCCCTTCATGCGATACAGCTCATCAAAGTTGACCAATTTTGAACCCCCCACCCAACCTTTCCATGGTCATAACTTCCTCCATAATTGACACAGAGAGGTAGTTTTGGTGTTGTTTTAACGCTCTCAATCAGCACTATCTTCTCATTCTATGGAAGGTTCTGTGCAGTAGCAGGCACGGCTGGCGATGTCCCTTCCTTAGTTTCTGGCGCGGTTGGTACCACCTCAGCGGTAGCCCTATCAGGACTGGAAGATGTTTCTTCAGTGCCAGCAGAGTTTTTTTGTAACCCCACCGGACTGGAATGTACATGTATGAGTGTCTCTTCAGCTGGATTCTTCAGCTCTTCCATCGCAGATCTGTCTGGCTCTTCCTATCTCCTATGGATTTGATCAACGTCACGGCGCACCATCTCCTAACAACAGTGTATATGAAACTGGGACCGTCACTTCTTGAACAGTTGCAGGTATCCATTGTGGACCATGACTGAAATTTTGTGTATATACTGAATCTCCTGTCGAAAAACTTCATTCTTTTACATGCTTATCGTGGTTTTCCTTTTTCTTTAACTGTCTCTGTTGTATTTGTCTTTTGAGATCAGGATACAGCAGGTCAAGTGTGGCTCTCAGTTTCCGACCTGTAGTAGATTGAGGTGTTATCCTGTAGCTAAACAAGGCATGAGATACTTTTGTTTCCAGGGTGCCTCCTGATGCCTTTTTCATGCACTCTTTAAATCTCTGTACGGCATGTTCAGCTAATCCATTCGAAGACGGATGATATGGGGCATAAGTCACATGAACTGATTCCATTCCGACGCATGAACTCTTTAAATTCTGCACTGACTAAAGGAGTTGGCATGAGTTGCTGAAGCTGATTCTTAGACTTTCTATAGTTGCTGTTGAAATCGACGTGTTCATGGGATACACATCCATCAATTTTGAATTTACCAAAAACATTTTCCCCAGAAATCTCTGCGCTGGGGATGATCCTCAGGAAAGTACCATACTAGGTAGTCTGCAATTTAGTACACTTGATGCGTACTAACTCTGAATGCTTGTTGCAATTGACGCATTGTATTCTGGGAGATGTCGTTTTTAGTGGAAGTTTTAGGGGAGGCTAGAGGCGAGACAGCCAAGCTGTGCAGCAAAATTGCTATGTGTAGTTTTACATTTAAATTTAAATGTGGTGCGTATTTCGGATTGTTTAATGCGCAAAAACAGCAGGTACGCAGCTGATCTGGACCGCTGGGAATGGAGTTCCCTTCTGTTCCCCATCAATTCGAGCCTTGATTTAGTGTAATGTATCAAGTACTTCACATAGCCGGTATAGCAAAGCCTTTTTCCATCCAACTTTTAAGCTCGGTAAAACTTATGCGAATAAGAAAATATAAGCGGCAAACGCTATGGAAAACGGTTTCGACTTTTTAGAAGTTTTTACTCGCATGACAAGCTCGCTCGCTATTTCTGGTCCTAGTGTCCTTCTTCTCCATTCCAGTGACGTCAAATTGTTTAATGCGCATGCTCTGATTGAAAGAAAATGTCCAAAATGTTGCATCTGCCGTGGTTAGGGCAGGTGACATTTAAAGTTGAATAACCTTATTTCAAATGTAGTTGAATTAAAAATAAGTAAATATCAGCTTTCTATGGTTTAACAGGTGAGGCTGAAGTTCAAAAAGAAACACCAAGTGTTTAGGGTCTGTAGAGAAGTTAAAAACGATACAAAGACAACCACATAAAAGACAGCATGACAGACACAGGAAATGTGATAAATACACAAAGATAAATATAAAATATAAAACGTGAAGAGAAAAAGAAACAAATAAATATAAAACCACAAAAACACCTAGTGCAAAATAAACAGATACCCCAAATAAATATGCAAACAAACATCAAATCCCCAAATAAAATGAAACGGCATAACTACCCAGTAAACATCATAACATTGGCTTTAAGGCTGGTTCACAGTGGACAAACGATTAACAAGAACACACCATCTAGTGTTTAAATCGTAGATGCAATGGACCAGTTGCCAGATCTCAACTTCTGAGCAGCCCCACCCCGGCTCTCTCAACCTTACCACGCCGCCTGGAATCCCAGTTTCCCCATACACTCAACAGAAACGCAGCTTATCACCAGTAGGTAAGGTATTTGAAAGGTTAAACAAGTGTACCAATTGATTACAAATTCAGACACTCAGATATTGAAGTATTATTGTAAAGCAACTATACTTATATGTATATTAAAGATAAATAAATAAACAAATACTGTACATATTTTCGCAACCAGTTTCATACACTAATACACATATGATTAAAACGCCGTCATTATTATTATTATTAAAACTATGTGTAACACTCCATCACTCCCCCTTTTTTTATATTGAATGGTTTGGTCCAGAATCAGCTCGTCTCACTGTCCTATATTGTAGCCGCTTAAGAGCTAATGAGACTGAGGTTTTGAAACAGAAGTGCATCTGTTTGCAATAAATAAATAAATAAATAAAAAAGATTACATCACACCTTAGCGCAGTGTTAATAAAGGTTCCCTTCACCTCTCCACGTTATTCACACCTATTGTTCCAGAACAGGCACGCTATATTCAAACTTTGTTCATTATTTATCTCTCAAGGGTTTCTTACGGTTATTGTATTTTTTTGCTTATTTGTATGGGTTATACACATGTATATAGTATATGTATATGTATACATACATACATGTATATACTCCATATATGGCACTACACCCGGATTATTACCAGACAGGAAGGAAGTGCAAGAGCAGTTTCTTTTTCCTCTAAAGAAATGGCCGCAGTCACGCAAGTTAAGGTATGCTTTTTACACGTGCTTTATTCAGCGTTTGAATAAATAATAAAATCCTATGTTGTGAACACCTTCTTCAATAATTGTGTGATAAAAGCATTTTTGAAATCCAAAGAAATACTGCTCTCTTCTGGGGTATTTTTGCAGTTTGTACTAGGTTTTCTATTCCAAGCTTTTGTTTTGATGGCCCGCACAAGACGTAATGTGGTTTGCTATTACAAGAATTTGTGCTGATTTGATTGGCCAATTTGTTTATTACATTAAGTTAGTTCACTAACAGTATAGATGATTGATGCTTTTGAGAAGGGTAAAATAACTGTACATTTAGCGTTGCTAAAACCCCAATTAAATACCAACAATGTATTACTTTAAAACTACAGAGCTGTACAATTTGCACATTTAACTACGTCATGCCAAGGAAAGCCAGACGGTAGGCCTGTACATGTTTGCATTAGGTGCGTTTAAATTGTGGTTTGGCAGTGTGTTAATGATATAATTGTACCACTGCAGGTGCAAATTATAGTTTAATGCTGAATACCTTTGAACTCCACCTGTTTCAGAGCATTCCTGAGGTTTTTTTGCCTTTATTTTGGTTAAACAGAGAGAAACACGTGCGACACAATGTGGATGTGGTAGGGTACCAATTGTAAAAAATGAACAAGGGGAGCTCCACAAATCTAATGAAACGTGCATTTATAATTGAGTGCTGGGTAGTGGCGGTGTACAGTTTGTTTCAGTCCGAGTCCAATTAGGATGCTGTCTGTGGACTTATTCTTTTCAATTAAATAGGCTCTTAGGAGTCAAGTAATATTTACAGACAGTGCCTTTAAGTGATTGCTGAAGGGGTACAGAGATTAAGCTTCTTTCCAAAAATTAAATAAAAGTTCCATCATAAGATTTTCCAAATGGACTCTGTGCTCAACTTAAATTCTGGTCTTTAGATTTGTCGCTATTTTTTTTTTTTTTTGTCAACCGACTCGGTGTAAAAAATGTGGAGAGAATATTTCTAAAGGAGGGCCTACATGTTTTATAAAAAGCAAAGATGACAGGCTTTCCAGTTCCAAAGACACCTTACTTACAGGTGATGATGAGTTAAAAACTGCTTCTGACACTCTCTGCCTAGGTACAGTATGTACCTAGGCAGAGAGTGTGTGGTCCAGTGGTTAAAGAAGTGAGGCAGTGAGGCTGTGTGGTCCAGTGGTTAAAGAAACAGGCTTATAACCAGAAGGTCTTCGGTTCAAATCCCACCTCAACCACTGACTCATTGTGTGACCCTGAGCAAGTCACTTAACCTCCTTGTGCTCCGTCTTTCGGGTGAGATGTAATTGAAAGTGACTCTGCAGCTGATGCATGGTTCACACACCCTAGTCTCTGTAAGTCGCCTTGGATAAAGGTGTCTGCTAAATAAACAAATAATAATAATAGTAATGAACAACTGTCATGTCCTGTTTGAGGTGTAACTGTATGCTTGTGGAAGCAGATCGTGATCATGATTTTACTTTTTTTTTTATCGCTTTTATTTTGGCTTACAAATATGTAGGAAACAAATTGCCTGTCTAGCAATTTCTGAAATTATCATATGATATTTTGTATGTCCTACCGTTAGGATGATTTGTCATTAAAACTGGATATGTATGGATTAACAAGATACCAACGCCATATATATATATATATATATATATATATATATATATATATATATATATATATATATATATATATATATATATATATATATATATATATATATATATATATATATATATATATATATATATATATATAATTATAATTAGAGGTCAACACGGGTAGAAAAGCCAGAATTTTTTTTTAAAAATTGAAAAAAATCAAAGTAATAATAATAAACATCTCCATTTAAATACAGTTATTAATGTTTAATGCACATCATGCTGTGGGATTCTTTGCAACATATATTGGCCATATTCTGCTGTTGTTGTTGTTGCAGTAGTACAGCACCACTATAACGTTATGGACTGTCGCATTAGGTACCATAAACTGAGCCAGCTGGGTTTGACGGCAGACGCAGAAGAGTTAGTGGGACATATCCTGGCAAAGGCTTAATCATGCAAAGCTTGTTTTAACGTTGTCTTTATTTTGCCAGCTAGAGACCCGCGCTTACAACTATATTTTCTACATTTTCTTTAAATTGGCAAATTAATAAATTGATACCCGGCTAGTAAAAAGATAATTTAAAACCCAACAGGTACCCATGGCGACCGCTAACGTGTGTGTGTATATATATATATATATATATATATATATATATATATATTAGTGCAGTCCACTTATAAGAATCACATCCGTGCCGGCAGTTTTGATTCTTATAAGCGGATGATTCTTAAAAGCGGACAGATATGATTACTGTGGTGCAGAATCAAACTTAGTATGAGAATGATACAAGCTTGTTCCCTGGCTGCAGTGTAACGGGTTGACCACTAGATGACACGAGTTCCCGCATGTATGCACGCCCACGAAAAATTCACAGCTGCTTTCCTTAATGAATTATGGATAATAGTCAATTGGTTAAGTGCTTGTTAAAGTTAATGACACCTTGATAGAAATGGCTTAGCCGATAGCATTGTGATGGGGGTATAGAGGTGTAAGGAAACAGAAGTAACAAAAATAAATCAAAACGTGAGTAAGCAATCTAGTGTTTGTTCTACACGAAGTACTGTTAGTTAGTGCTCCAGCTGAGAGCTAGGTTTATTTTGTTTGTTTTATTAGCGGTTGTTTTGCCACCGCAGTGTAAGAAAAATAAAACCAACACCGGTTTAAAACTGCAAATCCAGACTCCAGCCTGATCATTTACACTGCCCTCGGCCACTCTGTTGCATTACAATTAGCAAAAGCGTGCCATCAGCAGTTTAAATACAGATGTCAATGGTGCTCAGTCATTGATGACAATACAAAACAAGTCCTTGTGGGTAAGCAACTTATATGATCACGATTATGTTTACTCAAGGCTGCAGAATCCTATATTACTACAGTATACTTGAGAAGCGATCGTCTCGTGAGGGTGCCTATTTTAACTGACGTGCGGTGTTACGTGTAATGGCTTTTGAATTAAAATGACATTACAGTACAGTATTTTACTGTCAGGACTACCACTGCCTTTAAGCACTCAGCATGTATTCAATGAATGTGTATTTACTTTTTTGAAACACATACGTATTACATGCAGTCAGTTTGTCCCGAAATGATTCTTATAAGCGGATTGCTTGATTCTTACAAGCGGAGTATTTCACATTGGTTGGTATAGGAATGATTTGGTCCCAGTGGTTTTGATCACTATATGCGGTTGATTGTTATATTGTACATGCATTTTGACTACTGTATAAAAGAAATATAAAAATGCTGAACATCTATGTGGGCCTGAAGTCCTTATCTGCCAGTATGGTGGTGATCATTTAAGCTGTTGACCCAGATGCGCATTGATCGTCAGAGGTGATTCGCCACCATGTAATCTTGTTCAGCCAATTGCGCCATTTAGTCAAGCCAGTTTTTTAAGAATTCATTACACAGCACCCCCCCATAATTCTTACTTTCCAGGTTAACTGTACTGGTGTAGTGTTATAAAGTGGTACATCGTCACAATGTGGTACACGTACTGAAACTTGACCCATGTAATGTTAGAAAGTGGTACGCTGTGAGATTTTGGTACAGGTGCAATTTACCATTAAACAGAGGTACATTTACCATTAATTATACATAATATTTTTGCAAACCATTAATTATACATAATTTTTTTTGCAAACTTAAACTGGAAACAGACAATCAATTTCTCCTAAACAGAAAAAAACAATTCCCGACGAACAAGACAAAATGAGAAGTTTTCCGCAAAGTTGCAGAAGTGAAAAAATGTAGAAGACCCAATGTATTGCAAATGATAAATATTCACATACTATTTCCTGACTATTAAACCTTAAGCTTGGATTTGCATCAATGATATTCAACAACAATTATTTCACAATTGAGGTGTGTTTTTTGCTATGAGTTGGCATTAAAAAAAAAAAAAATCACTGCTTTTAAAGTGTGCTCCTTGCTTTCAGCTTTAGGCTCCACACCAAAACAGCATTTTTTTTTTTTTTTGCAGTCTGCCAACGTGGCTACAATATGTGCAGGAACCATCACCCTGCCTCGTACACACACAGGTGCTTCCTACACCACAGGCTTGGCACTGCCACCCCTGTGCCAAAGTCACATGAGACAGGATACAACACCCTGCCATAGTTACCTTCAAAGAAGCAAAAACTTGGAATCCCTTAGCTGAAGAAAAATGTTAGTGTTCTCTTTCGGTTAGAAACTGAAAATGTGGTATTTTATATTTTGCAGAGCAGCAACGATCTGCCAAGACATACTCACAGAAACCTTTTTGCAACAATCCTGACTTTTGCATCGTAACTGTGGTACTCACATTTCTAACCAACTGAGTGCACCGATTACGAACTAACAGGTGCTAGGATCTGATATTTGGTGATTCTCAGTTTCTTAAGGAGCAACAAACCTGCCCAGGTGCATTAATCTGTGGAATCTTACACAACATAAAATGAGGTTATCGGGCTATGTAATGGTTCTGGGTATGAAAGGAAACTGGGGAAAGCATTCTACAAGGAAACCACAAGGTGGCGGCAACTTGATGCTGATAGATTGCAATGTGTTCTTCTTTTACTGTACGTGTGCATGTTCCATAGGCATTTGCATGATAATTCCCACTGAATTTCTCTAACCTTTATGCTTATAGTTCAGGTCTGAGTTCCAACTATCTCTGCATTTTTATTAAATTGAACCAAATAAAAGCCATATATAACCCTTCAGTGCAAGAAGCTAAAGCTTGTAATTATTACAAAAAGGCAGGAAAAATATTTATTCTCATACATTATAGTATAGGCAGATGGTATTCTTTTGTACCAGTGCTCTGGGATTGCCTCCATCCCAGTGTGGAACCATGATATACTGCACTGTTTGTTATGCTTCTTTTAGTAATATATTCAGAAAGAAACCTACTGTATCAACACACCCCTGTGGGGGTTATTAGTAGAAGACAGCATGAGAGATTCATAGTATGAATTTTTGGCAGAGGAGAGGGTTGACAAAAAGGAGGCGAGGAGGGAACGGTAATGAGCTAGAAAACCAAACTGGGAAATCCATATGATTTCTTAATCTATTGGTCACCCAATTTGCTTTCTTAGTAGGGCCTGGCTTATAAGCATGGCTTAGAAAGAATGACTTTTTCAAAGAGACATAAAAGAATAAGATTAGAATACTTGTAAGCTGTAGAGTACTCAAATGTTTTTGAATATAAAGTAATGGATATATGCAAGGTAGTGCCACACAATATAGCATATGAATAGACATTGTAATGGATCTGTTTAATTATTTCTATTACAGTATGTTGTACATGTGTGGTGTTTTTTTCAACGCTTTTGTAACCGATGCGACACCTTGTATAGTATTGAGTTCCACAACAAACCAGGATTACTTTTTTTATTTTATTTTTTTTATTTTTTAATATATATATATATATATATATATATATATATATATATATATATATATATATATATATATATATATATATATATATATATATATATATATAAATTGTGAGGAAAGGCGCGTCGCCTTTAAGAAATGGCGGACTTGGCTGCAGGGGATGCCTTCCCACAGCCCGGATACAAATACTCGTGCTCCTGGCTCACTCCTCTTGGTGTCCACCTCATCTTACCCGTGTTCCTGGATCACTCCCCCAGAGGGTGCCTATCCCGCGCTTGCCTGTGTTGCAGGATCACTCCACCAGAGGGAGCCTGTCCTGCGCTTACCTGTGTTGCAGGATCACTCCACCAGAGGGAGCCTGTCCTGCGCTTACCTGTGTTGCAGGATCACTCCACCAGAGGGTGCCTATCCCGCGCTTGCCTGTGTTGCAGGATCACTCCACCAGAGGGAGCCTATCCCGCGCTTGCCTGTGTTGCAGGATCACTCCACCAGAGGGAGCCTGTCCTGCGCTTACCTGTGTTGCAGGATCACTCCACCAGAGGGAGCCTGTCCTGCGCTTACCTGTGTTGCAGGATCACTTTACCAGAGGGAGCCTGTCCTGCGCTTACCTGTGTTGCAGGATCACTCCACCAGAGGGAGCCTGTCCTGCGCTTACCTGTGCTGTTGGCTCACTCCACCAGAGGGAGCCTGTTCTTCACTTACCTGTGGACTGACTCACTCCAGCAGAGGGAACCTCTACACTGCTTACCTGTATCCACATCTACGTCGGCCAGTGAAGCTCGCTCCTGTGGACTTGGTGCTGTCCAGTTGGAACATTCACAGGCCAAAGCCTGTAGCACTGTGGTAGTCTTGAAGTAGCTTAGAGAGGGGCGAAGAAGTGAGTCAGTCAGTGGCCCGTACAGGGCAATAGTCTATTGAGGAAACTGTTTAATTGTGTAAATATTGTAAATAAAGTTCATTTACCTGAAAACACATTGAGTGTGCCAGTCTGTGGGAGCGAAAAGTCAGTGACCAGTAGCGTCACACTACCAGTCTTGTTACAATATATAGATAGATAGATAGATAGATGTATGTCAACACTTGTTTTATTTGACCAGGTTAATGGCGAACTCCTGTCTGTATGTACAACATTCTTATGTACACTGCACTTACTGGGGATATACTGTACAGTAGGTCTTGGTGACCAGCTCACAGACATTTCAACAAAAATACTTTCAACTCTACAATACAGTTTTACATTTTAATAATAAAAAAGGTCTTAAGACTTGTTATGGCCTGTGGCTGATGTTTTAAAGTGAAACAGCTGATTCTGCTGCAGTGTCTGTGTCTAACTCAAGATGTGTTGTCATTTTTATTCCTACAGATTGGAATCATTGGTGGTTCGGGTCTGAATGATCCTGATATCTTGGAAGGAAGAAGCGAGAGATATGTTGAAACCCCCTATGGAAAGGTCTGTCACATAATCAATGTTGTGATAGTAATATCCACTGATGGCTGGGCTGCTTTGTAATAAGATGCAGTATTTGAGCACATCTCCATCAGCAAACCTGATCTTAACTTCAGGGCTCAGCTTACCTTGTACTGTTGAACTTTAACTGTCCAGATGTTTACTAAGTGGTGCTGGTGCTTACTGTACTAATAGAGGCACCTGCACTTTTCTGCTGTAACCTATAGACAGCAGAACTGAAGAGCAGCTTCTGTACTCGTGGTCAAAGTACCTGAACACAGACTTCCCAAATTAAAAAAAACACAATATACTGTACAAGTAATTGCAATAAGAAGCAATACAATTGCAAAACTCGTAAAAATGTAAAGGGGTTTACAAAATGTTATTTGAAGCTACAGTCTTACTCTTTAACAGAGTGCTGTGCCATCCTGCCTGGCACAGAGGTTAACATTTCATAAGAATGGGACATATGTAAGAATAGGACTCTAATATCTGCATAGTAATATGGCGTACAGTTTGCTCTGTTGAATTGCATTATTATCAGATATATTTCAAAGTTGAAAAAGGGAATTTTAAATGAAAAGTTGAACTAAATCATGAAAAACAGGTACTATATAAGGTACTGAAAGGGGTAGTACAAATTGAAAAACCTTAGTACTATGAGTTGTGTCGTCACAGCAGGGAGCTGTCTTTTAAAATATTTAATTGTAAATCCTGACTTTCCTGTTTCCTTTATTAAGAATACAAAGGTCTGTTAAAATAATACAATATGCTGTCATTCCAGTAATACAGCATGATGCTCAATTAAGGTGCAACAATTTATAAGAAAGGTGTGACAGAAAACATACCCTGGCCCAAAATTATGAATACATTTAGAAACACCAATGTGGATTGTTCCACTGGAACAGTTTCAGAAGAAGTTTAAAAAAAGTGTCCCTTTAAGTGAATACATTCTGTAAATGTAGACTTTTAAAATATAAGAGTAAGATAAACATAGCAAATGTTATGTTCATGTTCTTTCATAAAGCCACATTCAATAGGAATTATTTGACAAACAGACAGAAACCGCATCCTGTTCATCGTGCAGATTCAACATATGTGATGAGCATGAAATGTTTTCAGTTAGTAACACAAAATGTTGTTTTATTATATTTTCAGAATACAAATTCTTTCTGTTCCATTGTATCTCAGTACCTGCCCTGTCTAAGAGGTTGTGAATCCAGTTTTTTTTTTTTTTTGATTTTGTTTTGTTTTTATTTCTGTGGTTTGGTTTATTACAAGGCTTACAAGAAAAGACAGCCTCCTTTCCATACCTATTTCAAGTTTAAGTAGATCCTTTATTTAAATTTCAAATGTAACGTTAACAAGGGGCTTTCTCTCTTGTATATGGGATGGTGATATGACCAGCTGTTCAAGTGGAATGCAAGTCATCTGTGTGAGGCTTCATCAGAACACAAGGACAGTGAAATTAGCAACTACTTTCTCCCACCAGTGTAGCAATACAAAACATATTTAGTACCAGTAATTTCTAGTAAACTGTTCAACATGCAGTATCAGAGTAAAGAATATTTTTGAGATGTAAATTGTCACTGGACCCTTGTTCTGTATTACCACCATACAGTTCTGCCGCAACCAACTAAAAGGGAGGAAAATGTGCAACTGCAAGTTTAAGTTCATAACTATTCCCACTACTATCCCAGTGTAGTGTACATAGCCATACCTGCATATTATATAATATGATGTAGTGTAGATAGTCTAGATAGTAACACTAGACTTAGCAGCCCTTAAATGTTTTTAGTTTTAATACCAATGCAAGAAAATGAGAACAAATTAGTGTTTGTTTTTTTAAGTTTACTGTTTTTTTTTTTTTTTTTTTTTTTTTTTTTAAGTTTAAGTATTATTTATGTCTGTGTGTGATTTAGCTTTTGTATCTTAGGGGTCTGCACCCTCTGTTTGGGAAATCACCTGGCAATGTGTGATTGGCCAGGCAGAAACAGACATTGAAATATATTGGACTTAGACTTGAAGACATCATTGCAAAACCAGTTCACATGCATTATAAAATAAATGTGGATAGTATATAGAGTTACACAAAATGTCCAATGTGGTAGTATGGTTTTACTTTTAGATGTAATGCACCAAATAAATATTTTACCAACAATGATTTGGTGTTGTATTTTTGCTTTTACTGCAGCCTTCAGATGCTCTGATAGTGGGGAAGATTAAAAGTGTTGACTGTGTGCTCCTGGCAAGGTAAGTTGTTGTTGTTGTTAATTAAAATAATAATAATAATTTTAAAATAATTCTGGCAGCTTTTATATCTTCTTAAATACTTGGAACAACAGTGCCCTCTAGTGCATTCTGAACAGTAATATCTGTTTATATGGTCATTATGGCATCCTCTTCACATGGTAGGAAAAAAAAACAGACAGGCAACAGATTTTATATTTTTCTTCATGTGGTAGAGCAAGAGCTCTGCCTGTAAATAGTGTGGTGTTTTGTTTTTTGTTTTGATGATGGTTGGCAGGGATGGGGTTAATTCCTGTCTGCCAAAAACATGTGAGGATGTGACTGCTCCTTAATTGAATAATTGGTGCTAATTGGGAGCAGCCACATCGTATAAAAGGAGAGCCCAGAGCTCCATTAGAGAGTCAACCAGGGAGCAGGGAACAAGAGAGGTTTGCTGCTGTAGGAAGAGAAACAAACCGTTCCTGTATTTATTTTTAAAATCTACTGTGATAGTGCAAGACTTGGGTGAGGGATTTTCTGTTTCATTTTGTGTTCAAAACTTGTTTTTGTGTAACCTTTTTGTTTATAATTTGATTTAAGAAAAATAAACTTGCAGTTCATCAGTCCTGAGTCTCCATTCTGCCTCCTGATCGCCAGAGACACACTACTACACTTCAGTTCTGACATGGTGTCCACCGAACTGCATAGATTGAAGGCATTAATATCATTTGCCTTTAAAAATCTGTGTTTTTTTAATTATTTGGGGAGTAATTTTGGATGGCAGCCGTGGACCATGATTGAGAAGCTGCACTGTTAAAGTCAAGTTTTATTTTTACTTTTGTAACAGAACTACATTTTTTTCATTGAAATTAGTTGTTCATGCAGCTGTAGGATAATACAGATGGATATAAAACAGTGATGTGTAAATCATAATTTGAAGATATAACAAATGTAGTTACTGTTTGTTAGAAATTCAATGACATGCTTTGACAAAGTCTTTTTCAGTGTCTAAAATGTATGTTTTTATAAATATTTGGTGGCTACCTCTAATATGTTAATATTAGCTTTTCATCCTTTTTTTTTTTTTACTAAGATTTAATATGTTTATTATATATTTCTAAGAGTTCAGTGGTTACCTCTAACTAAAATATAATCCCAACATTAATATAAGTAGTCACTGAACATCATGTGTAATCTGTTTATATAGAATGTGTTGTGGTTTAAACATTTATAGTGTTTCATCATTGAGTGTGAGAGCAAATCGGCACGCTGGAAAATTATTTCTAGCAGTTGCTACTAATGTATTATAATGGGGATGTGAATTTTATTCTATGCTTTTCTTCTCAGACATGGTAGGCAACACACAATTATGCCAACAAATGTCAACCATCGAGCCAATATTTGGGCACTCAAAGAAGAAGGCTGCACACACTTGGTTGTGACGACAGCATGTGGCTCTCTAAGGGAGGAGATTCAGCCCGGAGACTTTGTCATTATTGACCAGTTCATTGACAGGTATTTGCAGTTGCCCTCTGTTTCATAATGCTCTAACTCGCTTGCCAATCAGAAGGCCAATAGGCTGTCGATAATTGTCTCTTGACTCGCTGAACCTTCGTATGTTACCCAGCTACTGAACCCTTGGGGCAACAGCCCAGCTTGGGTGGGTGCATGACCAGTGAAGGTTGCTTAATTGTGATAAGGAGCGCCAAGGCCGACGCAGCCAAGATCAGCACATTGGCACAACCAGAATTCTAACAAGCATGTTCCATACTCGCTAAACTCAGTGTGGTAGTGCCTTTAGTGGATGAGCCACTGGAGGCACTTGTGTGTCTTTTCACTGTTTGTTTTGGGGGGGAAACCCAATTGCTTCCACTGACTCTCTGTGCTGGGGCCATACATTACACTAGGAAACACATTTTATTCACAGAACAGGAATTACAAATAAACAGTAAACAAGAGTGTTCTGCAACCATTTCAACAAAAATGAAAATCTGTTTGGAAACAGGTATTTAACCAGGAATAAAAAGCTATGCATTTAATACACTATTGATTTATGTCATTTTGTTATCAACAAGAGAGATTGAACTGGAATTGCAGAACTTTTAGGGAGACTTTGTGACATCTAACACATAACTGTAAACATCATTTAGAACATTTGGTCACTGATCCTGTTCACTGGGATAAACACAACCAGTGTTTGTCACAACTTGTAGATCATTGCTTTTCGTTACTCACTCAGGATTATAAAATGTATTAGAAACTAAATAAGAAGACAGGTCGGCTTGACTTGGGGTTTGATTTGATCAACACATACACTGCCTGTGTAAGCCACAGCTAGATTTTTTTTTCCCCCTTTCTTTTTAGAGAATTGTACAGCACAGAGGATAGCATTAACCACTTATTTTAAAGGGTAATCCTAGGATAACCACAGAGAAGTGGATAATGCAATACAGTGTGAATGTCCACTCCTATAAAATGTTCAGATAAAACACAGCTGTGGCTTATCCCAATGATAAAGAGCTAACGCTTTGAGATATTGTCTTCATGTTTGGTATGCAACTGTATTTCTAGGGTAAGTTGGGAGTTGTACAAGAAAAGTGTACCTTTTATTTATTTATTTATTTATTTATTTATTTTTGCAAAACTGCCAGAGTCAAAGCCTTTTATATCAGAAACCATTTGAAGTAGTGACTTCATATGTATGCGGTTGTAAACCTTTGAATACTGTAGCTGACCATGACATTGAATGCTGTATGAGTAGGTCATGTGACTTTTGAAGTTAAAGCTGCTTAAAAAATGTACTCGTTTGATACACAGACATTTTTGTACTTAAGTGCCATTACGTTAATGGAACCTAAGTAAGAACACTTCAGAGTACCAGTGTTGACCAGTAAAAATGAACCATTGCAATGCTGCTTTTTTGTTGTTAATGCAGACCACATGATTTAACATGCAAGTTCCAGATAATTAAAAAAAAAAAAAAAGTAGTAAATACTAATACTGATATAAAAGCTCAATCACAATCATAAAGAACTACTGTTTTAAGAAGCCTAGTCTTCTAATTGACGTGATGGTTAGAGCCTCTGTACACGGTACATCTTCACAGTCTCTGATGTGTGGTTGCAACCGGCATTAACAGAATATAAACAGTATATTATTACACCACTGTATTAAAGGTGACATTCAATGATCCGCTAACTTTTAGTTTAATTTAAGACCAGTATCTTTAAGCTGTATTCTATGATTCTCTCAATAAGGTTCTAATACAGATACATTTCTAGTTACCATTGCAATTTTGTATTGCTTTATTACCCTAATCATATCCGATGCAAATTAAATGTAAATAGGGCTTTGATGTTAGGAACAGATGGGATGCAGTACTGCAAGGCAATTGAAAGAAGGCATTGTGGTGTTATGAAGCACACAGGTGTGCAAAATATAGCAGCAAGGAAGAGCCTCTGCAAATTGTAGTAATTTGTTTTTCTAGTGCAGATAATACGTTTATATTTATGGACAGCAGTGTGGAGTAGTGGTTAGGGCTCTGGACTCGTGATCAGAGGGTCGTGGGTTCAATCCCAGGTGGGGGACACTGCTGCTGTACCCTTGAGCAAGGTACTTTACTTAGATTGCTCCAGTAAAAACCCAACTGTATAAATGGGTAATTGTATGTAAAAAAAAAAAAGTGATATCTTGTAACAATTGTAAGTCGCCCTGGATAAGGGCGTCTGCTAAGAAATAAATAATAGTAATTAAAATGTCACGTGCATATCTGCATTTAAAGGTAAAAGGGGCAATAAAGCAGCACAGGTATTGCTTAGCAAGTTTCACTTTTAATTTATCAGTAATCCCCTGCAATGTAGCCCATATGAAGGTCATAGTATTGTTGAGTTATTATGATTCCCACAGGGCTGTTAACAGACACATATCTTATTTGCAAGTACAATTTATAGTATGTAAAAATAATGTGTAAAGAATGTAATTGTATGTAAAAATAATGTGATATCTTGTAACAATTGCAAGTTGCCCTGGATAAGGGTGTCTGCTAAGAAATAAATAATAATAACAAGGGTGTTGCATATCAGAAATTCTTATTTCCAAGATGACCCACAAGGCTGCAGTGTAATTATAACTCAAACAGCAATATATTAGCCGTGTATTTGTAGCATGACCCACATGTGTAAAATTTGACAGCTGTATAGTTCGGAAACAGTAGGGATGTGATACTGGACCATCAGAACAGCAGTGCTCAGGGAAGTAACTGAAGAGTTAGATCAGGATGCAGATAGACTGGATAAAGCGGAAGATCAGGATCAGCTAGATATGTCTGGCATGATTCACCAAGGTGCATTACTGACAGTGTATTAGAATGACATGCTAAGAAGGAAGTGTAAATAGCACTCTTTCAACCATAGTTTATGTTCCCACATGATTGTGTGTGTGGGTTTTTTTTTTTTTTTTTTTTTTTTTAAGGTGATCAGGTTTTTTTAACTATAAACAAAACTATGCAGGATCTACCCTTCATTGTTTTCTCATAATTGAAGTTGGCATACACAGGACACTAATACATCCGTATATAACTTAGTACACATAATGAATGTTGCCAGACAGTGATTTTGAAATGAACAGAAACTAGGGTGTACCTGTACTTGACCTTTTTAAATTCTGTCTCCAGGTTATAGAGAATGAAAGGATTAAACGCTTGAGACATTTTATTTTGACCAAGCAGAAAACCCATCCACCAAAAATAAACAGAGCTTTCAATTATAATCTTTTTCCCCCACTTACATTGCATGCTAATAGAACACGCTTAAAATCTGATTCTGCCCTGGACTTCATTTAGCTATTTCAGCCATGTGACCTTTTTTTTGGTTTGGTAGCCAGGTAGAGCAATTGCTTTGTGGTTTTGGATATGTAATATCAATCATGTTTATTTTCCAACAAAAATATATCTTGGGAACACCTCATTTGAATTTGATGAAACTTCCATGGACTGCATGTAAGAATTTTAAATATGAAGTTTATACGTGTTCTGGTTGCTTGGTGAAGTGGGGTAATACACTAAGCTTTGCCACAGTAGAAACCAAGGGACATGACAGCAGGTCTTTAGGTTTTGGGTTTAAATTGTATTTAAACCCAGCATGCACAGCAGACATATTAACCCTAAGCACAAGCAATGTTTATTGTAAAAATCAGTAACCTCAACTTCACATCATAGCACTGAGCTCTTATCTTCAAATGTCGGTCTTATTTCCTGTTTCCTGGCCATTTTCTTTGGTGTCATTACACTTAACACACTTAAGGGTGATGATAACAACCTGTCTACTTTGGCTGTACTTGGAATCAGTCTGTGGCTTGATCATGATACTGAATCTGTACCTCTACAGTGCCCGGGGCATGTATAGATTTTGGTAGGGCATGTAAAATTTTTTCAATGCCCTAAAAAAAAAAAGCAAGCGATTTTAGTTTTACAGATTTAAACTTCTGTATTTGCTCCCTCATCACTTTTTCTTTTTTTACCTTCATCCCTTCCAGCCAGCATCTCATGTGTTCTAGTATTGCATCCCTGTGCACCTGCATGAACAGCAGAAAATGTGATGCCCGAGTGTTTTGAGCTGCTATTGGTTAAACTATTCTGCTGTCGGCGTGGTAACGGATTGTATTTGCAATGGATTACCGAAGCGGGGGAAATAACAAAAAGCGTTTAATCAGAGATTCAGCAAATTGAGCATTCTTTAAAGTTTATTTTAAAATAATGTTATTTTGTGTCATTCAGTACACCATTGTTAAACTATTTTGGCCGGTTTCCGCCCCGCCCAACACTTAGTTTACGTGATAGTATACTGGATGTATGCAGTGCTTAATTTGTAAAGAAAGAGGTGCCGGGGTGCAAGCAATGACAATAATACCGTCCTTAAGAACCAAATATTCAAAATCATAACACGTTTATATGAAAGCGTATTGTACATAGTAGTGTTAAATGCTTACATTCACATTTTCTACATCATATACAAAGTAGTAGTACATGCAGAAAAATAAATTAAAGGCAACCGCAGGACAAATAAGAAAAAAATAAAAACTGTATACATGTTTTGTTATGGTTTTGAATTTAAATGGTTTAAAAAACAAACAAATAAATTAAGACATTCAGAGGACTCCAGAAGGACGACATTGATTAAAAATAAAAATTAATAAAAATACGCACCCCAACACGAACATTGGTTTGACCCATGGTCTGCACTATTATCAGAAATGTGTATGCAACAGAAGCCGCTAGTAGATTACAAAAACGTTTAATTAAACTTAGGCTAGGTAGTTGTTATCTTAGTATGGTTTTTATTCTCTATTAATTAAACTATATTCATTGAAAAAGGCGAGAGAGAACCAATTTTTTTATTGTTTTGGTTTAATATAATATAGCAGACTAATGATCCTATTAAAGTAGACTATAATATATTTTTTTCATTAAAAAAAAATGGTCGTTTGTTGAAATTTAATGTTCTGATTTCATATTTTGTTGTGTACTACTCATTTAATCAAAGCAAGTAGTGTAAGAAGTTGATTGTATCGTTCATGACGTTTTTCAAATCAAGTAAGCTTATCTGTGCATAAAAAACGACAATAGAGTTGCAGCCAGTGTCATCTTACTTAAAGGCACTCAAGCAGAAATCGTAAAGTAATTTAAAGTAGGCTACAAAAGTGGCAGCAGACTGTCTCACGCAAGAACTTGCAGACTTGATACAACAGTGAGAATTTAAAAAAGCATTTTATGAGATTTTTAACTAGAGGTACCAGAAATATAAATAACTGTGCACGCCCAGGGGTTCTGGGGCTGTGCTTCGGCACAAATTAAGCACTGGATGTGTGCTTATTTGATTTAAAGAAAAAAAAAGGCAACTAAGAGGATGCAGCAGTGGAACATTGGATGTTTGAGACTGTTAGCACTAGACATACTGTTGACACACAGCAGGAAGTGCAGTCCAGAAGTCCTCCATCGGTGTGGAATCACCAGCAGCAGAAGTGTTTTTCAGGTGTGTAAAATTTTGTGTTGGGCTTGTAAAATTTAGATCTACATGTTAAGATTTTAGGAATGTTCTACCCCTGCTCTAGAAAATGCAATTTTCAGTTTGTGTGAACATATTTTGTAAAGTTTTTTTTTTTAATTTTTTTTTTTTTAGCTCACCTTAACTACAATTAAAATTGTGTTTTATTTAAAACAGTCTAGTCGTGAATTTGGTTCTGTTGTTTGCAGGGCACTTCGCTGGTTTAAATGCAGGAATACGTGTAGGAACTCGTAAAGCCACAAGGTGGATTTTAGGCCCTCAGCCCTCAACCATTGTTCTTACGATTTGCTTATTTAGCAGATGCCTTTATCCAAGGTGACTAACAGAGACTAGGGTGTGTGAACTATGCATCAGCTGCAGAGTCACTTCCAACAACGTCTTACCCAAAAGACACAGCACAAGGAGGTTAAGTGACTTGCTCAGGATCATGCAGTGAGTGAGCTGGGATTTGAACCGGGGACTTCCTGGTTACAAGCCCTTTTCCTTAACCACCGGACCACACAGCCTCCTGGGTGACCCACAGCAGCTGTCTGGTCTCGGTCTAACTTTCAATCATTATCGTAGTTGTAACTGGTATTTATCCTATTGCATTTGTCTTGTCATAGTTTGCGATATCCATTCAGATTCCTCATACTGCTTCTCATTATTTCGACTTCTATTGCGCAAATAGCAAGAGATAACAAGGTCAAGGTTTCTAGGCCAGTGTCTTTGTCAGGACAATATGCTGACCACCAAATCTTTTGGTTTGAGACGCACTGGATTCACCAGAGTATATTTAGTTTCATACATTTTGTTCATGTTTAGTTTGTGGGGTTACTATAGTATATGGCTGAATGCAGATATATGAATAGACAGGAAGTGTCTGCTGAATGTCAGTGTTTGTGGGTTCTGGTTTAATGCCAGTGCAGGTGTATTTGACTGTATGGACTTCTGCATCACCAGATTGTTTTTGTTTTACCTTAAAGCCTTACAATCACAGCTTTGTTTATATACAGTAGACACTCAACTGACCTAACTGCTTTGGGGACAGTAGTAAAACAGAAACAAAAAATGATTTCCCCAGCTGTCACCCAGGACATGTGGATGAATACAAATATCAAATATCAAAATAATTGCAATTGTTATAAAGAAAGACCAAACTGTAAGCAGATACTATATATTTAGTTAATGATCTGATAATCGCTTGTTTGAACAGTTTTTATTATTATTGTTGTCAATGTTTAAACTAGCAAATTATTACATATTTACAAGAAAAAAATAGTAATTAAAAAAAATAAATAAATAAAAAATTCTTAAGTGGACCTATTTCTTAAAGTTGGTGTCTCTTTGAAGGGTGTTTTTGCAGTGTTCCTATGGACCTGTTTTACCTGTTTTTCTAAATACACAAATGTACATTAGCACAACTTAAAATCTGCTATAAAAACAGTCGTATTGAATTATAATAAACCAAACCCATAGCCATTATTTTACTTTCCTTTATTGTGTCTTAATTGTCATTGGACTGGGGCCCTGTAAAACCCAGTGCAGAACAGGTTAAGGATTGATAAATGAACATGAGCAAGGGAAGCCAGGGATGCATTCATTTTTTGTTCTGCTCCCTTATAAATCTCATATTTACCTATATTTTTAAATGCTCTATTCTAGTTAGTTTCACATATTGTTTATTTTCTTTAAAAAAAAAAAAAAAAAAAAAGGTAATTACATGGCAACCTCTCTCCACAGAATAGGGTTTAGCTGTTTTTAGGCACATTTCCATTTTTTTGTAGGTCAGCTCACAAACAGTTTGAGCACATCTTTTTATATATATATGATTAGATTTATACCCTCATCTTGGCCTTGAACTTTGAACTCTGTGATCAGTCATTCAATGTGCTGTAAATTGTGGGAATCATAATAACTCAACAATACTATGACCTTCTTGTGGGTTATATTGCAGGTGATTACTGATAAATTAAAAGTGAAACTTGCTAAGCAATACCTGTGCTGTTTTATTGCCCCTTTTACCTTTAAATGCAGATATGCACGTGACATTTTTATTATTCTTATTTATTTCTTAGCAGACGCCCTTATCCAGGGAGACTTAAAATTGTTACAAAATATCACATTATTTTTATATACAATTACATTATTATTTTTTTTTACACATTATTTTTACATACAATTACCCATTTATACAATTGGGTTTTTACTGGAGCAATCTAGGTAAAGTGCCTTGCTCAAGGGTACAGCAGCAGTGTCCCCCACCTGGGATTGAACCCACAACCCTCCGGTCAAGAGTCCAGAGCCCTAACCACTACTCCACACTGCTGCCCTGTAATTCCAAAGATACGACCTTTAGTATTATTTTAAACTAGCTTCTTCAATGTTACCTTCCCCTACCTTCTGCACTGAAAATGTCGATGAGACAAGTCTTCCCCTGTCTGTGTATTGGTATAGACTAACGTTTACATTTCCATCTCGTCACCATACACACCTCATCTTTGCTTTGAACTCTGCTTGACTGATGTGATCAGTCATTTAATGTGCTCCAAATTGTACTTGCAAATAAGATCGGTGTCTGTTAACAGACACCACTTTATGACTAGAAGCACAGCATTAGGGAGCGATCAGTCTATCAATCATTTAGTGAAAGAAGAATCATCCGTATTGTTTAATACTTCCTGTTAATTCAATTCCCTATCCTCAAACCAAAGACTGACTGCTTTGAAAGAAAACATACCGGTGGTTACAGCTGCTATATAGGGCAGACAACTATTGACTGATCGGAAGAGTAATAAAGTGACCATGAACAACCGTTAATATTCTGTAGCGGGTTAAAGCTAGAACTTAAATATTTTGTGACCCTGTTGGAAAAGTGCTGCATGTTTGTTTTATGTGTTCCTTATTAGGTTTCTGCTAGTTGTGTTAATCTCATAAGCTCAGCTGGTGCATGAAGCACTGACCCACTTTGCCCAGGCAGAATACGGAGCTACATGTCAGGACTTGTTCAGGCTTTTCTTTTTTTTTTTTTTTTTTTTTGCATGTGCCTATTTTTAAATATCTAGTGGGTGTTGTTCTGTATTCTATTGTCAGCCTAGCTGCTGTCAGCCAAAGGTGTTTTTAGACAAGTGCCATATAAGATGAACATTTGTATCAGAAAATGACAATTTTGGTATCCGTATAATTAATTGGGAAACACCAATTCTGCTCTCCAATGTAAAACTTTTACACTTTTTTTTTTTTTTTTCTTGGCATTAGGAATTCTCACAGGAACCCAGTAGAAATTGTTAGACTGGACACTGCTACAAGGAAGTGTGGATTTATTTAGCATTTTGCCATATGCATAACTAATCAGATATCAATGAATTGTAAGCTTTCCTTTCTCAAGACTCTGTATCATAGTTAACCTTAGTGCATTTCAATTATAAACTGTTTTACCTGAGGCATGCCAGCTTTTCTTCCATGATGGGCACTCTTGAGCCTGACAATGGAATAAACTATAGAAGCTGTCTTTGACTGTTTGTCTTAACAAGTATACATCAATTACTCTGGTAAAATAACTGGATCTGGGAGTTGCCACATACTAGCCTCATAAAACTTGTAGACACTGCCATGTCATCCTGCTAGTTATACTGTACAATTGTGTTGAATGATTATATTAGCTATGCCTGATCTTTTTTTTTTTTTTCTTTTCGAACACATTTTAATTTCAGATGGCCTAGTGAAAAACATGAATTAAAAAAATAACCTATAAAAACATGGTACGTACTTTCACTAAAATACAGTAATTTCACTAAAATAGTCATTTTTGCTGAAATACATTCCCCTGCTACTAGAAAAGGTCTCCCATATCTCCTAATATGTATTCATTCTGGTTATCTGTGTCCTAGCCTGATCCTGAAAAGACATTATTGATTACTGTGTTACTTGAAAGATTGTTCGGTTGTTTGAGCAAATTCTGTCTGGCTCTCGGGCCTAGTTGGTAAGCATGAGCATGGTTGGATGGAGAGGAGAGGCAAATGTATATAAAGTATGTTAGTCTACCAATACACAAGCAGGGGAAGGCTTGTCTCATTGACACATGTTTCAGCACAAAATGTATGGGAAGGTAACATTGAAGAAGCTAGTTTAAAGTAATACTATAGGTCTTCTCTTTGGAATTACAGTACCTACAAAATGGCACATGCATATCTGCACTAAAGGGGAAAGGGGCAATAAAACAGCACAGGTATTGCTTAGCAAGTATCACTTAAGTTATCAGTAATCACCTGCAATATAACCCATAAGTCATAGTATTTAGTTATTGTGATTCCCACAGGTCTGTTATCAGTCTAGTACAGGGTGCAAGATACTCTTAACACACTAAGATATACTGTACTGTAAAAAAAGAAAAAAACTATCTAACCTGTATCAAAGGGCAGTGCATATGACACTAAAATATTTTATTTAGTTTTGAGCTTTGTTTTTCGTAAGTCATGTTGACTATTTGTCATGTATTTTGGTTATGGCATTTTCTCACGCAGTCAGCAACACTACGAACACATGTTTTTTGTAAAGGGAAATAATTTTTTTTGATCAGGTGATTTATAAGGCAAGCAAAAGGACTACTCCGTGTTTGGTAATTATATTACATAGTAAGCAATGCCATACATAAGACTTTCCATACACCCTGGATGCAGACAGTGGGGTTTATTCAATTGATTGAAACAGTGACAGATCTAACTACTGTCAATGTTTTAATATTGGATAAGGACCCAAATGTAGGCCGAACTGTGGCTTTCAGTAATTAATAATTTAACTGTAAACACACAATTGTATAGATGGAAAAGTTTGTCATAGTAAAAGGGCTCATCCCCACACAAGAATGCTGTGGTTCACTCTGTAATAACTCACTGGTTATAAATCCATTGATACCATCTTCCTTTCGTTGTATGTAATTTACTTTAAAAACAGAAATACTGGTCTGACAACATGGTTGATGGGTTATTCTAAGTATACATGATCTATTGTAATAGGCATTACAGCACCAGATATTTCTTTTCTAAAATGGTTACCCGCTATGACAGAACATTTGGTATATAAAACACCTGATTTGCAAGCTGTTCCCCCAACGGTCAGCGATGTTTCCATTCCTATTTTCCCAATTGAAACATTTGCAACCATTTCAGATATATTCAAAATAGCAACAGCTCACAATGGATTCCTACTTGGTTATATCAAATCCATTGGTAAGAAAAGCATGAAGCAATTGTTAACCACATTTGTTGAGCTGTTAGGTAGTAGGCATACTTTTTTTTATTACCATGTGGAAGGGTGGGGGTATTCACTGGCACAGGAGTCAGATTGTATTTGCAAACACCGCACAGATGCCCAATTTTATTTATTTGCTTTTTTATTTATTTTAGCCCACAGAGCGTGTTGTTTGTCTGTGGCCTGTATACCGGCAACGGTAATCAGGACCACAGGTTACCAACACAGGCAATTGCAGGTGCACTCACAGGTGATGAGAAATAATGAAAACCAAAGGCGAAATGAAAAAGGGAAAATAAAACACAGTAGTAAAACTACAAAAAAAAGTGCTGCTTACGCCGGTCAGCTCGGGTCTCCGTCCTACGCTCTGTGTCATTGCCATGATTGACAGTCGGATCTTACGAGGCTGCTGCCCCCTTCCTGCAGAGCCACGCATGCGCCAGACAGTCAGCACAGATCTCCCCTGTTACATACCATTAATTGTGTTTAATATTATTCAGAAAGAATGTTGGTTTGAGGCTATGCCACAATTGATGGTGTATTTGATACAAGTAAAGCACTTGTAAAACTTATATATATCTGCAGATATGTTTAAATAATCTGCAGACATGCGTGAAATATATTGGTGAGCGTTGTATCCAAATAGATAGTCCGTGTGTGTATCTATCTCACTGGTATGCGCTTTATAAGGGGATATTTTGGAGGTTTGTACATCAGCGTTGCTTTTCTTTTCTTTATAACAGGACAACAAAAAGACATCAGACCTTTTATGATGGGAGCTCTACCAGCCCTGCTGGGGTCTGTCACATTCCAATGGCTGAACCCTTCTGTAACAAAACAAGAGAGGTCAGTAATCATGACAGAATTTTGCACCTGAACGAAACCTTGGCAGAGTAGGGATCGCTAGCGTATGTGTCCTGAGCCATACCTGGCTCTTCAAATGATCATATATGGCTCTCTTAGTCATTCACACACAAAAACAAGAATATTTTATTTTGAGACTGTACTAGTAGCATCAACACAAATGTACTGCTGCTTGATTGGTAGTCATCACATACTGCCTCGCTGTTCTTTTAGATCCATGTATAGAGTTTGATTTTGCTATAACGACTGGCTCTTTGCAAACCACATACTTTAAATTTCTATTCAGTTTGGCTCTGGGGTAGAGGGTGTTAGTAACTAGGGTTTGATACTGTACACCCATAACTAAAAAAATATAAAATGTTAGTATATACACAGTAGTAATACTAAAATACATTTCTAAAAATGTCTATACTTTACATCAGATATGCTTTTCAGCACTGTGTAAACTCAGGATGTATTTCTATACTGTAAATACTAGTATTTCTGCCATTTATTTAAATTGTTTTTAGATTTCTTATACGTGGAGCAACATTCATGAAACACGCAATTGCTGCTAGTGGTATATTTAAGCAATAATATATATGCAGGCAAATTGTGGATTGTGGGATGAGACTTAAGTTATAGTATCTGGCCACATCTTTCATGTACAGTAGACTAGTGAGAAGTGCTTTGTTATTTACTTGTTTTAATAGTCATTTAAGTGTCAAGTGTCATTTTAACGCAGGATAACAGGATTTGGAATCTCAATTCAAGTGAATAGCAGAGATATTCCACTTATAATACAATATATAAAAAATGAATGTTGCGTAACATTGCTTTATGCAGTGCAACAATAACTCTTATCACCTAACAGAAATCACTGTTAATAATCAAGTTATTCTATTAAACATTCCATCATTAAAAAAACAATGTATGGCTTTTGGCCTGTGGTGTTGATGTAGGAACCATTTTATCTACTTACAGCTTGCCTTCATTTTAAATCAATTGCTGTCATGCTCAGGTTCTGATAGAGGTGGCAAGGAATCTCGGAATGAAGTGCCACCCCAAAGGGACCATGCTGACGATCGAGGGACCGCGTTTCTCTTCTAGGGCAGAGAGTCTGATGTTCCGCCAGTGGGGTGCTGACGTCCTCAATATGACCACTGTTCCAGAAGTAGTTCTAGCCAGAGAAGCTGGCCTCTGCTATGCAAGTATTGCTATGGCAACAGACTATGACTGCTGGAAGGAACATGAAGAAACGGTTAGTTATATCGATTTTTATATATATATATATATATATATATATATATATATTACCAAGTATACATGGCTTTGCCACTTAATTAGGAAATATTAGAAATGAAGCAGACAAATCATGAGAATGCAATGGTTTAGTGAGTTGTCTAGTTATATCCCACTGGATCTTATTTACTACAATCTCAAACACAAACCAGAACTATTTACAGGGTTTGGTCTTCACATATCTCTGGGCTAAGAACAGGGGGCTTATTAGATGAACACTCTCAAAATGGCAATCATTTTATAGTGGCAGCGGGGGAGGAGAAAAAAATTACCTTTCTTCTGTCTCGCTCTTGTTTATAGGCCTGTAGCTGTGCTCCACGCCGCTATAAGCTTTCCGCTGCCCCGGCTGTGTGACTCACAGGCCAGGCTTATACTGTTTGTAGGCAGTGCTCCACACTGCTGCAAGCTACGCGCTGCATCGATTGTGTGACTACATGCGGTCCAGACTAGACACTGGCCCAGCAACCTCGGTGTTTACGCCCCTGGTGCTTGGTGCCTTCAGTGCCCTTGGTACCTTTGAGGCCTTGGTGCATTGGAGCTTCGGCACCCTCTGTGCCTTTGGTGCACTCGACGCATTCGGTGCATAGGCACCCCCTGCATCGATACCCTTGGTGCCCTCAGTGCTTCAGAGCCTCAGTGCTTTGGCACCTTCGGTGCACAGGCACCCTCTGCATTGATACCCTCTGTGCTTCGTTACTGCAGAGCCTTGGTGCTTTGGCATCTTCAGTGCACAGGGACCCTCTGCATCGATACCCTTGGTGCATTCCGTGGAGCCTCGATGCTTCAGCATGTAGATGTAGGCAAGAAGTAGATAAGCTACTTTTGAAAACAAACCATCAGTCTCATAGAACGCACCTCTCCGCAAGAGGGGTTCTACTCAAGTTCTACCTTTTGGTACCAAAGAAGGACGGGGCCTTCGCCCATCCTAGACCTGAGACACCTCAACAGGTTCTTGAAGGAGAGGAGGTTCTAGATGGTCACACATCACCACATCCTCCAGTTAGTCCAGCTGGGCGAGTGGTTTACCACTGTGGACTTAAACGCATACTTTCATATTCCTATTCGTCCCGTGAACAGGAAATACCTCATCTTTGCCTTTCAGGGAAGCAAGTTTTCCGTGCTGCTATTATTATTTGTCTATTTAGTAGACTTACAGAGACTAGGGTGTGTGAACTATGCATCAGCTGCAGAGTCACTTACAACTACGCCTAACCCGAAAGACGGAGCACAAAGAGGTCAAGTGACTTGCTCAGGGTCACACAATGAGTCAGTGGCTGAGGTGGGATTTGAACCGGGGACCTCCTGGTTACAAGCCCTTTTCTTTAACCACTGGACCACACAGCCTGCTATTCGGCCTCTTCTTAGCCCCCCACACGTTTTCAAAGTGCGTGGATGCCATCCTAGCTCCCCTGCGGCTGCAGGGGATCAGGGTGCTGAACTACCTGGATGACTGGTTGATTTGCTGTCTGTCGCATGAGAGAGCAGTGATCCACATGCCAATCATGACAGAGCATCTGGCGAGACTGGGTCTCACCTTGAATGATGCCAAAAGCCAATTCACACCGGTGCAAAGTACGGTTTACTTGGGTCTCCAGCTAGATTCCCTTACAATGCTAGCCTACCTGTCGGACAACAGAGTGGCCGCCATTCAGAACTGTCTAGCCCTGTTTCAACAGGGATCCACAGTACAGTTGGTGTTGTGTCAGAAACTATTGGGTCTGATGGCCGCAGTTTCATCAGCCATCCCACTGGGGTTACTCCACATGTGCCCGGCCCAAATGTGGCTCAATGCCTTCCAGCTACATCCCAAACGCAACAGACACTGTCGACTGATCATGTCTCGCATATGCTGGGAAGCCCTACGCTGGTGGAGGCAAGCCCTTCGTTTGCGAGAAGGCGCAAGGATGGGATTAATGCACAACCATCAGGTGGTGACAGCAGACATGGGTTGGGGTGCAGTCTGGGCAGGCAGAGGAGTCCACGGATCCTGGTCGGGCCACTGGACATCCCTGCACATAAATGAGCGGTCCATCTTGCTCTCCAGCACTTCCTCCCAGTGCTCCAGAGGAGAAATGTCCTTGTCCACATGGACAACATGTCTGTGGTAGCATATGTCAACCACCAGGGAGGGCTATGGTCCCTGGGGTTGCACCGCATAGCGTTTCAGCTGTTGACCTGGGCAAAGAGGCACTTGCTGTCCCTCTGGGCTGTTCATCTCCCAGGAGTGGTGAATTGGGCGGCAGACCTTCTCTCCAGGGAGGGTCCTCCTCTGTCAGAATGGCGACTCGGGTGGTAGAGCGCATTTGGGAACAGTTCGGGAGGGCCGGAGTCTCTTTGCCACAGCAGAGACAACTCGCTGCCTCCTATGGTTCTCCCTCCACCACTGTGGTGGTCCACTAGGTGTCAACGCCCTAGTGCATGAGTGGCCCAGAACGCTTTTATACGCATTCCCACCAATACCGCTGCTCCCGGTTTCCTAGAGAAAGTTTGGAGAGAAGAGGCAGCAGTTCTCCTAGTGGCCCCAGGAGAATCTGGTTCGCGAACCCTTGCCAGCTACTGCAAGGCCAGCCCTGGGAGATCCTGCTGTGTATGGATGTCCTCAGTCAGGTGAGAGGCACTCTGGCACCCAGAACCAGCCAAACCCCAACTATGGGTCTGGTGCCTGAAAGGGACCGTCTGTCTGCCTTAGGGCTCTCAGACGTGGTAGTCGGTACACTGCTGAATCCTAGGGCATCCTCCATGAGGGCACTGTATGCCTAAGTGGAGATATTTTCAAAATTGGTGTATGACCAGAGGTCATGACCCCATTTATTGCCCTATAGAAACTATGCTACAGTTTCTGCAAGATCTGTTAAAGGAGGGCAGGTCCCCCCCTCTAAGCTGAAAGTGTACCTGGCAGCTATATCAGCATGCCATGTCCCCATTGACTCAGTTCAATCAGGCACTCATATTCTGGCGACCCGTTTTCTAAAGGGTGCTCAGCTGCTACGTCCTCCTAGAAAGGACGCCCTCCCCGAGTGGAGTCTGGATGTGGTATTGGAGGCTCTCACTAAGGCCCTGTTTGAGCCTATACATTCCGTTGAGTTGAAATATCTCTATGAAGATAGCCTTTTGTTAGCCATCACCTCCGCTAAGCGGGTTAGTGAGCTACAGGGTATCGTTGCGCATGACCCCGCTTTCCTCCCTAAGGTGGTTATGGCTTTCCACTTGAATAAATCAGTGGAACTAGAGGCTTTCCACCCCCCTCCTTTTTCTTCGAGGGAGGATCGGAGATTGAATTTCCTCTGCCAGTTCGGGCATTGAGAAGCTATGTGGACAGGACGAGAGCGCTGCATCAGTCTGACCAGTTCTTCGTCTGTCATGGTGAAAGGACCCAGGGTCAAGCCCCCTCGAAACAGCGACTGTCCCACTGGATTGTGGACACAGTTTTGTCTGCATATACTGCTGCCAACCTATCCCCTCCTGGGAGAGTGGCCGCGCATTCGACTTAGAGGAGTGGCTACGTCATGGGCCCGCTTTAGAAGTGCCTCATTGACTGACATCTGTACTGCAGCTAGCTGGGCTACCCTATACATTCACCAGGTTCAACCGACTCAATGTGGTAGATCCATACATGCCTTCATTAGTAGGCACAAGGGTCCTTGAGGTTGCACGCTCACACCACAGAAATTAGTTCAGTGATCTCTCATCTGCTGTCCGCTTATGCTCACTTTGTATATCCCTTTGATATACTTTCCCAAAAGTATTGTTGTTGGTCGTATTCGAATTGAAAGGGAACAATAGGTTACGGATGTAACGACCAACAAGACTTGCGAGGTCGCATCACTCGCATTCACGGGTTAGACGCAAAAGACAATGCGGTGTCCGCGGAGTGACTACTTAATCCCTCGGTAGGCGGGACCGAGGACGTCATTCCCCGGAGGGGCCTATCAGCAACTTTGACAATGCTCAGTAAATACCTGACCTGTGGCAGGCATATCCCAAAAGTATTGTTGGTGGTCGTCTTCTCTTTCAGGGAACCAGGGTTACATTCTTTTTCAGTGATTTTAATAAATGAGCACCTGCTGGCTATAATAAAAGGATACCCGCACAGTAATGCAATACTCATTGTTATGGTTCAAAAGTCTTTAAAACGGTATTATAAATGGAAAAGGGCTACATTTAAGATACCATTGAAATCTGTAGCAAACAGATTAAAACGTCCAGGAAAACATGAGTTAAAGTAGTGCTTGTTTTTTTTTTAAATTTTATTTTAAACAAAATGCATTCGTGCAGCTTGCTCGGTCATTCAGCCTCCCTTTAGCGTGGAGAAAAAAACAAACAAACTGTGCTTTTGTTTTAAAACTAAAATGTTCCAAGTAAAATTGCCCCTACTTTGAAATCTGCCTCACCTATATAAATTTGTTGGTCCATCAATTTTCCTTTTTCTGTGATCAGCACCCTGCTTATCTGAGTGCCTATCTGGTTGCATTGTACACATGGTTGAGTGATTGCATACTTCCAGCTGAAAGTGGGGTGTTCGGTAGAGTGGTCAGTTCATAAGTTTGGTGATTGTAACTCTGAGGTTCTACTGTAGCTGCCTAAATAAAGTAAATTAAATGTACATAATATAATAAAAATCAAAATCAGACGGCTGGATGGAATACCTAAACCAGTGTTTGAGTGTGCACCGTGCTAATTGAAACTAATTTTGTGTGAATTGAAAAAAATCTGTAAACCTTTTTGCACTGTCTTCTGGTTTAAAAGAAGTACTCCAACAACAGATAGGGTGGCGCCTGTGTATTTTTATTAATTTACAAACAAAACGAAAGCCTAACTCCACCAAGGAGTGCTTAATTAAACTTTTATCAGTTTTAACTATGAAACCAGACAGTTATGCCATTTATCAGTGACAAAACAGAATACCTTTTTTTGTTTTCTTCTGTAGGCCTTTCACCCAGGCCTTAGCCTTCATACAGACAGCAATCAAGCTGTTCTGACCTGCTATATATATACACCTGCCTGCTTAATTACAGGCAGGTGTTTCTAATTAAATTAGTGCCAGGTGTAGTTCATCCTGACTCACCCCCATGGTATTCTGGGGGATGTAGTCCCATTATCCTCCAGGACTACACCTTTCCTCGCTCTTCTCCCTACACTGCCACACTGTGTAGAAGGAAAGTGTCGGGTATACAAGCAATAGACAATAAAAACATTTAAAAAATCACGAACTGTATGTATTGTCTGGTGCTCTATTTGTGAACATGCTGCTTTTGTAACACTTTGATGTCTGTACACTGTAGTTTTAAAACTATTTATTAATCTTCTAAAATCTTTTATATGTTGGAATGGATCCGTATAAACAAAATGCTATACTTTACAATAACTTCACGATCACATGATGTGCAATTAGTTTACTACCAGTTTCTAAAATTGACTCTCAGGTTTGTATTAGGTTCAGATTGTCAACCTTTCGGTGCTACTCCTTAGTACTGCACAGGGATGGAAATAAGACTCCCGTTGCATAGTAGTTTCTACCCTTTCCATGTTTTAAAATGGGCCTAATTAGCCACAGCAATGGATCTAACTGCTATGCAACAGGTATTTCCATCCCTGCTGCATCAAGATGCAAAAGATTGTAATCCTTAATGGAGAAGGATATATCTTGAGAAAGGAAGATTTGCATTATACAGCATGAAACCTATGGACATTAAAACTGTACATAGCCACAGTTATATTATAAAACAAAATTGTTACAATAAACAAGAAACTAATTCTAAAAGAACAACATTTTAAAATAAAGGTATCTGTAATTGAATATACAAAATTGTGAGGCATTTGTGACACGTGCAATAGCATAGCATTATAAAGAAGGAAAGGGGTTTTAGTGCTTAGAATCTGTCTTCCTAGGTTGCTATCGGATCCCTTTCCTAGTTCCTGCAGCTGACCCAGTTGCCGATCCCTGTGTTCCAATCAAAAAAATACGACATCCTTCCTTTACCTTCTGTACTTTACTCGCTTACCAACTGCCTGTGAGCTGCCTGCCAGCCAGCTGAGACTGAGTCACCCAACGGAGCCTTGCAAGCAGCTGTCAGGTCTGCGGAAATCAGCTGATCCGAAAAGGCATCTCACAGCGCACAGAGCATTTTTAAATGTGACCTGGTGAACCGTCTGTCTACGGGCAGAATTTGTTTCATTTTATTTGACTGGACTTGGATACAAATGCTAACATGAACAAACATGTTCTCAGGCTCAGAAGGTTGACTGGAAAAGTTAATTTTTTTTCTTTTTTTTTCTTACCTATAGTGTTCAGGTGGCTAATACAGTGGTGGCATTTATTCACTAGTAAATGGGATTAAAAAATATCCGCATGGCATAATTCTGAAACAATAATGTTATTTTGATTACATTTTATTTGTACATAATTATTAATCAATAAAGCAATTGCCAACAGTGTTGTGGGGCAGCACTCAAAAATGGTGCCTTTTCATTTTACCTGATAGTTTGATAGGGTACTGCTGCACCCTGACACAAGTGGAAGCTGTGCTTTACAAATGAGTTCACCAAGTAGATGAAAACGTACTTAAAGACCCTGATTGGGAAATAAATATATTGGACTACAAGCAGGACAATCTGTTTCAGATAATCATTTCTACTTTCACTATAAGTGAATTAACAATGTTTTTTTTATATGGCATGTGTACTTTGTATTGTACACAGTAAACACATCTAAATATAGAATAAATGAAGCCACCAGTGCACGAACATGTTATCTTGAGATCAAACTCCTTCAAGAAGTATTTATGATACCTAGTCTGAGGAGAACCTCTTAACTCCTATTTCAATCAGTCAAACTTTGTGTGTTTTTTCTTGGTTTCAGAAAAGTGGAACTTATCAAGTACTTGCATTGATGGATTCAATTATGGGGCAGCAGTGTGGAGTAGTGATTAGGGCTCTGGACTCTTGACCGAGGGTCGTGGGTTTAATCCTGCTGGGGACACTGCTGCTGTACCCTTGAGCAAGGTACTTTACCTAGATTACTCCAGTAAAAAAAAACCCAACTGTATAAATGGGTAATTGTATGTAAAAATAATGTGATATCTTGTAACAATTGTAAGTCGCCCTGGATAAGGGCGTCTGCTAAGAAAGAAATAATAATAATAATTGTAAACTGCTTTAGTGTTTTTGTGTTTTACTCCTTACCTCTAAAGTCATCTATTTCTAATAGCTCCAGCTTGCATTGGAAACCAACCTAAAACATAACATATGCTCCCCCTGAAAATCAGGGACTAGTGCAATACCGTTGATCTGTCCAAAACCTTCCTAAAGTGAAATTTTGAACTTCAGTAAGCTTTACACTTTGCATATGAGTGCTATAGGGAATAACCATTGTTTTAAAATTCTTTACAATGCTTTGCTATGGTTTTTACTTGAATTTACTACACTTTTCTATGCTTTTTATATGGTTCACTGTTGTTAACATTTGCGGTAGATGTATGAGGTCCTGCAGTTGTAATTTTATTGTAACTGTAGATTCAATCTTTTTCAAAGATAAAATGGGAAAGTTCAGTATAAGGTAGTACAAAAAAACAATTCAATTATCCTAGGAGAGAGATATATATATTTCTGTAGTTCCCATCGCTGAAAGAGTATGATCTATGAAGATGTCCTTGGTGACTGCAGGCATTTAAAAAGCTTGTAAAGTACTATAAAGATCCACAGTCAGTGTCAAGGTCAAGAGAAAGCTTGCACCAAGTCACTAGTTTCCTGATGTTAATCTCTGCCACCCCTTCGTGAAGTGCTGCCAAGTACAATCAGTCTCTACTGACCAACAGTCTTCCCTCCAGTACATTCCTTGTATGGTAGTAAAGCACAAATATACAGTATGTACTGGAACTTGAACAATAATTGTATATTTAATTCAGATGTGTGTAGATAGAATGTATTGATTTAAACATTTTGTTGATTTTTTAAAATTTGTTTTATGTTCCCCAACCTAGGTTTGTGTGGACAATGTGTTAAAAACAATGAAAGAAAATGCAAACAAAGCTGCCAGTATTCTTCTCACTGCTATACCACATATTAGCAAAATGGATTGGACGGAAACTGTAAAGAACATGAAAGTAAGTATAAGAAGTGTTTCAATACAGTTAGCACTCCCTCCAGCACTGTAGCATTGTGGCTTCATGAGTCTTCAAGTTAAGAGCTATGAACATCGGATAATCAGCTGTACTTTCTGCTGTGCAAACATTCTATTACAGTATATTAAATATTTAAGCATACATTTCACATTTGCAGGATCTGTTCACTATTTGGGACACTTCCAGTTTAGGTTATTTTTGTTTTAGTTTTTTGAGGTTTTCAAATTGTAAGGGCCAGGTTTCTGTTTTTAGTATAATTGACAATTTAAGTATTTTTTTTTTAAATAAATCTCTCAAACTTTGACTGACCTAATTTTTATGTAGTTGTATTTAAGTTGTGTGTTTTGTTTTTTAAAGGTTATATTTTAAAAGTATCAAGCAGCCTGTAATGGAACTCCATGTTATTCTGTTTAGAACATAGAATCAGTCATTTTGTATGGTGTTTTATTTGTATTTTTCAGACTGTAGTGCAGTGTTCAGTCATGTTACCAAAACACTGAAATGAAGGAACCAGCTGAAGGAAAACATTCAAATCCATAATTGCCACAAAAACCAAAGGCTGCTGGACCATCAAACTTGTATAACCTTAAAGAATGTAACTCCAAAAACATGCATTGCTTGTTTGTTTTTGCTGTATTTGTGTTACAATAAATCACAAGGATATTGCATGTTCTTATTTTTTATATTAATCTAATTGAGACAGGTATATAAAGTATCAATTAGATCACGTTTTTAGAGTATTACACTGATATAGCCCTCAAGGAGATTTTCAAATGTATCAAGGACAGAAAAACTTGGGAACATAAAAGTAAATCGACTGGTTTGATTCCATTAACCATGGACTAAAGAGACAGTGGCTTTCACTCATGTGAACTGGCCAAATGTTCCTATCTTTACAAGTGTATTGCACCTAGTATTACTGGAAATTTCTTTTTATATAGCTGTTAATACTCCAGTTACCGCTGCTTTGTCATTATTTTCAGTTACCATTTTCAGTTTTCTTTGTACTACTAGAATTGTATTGTTCCAAACATCTTACAATTCCTCTGATATGTAAACAATAACATATGAAAGAAAACACTTTAAGTTTGTGTTTGTATATGACAGTTAACCTAGTAAACATTATCAAACTGGTATTTCCAATTATTTTACTCCCGTGTTTCTCCCAGTTAT